>OZ010788.1:51098937-51549540 GCA_963932465.1 Maratus speciosus
AAATGCCGGGGGCGGCACTAAATTCTGAAAAAGCAGAATTCCTGTTCTCTAGTTATTAATATTATTTTTTTATATATAGGAAAATAACTCTAGGTTAAACGCGCGAAATTTCACATTATTTATGAAGTGATTTTCATTAAGAAAATACTGGTACCAAAGAATTTCCTGGTCTTGAAATTTCAGGACACTTACGATCCCAGATTTAGACGTTTCTAAAAGCCCTACCAATCGCATACCATTTAACAGAGGATGTTATACCTAATCGATTGATAGCAATTTACCTTTATATGATGATCTGAAGCAGAATCAGTGGGAATAAAAGATTTCCAAGACTGCGCTGAAATTTCTTATTAAAATTGTTTAAAGAAATCGGTTATAATGTTTGTTCGGTTTGAAAATTATTCAGTGAATTTCAAGTTCATTATATGAAGTTGAAATTCAGTGACTAATTTTCACGATCTTATCAGCTTCGTTATAAGCGATTTCTTCGGAATTTATAAAATTACGTTAAATAATAATTAAAACAAACATGTTGCATTTTGAAACTCTACTTCATCCGTTAAACCCGTTCTATCTTGGAGTTTTAAGGATATTTAAAAAATTGCTCTGGAAAAAGTATTAAATCTTTATATACACATTCAATTTGTCATACTGTAAAATTATAAAAATTCAAAAATAAAAGGTACTTGCGTTTGGTTTTTTAAGCAGTATGTTCAGGTAAAAAACAAATCAGAATTAGTTTAGGAAATAAAACTGTATTTAACAATAGAAGAAACATCATGAACTATTTAATCCCAAACCTTTTGGACCAAATCACCAAATGACAATGCTGCAAAATTTAAAAACTAGTTCAAATTTTAATTATATAGACGGACTCGAATAAAAATCCACAATAAATAAATAAATCTGTAAATAAATAATTAATAAATAAAATTCATGCTTACAATTTAATAACGGAAATCATTGCAACGAATTGCTTTCCATATTAATTTTGTACAACAATATCCGGTAGAATTAGGGAAGGGGTTGTGCTTTTTTTTTCAGTACCGTGCATATTTTCAACATTTGAGAATTTCACTTTTGTTTTTCTAAATAGATACCTTTTACGACACACCTCCATTTTACATTTTAACACAAATCGTTTTTAATTTCCTTTTACAAATTTTATTTGCATTTTTTTTTCTAAATTTATAAATAGAAAGTTGTGGTAGTTTATATTATCAAAGTTTTTGTGATTGTATACTGAAGAAAGATCTTAATTAAAGCGCATTATCCAAAAATGTGAATACTTCTTCCTGATATATGTGAGAATTTTTCCCTTCGTGAAATCATAAAGACGGTATTTCCTCCTCGTTTATATTGTGTTTCCTTTCAGGGCCCGACTAACCCCTAAAGGTAGAGGAAGCACAATATCATTTCGAGGCCCCCTTTTGGGGAAAACATTCTATATTCTACGTACATGGAAACTAATACTACGAGTACTATTCCCGGAATTGGTTTAGCTAAGTTCAAATTTATTTCACTAAATCGCTTTTCTTTATAGTCCTAATAATAGGGATGCACAACCTGTGGCCCGTGATGGGGTAGCGTGTGGCCCGCGAATTTCGTCAATTTGTAACTAGAAAAAATTGTAATTTTTGTCCATAGGTCGCAGGAAAAAATCGTGAATTTCGCCATTTGCCACGGGGAAAATTGAAAATTTTGTCAGCCATTTAAGAATTGCGAATTTTGCCAATCAAGGGTGTAAAAATCGCAAATTTCGTCAATCAGGCTCGGAAAAATTGCAAATTCGTCGATCGGGCGCGGAAAAATCGCGAGTGTTGTCGATAGGGCTCCGAAAATTTGCGAGTTTTGTCGATCGGGCTCCGAAAAATCGCGAGTTTTGTCGATCGGGTTTCGAAAAATGGCGAATTTTGTCAATCAGGTGAAAATAAAATAGCAAATTTCGATGATCGGGCACGGAAAAATCGCGAATTTTGTTGGTGATTCGCGGAAAAATTGATAATTTCGTTGATCGGCAGAGGAAAAATCGTGAGTTTCGTCAGTTTATCATGAGAAAAAACGCGAATTTTGTCAATTTGCCGCGCGAAAAAATTGCGAATTTCGTCAATCAGTTAAGAATCGCGAATTCCGTTGATCGGTCGCGGAAAAAATCAACAATTTCGTCGATCAGGGACGGAATCGCGAGTTTTGTCGATCGGGTTCCGAAAAACAACGGATTTCATTGGTCGGGGACGAAAAAATCGCGAATTTTTTCGATGCGCGGAAGAACAGCGAATTTTGTCGATCGGGTGCCGAAAAATAGAGAATTGTGTCGATCAGACGCGGAAAAAATTGTGAAATTTGTCGATCACCTTCGGAAAATTTGCGAATTTTGTAGATCAGGCGCGTAAAAATCGCAAATTTCTCCAATCGGCAATGAAAAAATCGCCAGTTTTGTTGATCGGGCACGGAAAAATCGTGAATTATGTCGATTGGGCTCAGAAAAATCGCTAGTTTAGTTGATCGGGCACGGAAAAATCGGGAATTTCGTCAATTGGGTGTAACAAAATCGCGAATTTTGTCGATTAGAAGCGGAAAACTCACAAATTTCGTTGATTGGCTGCGGAAAAATCGCTTGTTCGTCTATTTATCGCGAGAAAAAATCGCGAATTTCGTCAATTTGATACGAGAAGAAAAACTGCAAATTTCATCCGAGCCAATTAAGAATCTCGAATTTCGTTAATCGAGCGTTGAAAACTCGCGAATTCGTCAATCGAGCACGGAAAAAATACGAGTTTTGTCGATTGGGTTCTGAAAAATCGCGAATTTCGGTGAATGGATACGAAAAATCGCGAATTTGGTCAATCAGGATCATAAAAAACGCAAATTTTGTTGATCGAGCACGGAAAAATCACGAATTTTGTCGATGATGCGCGGAAAATCTGAAAATTTCATTAAAAATCGCGAGTTTTGTCAGTTTATCGTGAGAAAAAAACGCGAATTTTGCCAATTTGCCGCGAGAAAAAATTACAAATTTCGTTAGAGTCAGCCAAGAATCGCGAATTTCGTTGATCGAGCGCGGAAAAATCGCGAATTTCGTCGATCAGGTGCGGAAAAATTGCAAATTTCTTCGATCGGGCAAGGAAAAATGCGAGTTTTGTCGATCGGGTTCCGAAAATCGACAATTTTGTCAATCAGGTGCTGAAAAATGGAAAATTTCGTCTAACGGGCGAGGAATAAAAGCGAATTTTGTTGGTCGGGTACGGAAAAAAGGAGAATTTTGTCCATCGGGTGCCGAAAAATCTCAAATTTTGTCGATCGACTTCGGAAAAATTGCAAATTTTGTCGATCAGACACGCAAAAGTCGCAAAGATTTTTTGATCGGGCGCGGGAAAATCGCAAATTTTATTGATCAGGCGTAGGAAAATCTCAAATTTCGTTGATTAGCTCCTCTCTTCTTCGTTCATAAAGTTAATATTTTTTTTCGGCACTAGCCACTTTCATTCCTATGGCGTTTTTTAGCACTTATAATAAATCCCCAAATTAAGTCAAGGAATATTATCACTCCTTGAAAACAATCCTTGCTATATCTGTGTTATATATACAGACGTAAACTGTTGATATATACTTGCCAACTGTATTGAATATGTTGACTGGGTAGGGGAAACTAGGGGAGTAAAACTCCCCTCCTCTGAAATCATATTTTTTATCTGATTGTAGGCCACAGATCACCTCCTCGAAATAGAATTCTCTCCGTGTTACTGATGTGGCCCCCGACAACCCAGAGATTTTTGTAAGTGACCCTTCTCTAAAAAAGGTTGTGCACCCCTACCTTATAGTATATACTGGATAAATTATTTTTAGTATCCCAGGTTGGTTCTAACCAGCACATAAGGATGCATGTGATTGGTTAACAGCCTACAGATCAGTTTCAACCACGTTGTCACAATACTTCATTTTGCTTCCAACAAATCGAAATCGTCAATTTGTCAACCCAAACAATCAAAATCTAGAAAAAACAGTTGAAAAAAAAATCCCACCAGGTTGTTAAGATGGTTGCTAAAGTGTGATGTCTATTAAAACTGATCTATTAATCACATTCAGGTACCCTGGTTAGACAATTTTCCTTAGCTGTTGCATTTGGCAAACATTCCCCTCCAAAAAATTCAAAACAAAACGTTAAAAAATAAAAATGGTAATTTTTGATCTCAGAGGAAAGATAGGATATTTTCAATCCCCTTTTTGCAGTCATTTTGGATCCTTTCATAAGTTTTCGAGGGGAAGTTCGTGCCCCATGTGTCCTCTGGATAATCAGGACCCGTTGACCTATTCCTAATTCCTAAACCATTATTTTTAGTGGTATAGTTCCAACTGTTTCAAATGTGGTTCTTCCTCATAAGAAAATAGATTTACATCAAAATATGTATTTTCTTTTAAAATTAAGTTACGAAATTTAAGTTTTTTACAGTCTTCGGGTTAAGTAATATTGAGAAATATTATCTCTATGCACTAACAAGTAACAGATAAAGAAAATCATTCTTCTATGAGCAAACTTAAAGTGTTATGATAGTTTGAATTTTGTAAATTTTCGATATTTTTTAACAATAGAAAAAGGAAAAACGCATTTTGTGTACCAGAAAGCACTCACAATTGGAATATTTGAAATACACTAGCTAAAAAAGTTAAGGAACAGTGACCGGATACTTTCGATTGTACACAGTTTGTCCAATATCTACCAAAATTCTTGATGAATTGTCCTTCAATTTCGAGGATGTAAAGAACATCTTTGCGTGCTAAGCTTACACAAAAGGATAGGACCCACATAGTCATTTGCTACAATTACAGACCATTTTGACCGTTTTCTGTTAATGGATGTTTGCAAATCTCATTTTATTATTAAATTTATTATTGCCCCCCTAATAGTCCCCGCGATTAAATTTTCACTAAAAAATGTTCTTTAACACACATGATCTTTTGATCCTCGAAGTCCAAAGATAAATCGTCAAGAATTTTGGTAGATGCTCGACAAACCGTGCACAATCAAAAGCATGCGGTTACTGTTCCTTAACTTTTGGAGGTCAGTGTATTTTTCCAGTTCAACTATACGTCTAAAACTAATGGTTTAGAAATTAGCTGTTGTTCATGAATAAAAAGAGAAACCATGTATATGTTATTCTTCATGTTTTATTAATAAATGATTTGCAACATTCGATGACTCTGATTCTCTATTTCCAATTCTCACAGGTTAAACTACGCAGGTACGGGTAACCGAGATACCTTCGCATCCGAGCTTCAAGCAAGGCTGAACGAGATCCAGAACCAGTACGCCAACGTGAAACGGGAGCTGGACGTGACGGCCACAAAGCTCGGCTCCAGCATGCACAGCATCAAGACCTTCTGGAGCCCGGAGCTCAAGAAGGAACGAGCCCTGCGCAAGGAGGAGGCGCAAAAACACGCCGTCCTTAACCAGCAGCTACAAATTCTCCGTGCCGAAAACGAGGTGAGATTCTGTCCTTTGCTATTATACACCTTCTACAGCAACGCACAATGCTTTTTTACTGTGGCTAATTGTAATTATTGGATGTACTGTATAAATACCACTAAGAAAAAAAATCTCCAAAACCGCAGCCAACGAAAAGATAAACCACGGCACCCCGCCTATCTGGATTGTTTATCATTTAATCCTGATTATATGGCATTTTGACACTTGAAGAGCTCAGATGATAAAGGTGGTAAGTGACATAATTATCATTTTGAGAAAATGAGTTGTAAAGTTCCAAATTATCTCTTCGTATTTACTGTCAAATGACTCGTTTATCAATTAAAATCTCTGTTAGTACTAGGTTTGTTCAAATAGTAATTTAACAGATGGTAGAGGACCATTGATTACCTTTCATCAATATGATTAACTCAATTTGCTTTATTTTGCCCCATACCACCTTTATCATCTGAGCTCTCAATTCTTAGTCATCGGCCAATCTTGATCAAATGACAGTTAAGAGGGGTCGAAGCATCGTGGCCTGTCTTTTTTCGTTGGCTGCATCCATGACACAATGAAAAGTGAAGAAAACATAATAGTTTCGTAAGAATTTAGCTCTCTTATTCAGGTAGAAAAAAAACGTTCTATCACCACAAAAGCAGAAGTAATATTCAACCTAGTCTTTCTATTGATCTCGTTATGGTCAAACCTGTTTATTGCACCTGGAAAAATAAAATAAAATAAAGTCTTTTGAAATACGTTGTGTTTTCTCTTTAAACTTTTCGTAGTATTTTTTTATGATGTTTCTTTCAATGCTATTGTAATTTACACCAGATTTTAAAATGTGTAACCAAAACTTTTACTTGCAGTTTTAAAACCTCGTTTTTGCATGAGTACGTAGCTCATACATAAGTCGGTCAGACGCATGCGAACTTATACAGTGTGTCCACGTATAACCTGACCAACCTTTATTTTCGCAACCGTTGGTTCTAGATCAGTGGCGTGGCGTCCGGTTATCGCTGGATGCGGCGATGACCAAGCAATATTTTAAAACTCTTAATAAGCTTTTAAAACTCTACGATCCAGTTTTAGCAGAACATTTGGAGTTCATGTATAAGTGAAGGTAAGATTTAAAGTTTCTTTTTTGAACAATCAACCATTGAATTTTAGAGTTAATAATTTTTCACCACAAACTTAAATAATTGCGATGACCACCGAAAATTTTCACGCCACGCCACTGTTCTAGATGCATACTTCCAATTACAAAAACGGTTTAAATAAGGTAAAGAATTATTTTTAAAGCGATTTGGGTCAAGAAAAACATTTCTTTAAAAATTACGAAATTTAAAATTTTATACAGTCCAACGGTCCTATAAGGGATATTTACTAAAAAATTACTGTGACACTAAAAAGTAAGACAAAAAAAGTCCCATTCATCTAACATTAAAATTGATCGAGTTATGAAACTTTGAAATGCATGACTTATACCACTTTTTTGCATATCAAAACAGATGATTTCGACCATGCTTTCAGGGGTCGTGTATAAAGTACTTAAACTTATTTCAAGGTATCTGCGCTTTGAAAGAAATCGTACAAATATTACGATTAGCTTTTATTAGTTAAGTTTCAGATTAGTTAAAATAATTGTATTTTAACATATGTTTTATTTTGTAAGGATTTGAGGCTATGATTTCTTTTAACTAAAATTATGTTATTTTCATAAGGTTTTATTTAACTTGCAATGATCGTCTTTCCAGTTTAAAATTTGTACTCGAACTTTAACTTACTTTCAAATGTCCGATCAAAGTTAAATTTTACATACTGATTTAAATCCGACGACAATGCAATATTGTTATGATTTTCGCCTCTTACCATCTTACACATATTAGAGAATAACACAAAAAAAATTCGGATAGATTACCGTCAAGAAGTTTAAGAAAGAGTTTTAGATTAGATAACATAAACTTGCGATGGTTGTATTTTTAACTTTTATAATTGCATTTTATGTATTTTTTAACGCTGAATCAAAAAATTACCTTCACTTTTAACCTTCATGTCAAGATTTTCCGCAAATCGTAAATTTCAAGGTTAAAAAATAGCGAAAATTCTGATACTATAAAATGGATGTAAGACTTTTTTATTTAGTTTAATTTTATTTAATTCAATAATTTATTAGATTTTTTGGCTTATACTGGGTTTCTTACAGCTAAACAGCTCGGCGGTCCGATGAGGTTGGGAGGGGAGGTGGGATCAATTTCAACTTTTAGCTTTTTAACTTTGAAATTTGCGATTTCAGAACATTCCTGACGTGATGGTTTAAAATGGAGGTCATTTTCGGATTCAGTGCTAAAAAATACATAAGAATCAAATTTTAAAAGCTAAAAAACATTCCACAACCCAAAATTTGAAAGACAGTGTAATCTAACAGCATTTTAAAATATGTATCATTTTGTAAGAATTGAGGCTGTTGTTTTTCATCCTTTTATTTAACAAAAAGTCTGTTATTTTTATCCTCTTATAATGTTCAGTACAAATTGTACATTTTGCAGTAATATGTTAAAAGGATTAAAGATTTCAAATTTATATTGCAATGCTAATTTTTACTCTCAACCATTTCTTTAATATATCTGACGAAATTATATTTCTACTAAATTTGTGAATGACCCCTAATATGCAGCAAAAGATATATACTCCAACTTTAAACACCTATTACTCGGTCAATTGTAATCGTAGAATAACAGGACTTTTTTTGCCTTGCTCGCCAGTGTAACAGGGAAATTTTACTAAATATAACTTATAGGACCGGGGGACCGTATAAAAATTTAGATTCTGCAATTCTTCACTAAATTGTTTTTTCGCTTCACACTTTTTTTTTATCTTAACCCTGCACCTAATTTTGACCATTTTTGTAATTGGAAGTATGCATCTAGGACCAACGGTTGGGAAAATAAAGGTCGGTCAGGTTATACGTGGACACGCTGTATATTTGAGTTCGAAAACATTTGCTTTACTTTTAAAAATCTTATTGCATTAGATTTAACATTGCATATTTAACTCTGGTTACAAAGTTAGAAATAGTAGATTTAATGGGTGAAAATGTTCAGATAAAGTGGATTAACAATAATTGTTACGCAGAGCTCTTAAAGGACGTAAAGTAGTTATCAAGTCATTATTCCTGAAAAAGACTTCATTAACGTGATAATTTTGCCATTACAGAGTTTAGTGTATAAAAACCTTTTGCGCTTCACACTTTGGTAGGCTTCTATCTCTCATGTGTTTAAAAAACAACTTGCGGAATTAGTTTTCCATGTTGACTATAGTAAGAAAATTTTTAGTCAAAATTGTCATTTTAAGAAGTTTTGCCGCATAAATATTATATAAGAAAAATATATTATTTAAATGATAATATATGGACTAATCCACTGAGTTTATGATTCAAATCTTACTAAGAAATATCAAAACCCAAATCCCAAATCGTGAATTTTTATACTGAAATGTAAGTAGGTTTATTCGTTTATTTCCTTTGTTCGATATCTCTGCCAGGGGAGTTTTACCGTTGAAAAATGTATACAGAGTGGACTTAAAGTTTTTGGCATATTTAAAATTTATTTAAAAAAATTTCAAATAACTAATTGGAACATGAGAGTTCGGTTTGGACCAAAAGCTTCTCATGATTGAAACTTTTATTTATATAAATTTAAAAATTTAGTTTAAAAAATTTCCCATAGATGACTCTAAACATTGAAGGCAGCAAAAAATCATAAAAAACGCAAGATAAAACAGTGATATATAAATTATTTTGTCTAATCAACTACATTTTTTACTGTGTATGCTTTTTGAAGCTCGAACCACTTTCAAATAAATACTCTGTAGCTGCTTATCTTTTTTTTTTTTTTTTTTTTTTTTTTTTTAATTTTAGTAAGAAGGTACAGTGACAGTGCCCACTATGAGTAAAATCTTGAACTAAATAATTTGTTTAAGCAAAACTTTCGATCATGGAGGATCATTTTCGTCTAAACCGCACTGTCGTATATGCCAATTAGTTTCTTTTTCTTTTCATTGAATTTCAAAATGTGTCAAGAACGTTTGGCCCATCCGTTATATTTCTGGCTGAGTAGTCTGTCTACCTATAGATTCACAAATAGTGTTTTCTCTCTTTTCATATATCTATAATTTAATTAAAGTAAATTTACAAAATTTTAAAAGATTATAAACTGTCATTATCGATTTAAAGTCAAAAATTCTATGGTATGTCCCTCATGTTTAACTAATAGGTATCATAGATGGAGCAACTTACAAGGAAGGTCTCCATACGGGCATATTCAGAAAAATCTGAAAAAATTACAGAGTGTTCGTCTCATGTGGATATATATGTTTATAACAATTTTTTTGGCGGAATTCCGATAGACCGTTCGTAAAAAAATAATGAAATTTTCGTTTATTTGGCGATTTATCATCGGTTGGCGATGAAATGAAATGTCGAAAAATACTTTTTCATGTCGAATACTCTTTAAGATAAAAATATTTCATATTGAACTTGTTTAAATAAATTTAACTTAAATAACTGTAGTTTTGCCAGTTTTAGTTTGATTTAGCTGTAGTTTTGTCATATATGTATTTATAATGAAAGTTAAATATCAAATTTTATGAATTAAAACAAAATTAAAATTGTTTCAATATCTCAAAATTAACTCCAACTGAGCGCTGTCGGTTCAATTTTGTTGCTATGGAAACGACGAATTCATTGGTTTGAAATGAATAACTTCTAAATGAATCTTGCCTTTATTTTGGAATACGCTTAAATATATGAAAGTATTTTTTATAGATGAAATAGTTTTTAAAGTAATAAAATTAAGTAACAAGCAACATAAATATGTAATACGAAAAAATGTATTTATTAAACTCTCTCATTATTTATGTTTAAATTCATTAAATACTTTTTACACGCATTCTAAAAATCAATTAACAAACAATTTTCAGATGCATTAAAATCGTTTGCTTTTGGCGAGGAAAAGTACTGCTCGCCAAATCGCGTGACGCTTTCGTCTTTTCGCGCCAAATACTCGAAAATATTTTATTTTTTTACAGACTTTCTACTGTAATTCCGCCGGTAAATTTGACTGATCCTTCTTTACATACATAAGTAGTTTAATTGGTATTTTTTTCAAAATATTCTGAGTATGTCCAGTATGGAGACCTTCCTTGTTAGTTCAGAGCAGGTAATCCATGCTACAAATAATAATAAAAAAAAAAGAATCTTGTTCAATTTCCCCTTGAATTTTATTGGTAGATTTCTGTGAGGTACAAATGACCCACCTACCTTTGTCCATTATGAGCATAGAAAAGCAATAGCCATACATTTAAATCGGACATCATTACTCAGGTAAATTTGAAAAATTCAGCGTAAAAGCTATATTTACTGAAGTAACTTGACATATATGAAAGGACAATAACTAATATATTCTACATCAAAATTATCAAACATTTGTGATCGTATTACAATTTTGAATAACATTTTGAAAAATTAACTTTTCCCTCTTTTAATATTGATTGCTTCAAAAAAAAAAAAAAAAAAAAAAAAAAAAAAAAAAAAAATTAAAACATGTAGTGATACATGTAGTGACAATAAAATAAAACATCTAATAATGCAAGTTTCCGCAATAAGCAATACACCAAAACTTTACATCTATTTAAAGTTATGCATGAAAATCACTTAAAATCATCCAAAGTAAGCTAAAAATTGCTAATAGTAATAAAAAAAGTACATTTAAAAGGTATATAAATACCTTTGTTTAGATCGACATGTGTTTCATCATTCAAACGGTAACATTTTCAAG
This sequence comes from Maratus speciosus, assembly GCA_963932465.1. NCBI lineage: Eukaryota > Metazoa > Arthropoda > Arachnida > Araneae > Salticidae > Maratus > Maratus speciosus. The sequence goes on from OZ010788.1 coordinate 51,110,236, forward strand.
ATCTTTGTTGACGCAAATTTTTTAAAAAACAAGAAATTGGTAAATCAAATTACGAGACCACATGTATAATGAAAAACAAGTGAAAACATAAAATAAAATAAAAATGGATGTTTGTAAACGCGAAAGGATACAAAGAAAGCACTACAGAAAGATTAATTATGAACTTGGAGAATAAGAAGAAAGAAACTTCAATGCACAAAATTTCAAGTTATCCATTTTACAATATTTTCCTGGTTTCTTCGAAAGATTGAAATATAAACTTAATAAATTCAATATCTCCCTTATTGCAAAACCTTCCGTAAAATTAAGAAAATCGATCTAATTGAACCAGACCAATTATCAGGAATATATTAAATACTTTTCACCAAAGAAGATAAGAACAATGCAGTTTTATATATGTATGACAAGCAGAAAACTTAAAACTAGAATAAAAGAATATATAGCAGACATCAAATACAATTAGAGAACTACGACTTTGGCCAGATAATGTAGCAAAGAACCTTTACTGGTTGATTTTAAAAATAGTAGAATAATTTATCCATCAAGATTTAATTTATCATCCATTATTCGGTAATCAATAGAGATCTTTTTACGCAGTCAGAATATTTGCAATGATTCAGTCTCCATTGAGTTTTGCGTAAAATTTGGAAAGAGATGCTCTGCAGAATAAGAAACATTAGTAGAAGCTAATTCACGATCGCAAATATCCATTTTTATTTTACAGTGCCTGCAAAAAAATTTGATACTCAAGCCATAATGTCAATGTTCAGATATTTTATTTTATTTGTTCCTGCTTTTAATAGAAGAGGCAGGCGAGAGTTTCTATCGTGTGTTGTTCACGTAGAGTGGTAGCGCTTGCAGCTTGAGATAACTCAGCGTTATCCCTTTTTATTTTGAATACTAGTAATAATTTGAAAAAAAGGTTTTTTTTTTTTTTTTTTTTTTTTTTTTTTTGTCTCTGCAGAAAGAAATTCTTCTGGTGCACATAATGGGACGTAAAATGGTTACAATAGTTGAACAAAACCGTGCTTTGACTTTATTAAGTCAAAATGTTCCTGTAAGTCGTATAGCCTTAGATTTACAAGCATCAAAGCAAACTATTTATGCCCTAAAAACGGCCAGTGCCAATTTACCACGTGGAAGTACACCAAAATGTAAAACCGGTTCAGGAAGATCAAGAAAGACTTGGACTGATATATCTTTAAAACTTTAGGTGTTGTTAAAACCAACAATAACAGCTGTAGAAATAAAAAAGAAACATTCAGATTTACAAATACATGTGACAGTAAAGATCATCATCCATAGACTTCAGAAAGACTGGGAGCTACCAGCCCGAAGGGCAGCAATAAATCCCTGCTTACTGATATCATGAAAAAAAAAAAAAAAGATTAAATATTTGTAAGAAATATTCAAATTGAATAGCAAGGAGAATTTAAAAAAAAAATGTTTTCTAATGAAAGTACTTTCAGGATAATCATAGGGGGTCCTATGATGGTGAAACAACCTAAAGGTTTCTCACGATATGGCACAAAGTTTACTGTTAAAACAGTAAAGCACTCAGATAGTGTCATTGCATGGTGTGTTTTTAGTGGTAAAAAAGGTAGAACTGGACTATATTTCCTTCCCAAAAAAATTACTATGAACGGTAGTAGATATTTAGACGTTCTACAAGACAACTTACTGCAATTTTGGTCCCTTCATAGATCTCATTTTTTTATGCATGATGCAGCGCCTGTTCATAAGAAAAAACTTGTGCAAAAGTGGTTAAATGATAATAATAATGCAGTACTTGAATAGCCAGGCAACTAACTTGGCCTTAATCCAATGGAAAATGCTTGGAACCACATGAAAAATAAACTTCAAGAGACACACCCATCCAGCGTGAGGGAACTGCAGGGGTATTAAAAAAGGTTTGGGTTCATACGGACAAACACTGTTTCTAAAATCTGGAAACTTTTGGCCTAATAAACTGAAAAGTGTCATAAAAGACGAGGGAACTATGATAAAATATAATTTTTGACAATAAAAGTTCACGGGCGTGTATTTTTTACATTTTTCAAAGAGTGTCAAGATTTTTTTTTTTTTTTTTTTTTTTTTTTGGCACTGTATTTTATGTTTGCACTTGTTTTTCCTTATACATTTGGTCTCGTGATTTTATTTACTAATTTTTTGTTTTTTAAAAATTTTTGTGAAAATATTTGTATCAACAAAGATCTTGCGATTGTCGCCTTTTGAGTAATGAAACATATGTCGATCTAAATAAAGGTATTTATATGCCTTTTAAGTGTATTTTTTATCATTTTGAACAATTATTACCTTAGTTTGATTCATTTTAAGTTCATCAATCATGCTTTGTTTTGATTGCTGTGAATAGTTATACAAATAAATAGAAACTGTTCTCCATACAAGACAAAAGTTAAATGGCTTACTGATTTTATATTTAAGACTATAATAATATAAGAAGTTTTATTTTAAATATCAACAATATTACATTTAGATTCAGTTATTGTTTAATACTGTTATTAGTTTTTTATTGACGGAAAAAAATTCTGTTCTCATGATTTGTGCGCAAGTTCTTTCTTAAAATAACACTTCTTAACGGGAACATATTTATTTCAGAAAAAAAAAAAAGAGAAAACACTATGGAAATGAGCTACAAAAAAACTGTTGTTTTTGAGACAAAGAAAACAGAATGTCTGCTTTGTTAGAATAAGTTAGCTTAGTGTATTGATTATACACTAATCTTTAGTTCAGTCCTATCGATAATGTATTCTCTTGCATAAACTTCTGATAAACTTGTTGAATAAGAATAGACAGCTGGATATAAAGTAATATTTTTAAAATAATCACTCCTCACCTCCGTAAAAACGGGAGATTTATGACTGTAGGTTCGAGATTAGCGGATCCCTTAATCAGATGAATCGGAGTGTAATAACATCTATAACTGCAGAAACAAGTCTGTGAAGGGATTTTTAATTGTTTAGTTAAAGTAACATAAGTTGAATGAAAAACAAGTTTGTAGCAGACATTTTTAAAGAAAAATTAAACTAGAAGTCGACGTTTTTAAAATTATTTTTCCAGAATTTTGCTCTAAAAAGCTGTACCTATTTAAAGTAACCAAACGCCCTCGAACCAAGAAACCAATTTGGTTCTGAACTTGAAAGTCTTCTCGGAATAAAAAGGCAATGAAAATAGAAAAAGTTCAAAATAACCCGAATAGACATCGACCTCAGATATAATATGCAAAAAGAACAATTTAAAAATGTCGAAATGTAAACGAGAAATATGCAAAGAATACCACCATTTCTTTAATATTAGCTTGCAAATGTCGGAGCGTTACTACAGTAAGCTATTACGAGCCTACACAACTCACGCAACAACAATCGCATCTTAATGTTAAACCTGTGGGAGCGTTCGTTTCTCGAATTTTCTGTTTGCTTTTCGATATTTTTAAAGGAATTTTTTGATGGAATATCTGAGGTCGATGTTTAACCGGGTACAGCTTTTTTTTTTTGGTCGCTTTTTTTTTTTTTGTCGCTTTTTTTTTTACTGTATGAAGTCATTTTTAGCTCCTTAACTTGTTCCAAAAAAGTCTATAACCAAACAACCAATTTGGTTCCGAAATTGAAAGTGTCCTGAGAATGAATCTGAAATCAAAATCGAAAAAGTACTAAACAACAACATAGATATCGACACAGATATCCTACATAAAAAGAATCATTTAAAAATGTTGAAATGCAAACGATAAATTTGTAAAGAACGCCTCCATAGGTGTAATATTAGCTCGCGAGTTTCGTTGCGTAACTACTGTAGGCTCTTAACACTGTGGAAGGAATAGTTCGGTCATACACAATCTTTCAAAAGTTGTGCAGGTAACATGTCGGATTAGAAAATAAAAGGAAACATGTGAGGCATTCACACATAATTTTGACTTAAAAGTCAAAATTATGTGTGACACAGCCCCTGAATAATCATTTTTATTTTAGTGGCTATTCTTGTTTGTTTTTTTTTTTTGTTTGTTTTTTATACTGCAAAACATCCCACTACATTACTGCATAACAGTATTAACGAGATAAATAAGTTATAGCCGATGTTGGAGGTTCAATTATACCACGAAATTCCTATACCATCCCGTGCCTCTAACACTGATTTTTAAGTTTGGAGTTGTCTGTATAGAATTGTCTCGATAAAAATAATTCGATATAATTTTTTTCTGAAACTGGGACTATTGTTTTATATAAATAGGTAACAAAAAATTAACCTGCACACATTTTTACGGTTGTTATTATTTTTTTAACTTTGCCCCTGGATTTTAGATTCCTTACCGTCCCTCCTGCTAAAATTATACAGAAAATCACTTCAGATGCAGCCACAGAATTTTTTTCAACTTTTTTCTCATGCAGAAGTATGCCAGACAAAGAATGGCTAAAATTCTTTGACAGGAAATTTACTGTAGCATTTAAATATCAATTTCAAGCACCGTGGCTTTATTGGTAGTCTTGCCGCCCCCATGGTTTATTCCTGCACTTTTCGAGGTAAATTAAATTTTTTTAATTTAATCTAATGTAAATAACTGTTTCTAAAAATCAATGGATATTGTGGCTATCACTTCGTCTTAACATGATTTGCCTAAAAATAGGTGGTGATTTCCCTTACCGTCCCATCCTTACCATCCTTTTTTTTTTTTTTTTTTTTTTTTTTTTTGCTTTACCGTCCCTTTTTTGCTTTACCGTCCCCCTTTTTCCCCCTTACCGTCCCTTCTTTAACACCCCTTTAAGACAATGTTATACCAAAATTTTCTACCAAAAATACTACATTGTTATTATTTCTTATTTGAATGTTCTGTGGGTACTATGCAAATTCATTATAAGTAAAAATTTAGAAGAAAATCAAAAGTTAGAGAGAGATATAACGGTAAGGAAAATTAAACTCGCAAGTTTAACTTAAACATTAGTTAAATAAAAAAAAATCATCGCTGCTGACCATTTTTTCTTTATTTTGAATCATTAAGGCGTTCGTCTCTAAGTTTAAAATGCTATTTTACTAAGTTTAATTTCACCAGATTTTTATTCCTGAAAGTTAAAATTTTATGAGAATGCCTCATATCTGCATGGATTTCTTCTGGCTTTCAAAATTTCAGAAGCCGACTTTCCAGCAACAACTCAATTACAATTTAAAATTTCCACAATTCAAAATTTCCTAAAACATTCTGCTAATGCATTCTTCCATTCTTATCTCAAAATGCCTCTGAACATGGGCTTCTCCTTAAACAAAAACTATGCGGCGTTTTTATAATTTATAGTAATTTAATATCTCTTTGAAAAAAAATTCTTTAAAAATGTAATTTTCTGGTAAAAATAAATAAATCGTATTCTTTGCGTAGTTTTTAAAATATCATAATATTAAATCATATTACATGAAAAGCTACTAAAAAGATTAAACATTGTTTTCCTTTAGCAAAAATCATTTTTGAATAAAAACAGTAGTTCTTTCACGAAATCCACAATACTATACATGAGAGCATACATCTGCTTTTCATGTTATTACATTTTCTTAAAATAAAAAGATTTTTCTTGTGATTTTCAAATAATTATTTCTATAAATTCAAAGTGACAAGCTGTAAGAGAACATCTCGTAATAAAACTCATCACATAGAGAAATAAAAGAAGGGATAAGCAAAATAAAAAAGATTTAATGTTTAGAAGAAAAAAATTTCAAATATTTGAACATAAAATTAATAAAAAATAAAGGATTACTCTTTGTAGAAAACGTATAATTTCATCATATATTTAAAAAATTGTATAAAAAAGGAGAGAGATTTATTGAATAAGTATAAATTTATTTTAGAAAGGGTGTTAAGGGGCTAAAAGAAGAGTGTTAAGATGATTATTATAAAAGAAGCCATAACTTTTTTTTTTTTTTTGCATTGATTTATTAAAAAATATGGGTTTTTTTTTTAAGTATTTAGTACAAAATTCATTTTAAATACATGGAAAGGAAGAAAACGTTGCAGAAGGGAAAAAAGAAATACATATATTTTGCTTGTATAAATTTAATTATCCATATATTTTCTCCAGTTTAAATTAAATTTATCTTTCGTATACATCATCACAATGTTAATGATATTTTTTATCTATCTTAGCAATTATACTTACTCTGAAATTAATAATATGCATTATACGTTACTTTAATATGCTTCTATGTATTTGAAACATAGGTGCCCAGCCTATAGATAGAAGGCATTTTTCTCACATCACCATCACATAGCAGTTGCAAAATTCCGTTTCTCAATTTGTTAGTTTTTAGACATTCACCATCCTAATGATAAACCTCTGAGAGCTTTCTTTTCTCGAATTTCCTGTTTGTTTTTCAATATTTTTAAATGAATTTTTTCATGTTATATCTGATGTCGATGTCTTCCCGGGTACTTTTTTAAATTTCGGTCACTTTTTTTTTTTTTTTTTTTTTTTTTTTTTTTTTTTTTTTTTTTTTTTACTGTTATGAAGACATTTTTAGCTTAGTAACTGGTTCTAAAAAAATGTTCTCAACCAACCATCCAATTTGGTTCCGATATAGGAAGTGGTCTCAGAATGAATCTGTAACCAAAATCGAAAAAGTACTATATAACCACATAGATATGGACACATATATCCTACATAAAAAGAATCATTTAAAAATGTTGAAATGCAAACGATAAATTTGTAAAGAACGCCTGAATAGGTGTAATATTAGCTCGCGAGTTTCGTTGCGTAACTACTGTAGGCTCTTAACACTGCGGAAGGAATAGTTCGGTCATACACAATCTTTCAAAAGTTGTGCAGGTAACATGTGGGATTAGAAAATAAAAGGAAACATATGAGGCATTCACACATAATTTTGACTTTTAAGCCCCTGAATAATCATTTTTATTTTAGTGGCTATTCTTGTTTGTTTTTTTGTTTTTTATACTGGAAAACATCCCACTACATTACTGCATAACAGTATTAACGAGATAAATAAGTTATGGACGATGTTGAAGGTTCAATTATACCACGAAATTCCTATACCATCCCGTGCCTCTAACACTGATTTTTAAGTTTGGAGATGTCTGTATAGAATTGTCTCGATAAAAATAATTCGATATAATTTTTTTCTGAAACTGGGACTATTGTTTTATATAAATAGGTAACAAAAAATTAACCTGCACACATTTTTACGGTTGTTATTATTTTTTTTTACTTTGCCCCTGGATTTTAGATTTCTTACCGTCCCTCCTGCTAAAATTATACAGAAAATCACTTCAGATGCAGCCACAGAATTTTTTTCAACTTTTTTCTCATGCAGAAGTATGCCAGAGAAAGAATGGCTAAAATTCTTTGACAGGAAATTTACTGTAGCATTTAAATATCAATTTCAAGCACCGTGGCTTTATTGGTAGTCTTGCCGCCCCCATGGTTTATTCCTGCACTTTTCGAGGTAAATTAAATTTTTTTAATTTAATCTAATGTAAATAACTGTTTCTAAAAATCAATGGATATTGTGGCTATCACTTCGTCTTAACATGATTTGCCTAAAAATAGGTGGTGATTTCCCTTACCGTCCCATCCTTACCATCCTTTTTTTTTTTTTTTTTTTTTGCCTTACCGTCCCTTTTTTGCTTTACCGTCCCCCTTTTTTCCCCTTACCGTCCCTTCTTTAACACCCCTTTAAGACAATGTTATACCAAAATTTTCTACCAAAAATACTACATTGTTATTATTTCTTATTTGAATGTTCTGTGGGTACTATGCAAATTCATTATAAGTAAAAATTTAGAAGAAAATAAAAAGTTAGAGAGAGATATAACGGTAAGGAAAATTAAACTCGCAAGTTTAACTTAAACATTAGTTAAATAAAAAAAATCGTCGCTGCTGACCATTTTTTCTTTATTTTGAATCATTAAGGCGTTCGTCTCTAAGTTTAAAATGCTATTTTACTAAGTTTAATTTCACCAGATTTTTATTCCTGAAAGTTAAAATTTTATGAGAATGCCTCATATCTGCATGGATTTCTTCTGGCTTTCAAAATTTCAGAAGCCGACTTTCCAGCAACAATTCAATTACAATTTAAAATTTCCACAATTCAAAATTTCCTAAAACATTCTGCTAATGCATTCTTCCATTCTTATCTCAAAATGCCTCTGAACATGGGCTTCTCCTTAAACAAAAACTATGCGGCGTTTTTATAATTTATAGTAATTTAATATCTCTTTGAAAAAAAAATTCTTTAAAAATGTAATTTTCTGGTAAAAATAAATAAATCGTATTCTTTGCGTAGTTTTTAAAATATCATAATATTAAATCATATTACATGAAAAGCTACTAAAAAGATTAAACATTGTTTTTCTTTAGCAAAAATCATTTTTGAATAAAAACAGTAGTTCTTTCACGAAATCCACAATACTATACATGAGAGCATACATCTGCATTTCATGTTATTACATTTTCTTAAAATAAAAAGATTTTTCTTATGATTTTCAAATAATTATTTCTATAAATTCAAAGTGACAAGCTGTAAGAGAACATCTCGTAATAAAACTCATCACATAGAGAAATAAAAGAAGGGATAAGCAAAATAAAAAGATTTAATGTTTAGAAGAAAAAAATTTCAAATATTTGAACATAAAATTAATAAAAAATAAAGGATTACTCTTTGTAGAAAACGTATAATTTCATCATATATTTAAAAAATTGTATAAAAAAGGAGAGAGATTTATTGAATAAGTATAAATTTATTTTAGAAAGGGTGTTAATGGGCTAAAAGAAGAGTGTTAAGATGATTATTATAAAAAAAGCCATAACTTTTGGTTTTTTTTTTTGTTTTTTTTTGTTTTTTTTTTTTTTTTGCATTGATTTATTAAAAAATATGTTTTTTTTTTTTTTTTTTTTTTTTAACTATTTAGTACAAAATTCATTTTAAATTCATGGAAAGGAAGAAAACGTTGCAGAAGGGAAAAAAGAAATACATATATTTTGCTTGTATAAATTTAATTATCCATATATTTTCTCCAGTTTAAATTAAATTTATCTTTCGTATACATCATCACAATGTTAATGATATTTTTTTATCTATCTTAGCAATTATACTTACTCTGAAATGAATAATATGCATTATACGTTACTTTAATATGCTTCTATGTATTTGAGACATAGGTGCCCAGCCTATAGATAGAAGGCATTTTTCTCACATCACCATCACATAGCAGTTGCAAAATTCCGTTTCTCAATTTGTTAGTTTTTAGACATTCACCATCCTAATGATAAACCTCTGAGAGCGTTCTTTTCTCGAATTTCCTGTTTGTTTTTCAATATTCTTAAATGAATTTTTTCATGTTATATCTGATGTCGATGTCTACCCGGGTACTTTTTTTTTTTTATTTCGGTCACTTTTTTTTAAAACTGTTATGAAGACATTTTTAGCTTAGTAACTGGTTCTAAAAAAAGTCTTCAACCAACCATCTAATTTGGTTCCGAAATAGGAAGTGGTCTCAGAATGAATCTGTAACCAAAATCGAAAAAGTACTATATAACCACATAGATATGGACACATATATCCAATGCAAAAAGAATCATTTAAAATGTTGAAATGCAAATGATAAATTTGCAAAGAACGTTTCTAGAGGGTTATGAGTGTTGTTGCGTAGCTACTGTAGGCACTGAACACTATGGAAGGAATAGATCAGTCATACATACGCTGTCACAAGTTGTGCAGGTAACAGATGGAATTAGAAAATAAAAGGAAACATGTCCGCATGGACTTCTTCGGAGTTCCAAAAATATTAGAAGTGTTACTTTCCAGCAGCAACTCAATTACAATTCAAAATTTCCTAAAACACTCTGCTAATGCATTCTTCCATTTTTATCTCAAAATGCCTCTAAACAAAGGCTTCTCCTTAAACAAAAACTACGTGGTGTTTTTTTAATTTATAGTAATTTAATATCTATTTGGACAAAAAAGTCTTTAAAAATGTAATTTTCTGTTAAAAATAAATAAATCGTGTTCTTTGCGTAGTTTTTTAAATATCATAATATTAAATCATATTACATGAAAAGCTACTAAAAAGATTAAACATTGTTTTTCTTTAGCAAAATCTTTTTTTAATAAAAACAGTAGTTCTTTCACGAAATCCACAATACTATACATGAGAGCATACATCTGCTTTTCATGTTATTACATTTTCTTAAAATAAAAAGATTTTTCTTATGATTTTCAAATAATTATTTCTGTAAATTCAAAGTGACAAGCTGTAAGAGAACATCTCGTAATAAAACTCATCATAAAGAGAAATAAAAGAAGGGATAAGCAAAATAAAAAAGATTTAATGTTTAGAAGGAAAAATTTCAAATGTTTGAACATAAAATTAATAAAAAATAAAGGATTACTTTTTGTAGAAAACGTATAATTTCATCACATATTTTTTAAAAATGGATAAAAAAAGAGAGAGATTTATTGAATAAATATAATTTTTTTAGAAAGGGTGTTAAGGGGCTAAAAGAAGAATGTTAAGATGATTAATATAAAAGAATCCATAACTTTTTTTGCTATTGATTTATTAAAAAATAAACATGGTGTTTTTTTTTTTTTTTTTTTTTTTTTTGAAGCATTTAGTGCAAAATTCATTTTAAATACATGGGAAGGAGGAAAAAGTTGCGGAAGGGAAAAAAAGAATTGCTTGTATAAATTTAATTATCCATACATTTTCTAAAGTTTAAATTAAATTTATCTTTCGGATATATCACAATGTTAACGATATTTTTTATCTATCTTGTCAATTATACTTACTCTGTAATGAATAATATGCATTATATGTTACTTTAATATGCTTTTATGTCTTTCAGACATAAGTATTCAGCCTATAGATAGAAGGTATTTTCTCACATCACCATCACGGTTACACACTCACATCACATAGCGGTTACAAAATTCCGTTTCTAGATTTGTTAGTTTTTACTTTTTAGACATTCGCCATCCTAATGATAAACCTCTGAGAGCGTTCTTTTCTCGAATTTCCTGTTTGTTTTTCAATATTTTTAAATGAATTTTTTCATGTTATATCTGATGTCGATGTCTACCCGGGTACTTTTTTTATTTTATTTCGGTCACTTTTTTTTAAAACTGTTATGAAGACATTTTTAGCTTAGTAACTGGTTCTAAAAAAAGTCTTCAACCAACCATCTAATTTGGTTTCGAAATAGGAAGTGGTCTCAGAATGAATCTGTAACCAAAATCGAAAAAGTACTAAATAACCACATAGATATGGACACATATAAACAATGCAAAAAGAATCATTTAAAAATGTTGAAATGTTAATGAAAAATTTGCAAAGAACGCCTCCAGAGGGTTAACGTTAGCTTATGAGTGTCGTTGGGTAGCTGCTGTAGGCACTGAACACTATGGAAGGAATAGCTCGGTCATACATAAGCTGTCACAAATTGTGCAGATAACAGGTGGAATCAGAAAATAAAAGGAAACATGTCCGCATGGACTTCTTCGGGCTTCCAAAAATATCAGAAGTGTTACTTTCCAGCAACAACTCAATTACAATTTAAAATTTCCGCAATTCAAAATTTCTTAAAACACTCTGCTAATGTATTCTTCCATTCTTATACAAAATGCCTCGAAACATGTAGGCTTCTCCTTAAACAAAAACTATGCGGTGTTTTTATAATTTACAGTAATTTAATATCTATTTGGAAAAAAATTTCTTTAAAAATGTAATCTTCTAGTAAAAACAGAATTATAATAAATCGTGTTCTTTACGTAGTTTTTAAAAATACCATAATATTAAATCACATTACATGAAAAGCTACTCAAAAAGATTAAACATTGTTTTCCTTTAAAAATATAATTTAATGAAAAAAAAAAGGATTTCTTTCACGAAATCCGCAATACTATACATGAGAGTATGCATATGCTTTTCATGTTATTACGTTTTCTTAAAATAAAGAAATTTTTCTTATGATTTTCAAATAATTATTTCTGTAAATTCAAAGTGACAAGCTGTAAGAGAACATCTAATAAAATTCATCACATAGAGAAATAAAAGAAGAGATAAGCAAAATGAAAAAGATTTAATGTTTAGAAGAAAAAAGTTTCAAATATTTGAACACAAAATTAACAAAAAATAGAGGATTTACTCTTTGTAGAAAACGTATAATTTCATCGTATATTTAAAAACTTGGATAAAAAGGGAGGGAGATTTATTGAATAAATACAAATTTAATTTAGAAAGGGTTTTAAGGGGCTAAAAAAAGAGTGTTAAGAGGATTATTATAAAAGAAGCTACAACTTTTGGTTTCTTTCTTTTGCATTGATTTATTAAAAAATACGGTGTTTTTCGGAGTATCTTTACTTATATAAAATCCAAGTGTAATAAAGTGTAGTAAAGTGTAGTAAAGTGTAGGTATTCCGGGCCTAACCGTGCCATCTATATATTTATATTTAAAACACAAAGCTGTTTTAGGTAGCTTTCATTACAAAAAGATACCTATTGCAGCCGTTCGGAGGAAAGCGATTTCAAAAAATTTTGGTATATTTTCACCGATCATGAACCCCAGACCCCGAAACCACCCTCCGTTCAAAATTGACATATATATATATATATATATATATATATATATATCTGACCTTTGTCACACTGTAACTATCGTATTTATGAACCGATTTGGATGTAATTCGGTGTGTACATAGTACATACCAATGTCTCGACCGAGTTCATTGGCCAGCTTCATCCTTCATTTTGTTTCAAAATGGCGGCCATTTAAAATTTTTAAAAAAATTTTAAATTTGAAATGTGGTACCAAAAAATTAAAAATGAAAACATATTTTTTTTATGTATTTGAGCAAAGATTCCGGAGCAGTTTTTGTTTCGTCTATATCTTAAAAAATGGCTGAGTTATAGCATTTTGAATTTCTAGCGTGGCTGATATTTTGAAACGTCCTGAATTTTGTCACGCGATAAAAGGCGTATTTATTAACCGATTTGGATGTAACCTCGTTTATACATAGTACATACCAATGTTTCGACCGAGTTCGTTGGTCAGCTCCATCCGCCATCTTGTTTAAAAATGGTGGCTATTTAAATTTTTAAGAAAAATTTAAATTTGAAATGTGGTACCAAAAAATTGAAAATTGAAAAAATATTTTTTCCTTATGTGTTTGATCTTGATAAAAAAAGTCGGGAGCAGTTTTTGTTTCGTCTATATCTTAAAAAATGGCTGAGTTATGGCATTTTGAATTTCTAGCGTGGCTGACATTTTGAAACGTCCTGGTTTTTGTCACGTGATAACGGGCGTATTTATGAACCGATTTGGATGTACCTTGGTGTGTACATAGTACATACAAATATCTCGACCGAGTTCGTTGTCCATCTTCAGCCGCCATCTTGTTTCAAAATGGCGGCCATTTAAAACATTTTAAATTTAAAATGAGATACCAAAAAATTGGAAAATGAAAAAGATTTTTTTTGTATGTGTTTAACCTTAATACAAAGATTCCGGAACAGTTTTTGTTTCGTCTATATCTAAAAAAATGGCTGAGTTATAGCATTTTAATTTTTATTGCGGCTGACATTTTAAAACGACCTGATTTTTGTCACGCGATAACAGGCGTATTTATGAACCGATTTGGATGTAACTTGGTCTGTACATAGTACATACCAATGTCTCGACCGAGTTCGTCGGCCAGCTTCATTCGCCATTTTGTTTCAAAAGGGTTGCCATTTTAAAAAAAAATTAAATTTAAAATAAAGTATTAAAAAATTGGAAAATAAAAAAGATTTTTTTAATGTGTTTGGCCTTGATACGAAGGTTCCGGAACAGTTTTTGTTTCTGAAAATTTGTTCTTTTGTTTATACCTTAAAAAATGGTTGAATTATAGCACTTTGAATTTCTAGCATGGCTAAGATTTTGAAACGATCTTGTATTTGTCACGCGATAACACACGTATTTGCCTATTTCGATGTAAGAAGGCATGTGGATAGTATACATGAATATCTCGACCAAGTTAGCTGGCCAGCTTCATCAGCCATCTTGTTTCAAAATGGCGGCCATTAAATTAAAAAAAATTATATTTAAAGTGAGGTGCAAAAAAATTAGAAATTGAAAAAGATTTCTTTCTTAAGTATTTGACCTTGATATAAGGATTCAGGAGCATTTTTTGTTTGTCTTTATCTTAAAAAAGTCCTTCTGGCCAGTGCCGGGAGGAAGAGGTAGCTTTCATATTCCTTATTTTAAAAAAGCCAACTTTTATTCAAACACACGAAGCTCAATTTAGTGGAAACCGAATATAGGAGATTCAATGCTAATTTTTATCAATACTAAATTATTATGAATGAGAATTTCGCGAAATTTGTCAGCTTTATCCAAGCTGCTTTTATTTAAAGTAACTTATATTTGGTTGCCAAATTCGGCGATTTCTTAAAGTGTCTGCCATTTTAAGACAACATGGTGGATGAGGCTAACCAGAACTTTGTCGAGACCTTAGTAATTGCTGTGTACATGCTCACTCACATCGGAATCGATTGATATATACGAGTGTCGCAGGCAAAAAATCAGATTTTTCAAAATGTCACCCACATTAGATATTGAAATTGCTGTATCTGAGCCATTTTTTAAGATAAAGACAAACAAAAAATGCTCCTGAATCCTTATATCAAGGTCAAATACTTAAGAAAGAAACCTTTTACAATTTCTAATTTTGTTGCACCTCACTTTAAATATAATTTTTTTTTTTAATTTAATGGCCGCCATTTTGAAACGAGATGACTGATGAAGCTGGCCAGCGAACTTGGTCGAGATATTGATGTATACTATCCTTATGCCTTCTTACATCGAAATAGGCGAATACGGGTGTTATCGCGTGACAAATACAAGATCGCTTCAAATTGATAGCCATGTTAGAAATTCAAAGTCCTATAATTGAACCATTTTTTAAGATATAAACAAAAGAACAAATTTTCAGAAACAAAAACTGCTCCGGAATCTTTGTATCAAGGCCAAACACATAAAAAAAAATCTTTTTCATTTTCCAATTTTTTAATACCTCATTTTAAATTTTAAATTTATTTTTTTTAAATGGCAACCTTTAGAAACAAGATGGCGAATGAAGCTGGCCAACGAACTCGGTCGAGACATTGGTATGTACTATGTACAGACCAAGTTACATCCAAATCGGTTCATAAATACGGATGTTATCGCGTAACAAAAATCAGGTCGTTTTAAAATGTCAGCCACAATAGAAATTCAAAATGCTATAACTCAGCCATTTTTTTAGATATAGACGAAACAAAAACTGTTGCGGAGTCTTTGTATTAAAGTCAAACACATACGAAAAAAATCTTTTTCATTTTCCAATTTTTTGGTATCTCATTTTAAATTATAAATTTTTTTAAATTTTTTAAATGGCTGCCATTTTGAAACAAGATGGCAGATGAAGCTGGCCAACGAACTCGGTCCGGATATTTGTATGTACCATGTACACACCAAGGTACATCCAAATCGGTTCATAAATACGCCCGTTATCACGTGACAAAAATCAGGACATTTCAAAATGTCAGCCACGCTAGAAATTCAAAATGCTACAACTCAGCCATTGTTTAAGATATAGACGAAACAAAAACTGCTCCCGAATCATTTTATCAAGGTCGAATACATAAGAAAAAAATATTTTTTCAATTTTCAATTTTTTGGTACCACATTTCAAATTTAAATTTTTCTTAAAAATTTAAATGGCCGCCATTTTTAAACAAGAGGGCGGATGGAGCTGGGCAACGAACTCGGTCGAGACATCGGTATGTACTATTTATAAAAGAAGTTACATCCAAATCGGTTCATAAATAAGCCTTTTATCGCGTGACAAAATTCAGGACGTTTCAAAATGTCATTCATGCTAGAAATTCAAAATGCTATAAGTCAGCCATTTTTTAAGATATAGACGAAACAAAAACTGCTCCGGAATCTTTGACATATGAAATTGAATATGATATTTGAAAATTGACATATATATATATATATGTCAATTTTGAACGGAGGGTGGTTTCGGGGTCTGTGGGTCATGATCGATGAAAATATACCAAAATATTTTGAAACCGCTTTCCTCCGAACTGCTGCAATAGCTAGCTTTTTGTAACGAAAGCTACCTAAAATGGCTCAGATATAGCAATCTAATGTGAGTGACATTTTGAAAAATCTTATTTTTTGCCTGCGACAGCACTCGTATATATCAATCGATTCCGATGTGAGTGAGCATGTGCACAGCAATTACTAATTTCTCGACCAAGTTCACTGGTTAGCCTCATCCACCATGTTGTCTTAAAATGGCAGGCACTTTAAGAAATCGCCGAATTTGGCAGCCAAATATAAGTTACTTTAAATAAAAGCAGCTTCGATAAAGCTGACTAATTTCGCGAAATTCTCATTCATAATGATTTAGTATTGATAAAAATTAGTATTGAATCTCCTATATTCGGTTTCCACTAAATTGAGCTTCGTGTGTTTGAATAATATAAGTTGGCTTTTTTAAAATAAGGAATATGAAAGTTACCTATTCCTCCCGGCACTGGCCGGAAGGACTTTTTAGTCATTTGTCCTGAGCTTTCTATTGAACCGATTTTGCTAATTATTTTTTCTAATTAAAGATGTTCATTTGCAGATGTTTCCACACTAGCTTTTTTTTTTTTTTTTTTTTTTTTTTTTTTTTAATATTCCCATTTTTAGGTGCGTTCGTAATTATAGAAATACGTAGCACCTATAGTCGTCGTTCAGTCCGTCTGTCTCTCCGTCCGCATATAACAGCGCAAAAACTGCCCGACCGAATCGTTTGAAATTTAAAATATATAATTCTTGCATAATTTTGTCGAGTCATTTCAAATTTTATGAAAATCGAATGTATAGTTTAATTACAAGGATAGTCAAAAGTTTTCCGTAACATTACAGCTAATGGGAAAAAATTATTTCAAGTGTATTTTAATGATGTTACAGCCTTCCGAATGGTCTGAAATCTTAAAGATATAATTATTGCAAAATTTTGTCAAGTCATTTCAAATTTTATGAAAATCGGATGTATAGTTTAATTACAGGGACAGTCAAAAGTTTTCCGTTACATTACCGCCAATGGGATAAAATAATTTCAAGTGCATTTTAATGATGTTAAAGCCTTCCGAGTGGTCTGAAATTTTAAATATATAATTGTTGCAAAACTTTGTGGAGTCATTTCAAATTTTATGAAAATCGGGTGTATAGTTTAATTACGGGAACAATCAAAAGTTTTCCGTTACATTAAGGCGAATGGGGAAAAAATTATTTCAAGTGCATTTTAATGATGTTACAGACTTTCAAACAGAATGAAATTGCTATGCACTTATGAAGTGCACTAAAATATACATACAGTACAATAGGCGGTGCAAAAAATATTTATAAAACTAGTTATAGAACGAACGCACCTCATTAGCCACGTTTGACCAGCAATTTCCAACTTGTACATTTTAATTTTAAAAGTTTTTATTAAATTTATTTTAAATGGTAGCAATCGGATTACTTCCATTGTTTCAGATGAAAGAGAAATAAGGAAAAATAATCAGACACGTGACTTTTTGGACGTATTTTTCCATTTGCAAGTTATTTTCGGTAAAAAAAATTATGTACGTGTACTTCATTTTCATAAGCGAATAAAAATTCATATTTGTTGTCATCACGAGAATATTGTTTATTGGGTTTATTTTATCTTTATACATAATGACTGATTTGTTTATATCATGCAGGGTTTTTTACCAAATTTAACGCCAGTTTCAGAAAATTTGACAAAATGTAGTAGAAATAATATGGTGTTGTTGTAATGTAAATATATTAAATATCTGATGAAATATGAGCAGTTGAATGAAATATTTTTATCTGCGCATGCGCGCGCGATAATTTTTTTTAAAGATTTGATAGTCAACTCTATAGAGTAACTCGTAAAAAAAAGTCTAGTGAAAGATCGTGAAAATTCAGAAAGTTATCGGCAATATAGTGCGCTAATTTCTAGTTGCTCTCTAAAGCTGCTGAATGATAAAGAATTTTCCACAAATTGTCATTTTTTATTAATTGGCTTTTTAACAAAGTAGTTTGTACTTACTGAATGTCAACGAGTAGATTTATAAGAAAAGCTTTGATTTTGATACTTCTTTTTTTCTTGGAATAGGCTCGTTCTGGCGATTTTCCAAGAAGAACTAAAGCATCAATAAAAAATGAAAACTAAAAAAAGTAAAAATTAAAAACTACAATTTATGGAAAAAATCTTATCATTTAGCTGTTTTTAGCGAACGACTAAAAAGCAGCTCAGTCTATTGCTGATATCTTTCTGAATTTTCACGATATTTGACTGGCTTTTTTTATGAGTTGCTCCATAGAGTTGACTATAAAATCATGAAAAAAAAATATCTTTTATCGTGCGCGCATGCGCAGATAAAAAATATTTCATTCAACTGCTTATATTTCATCAAATATTTAATATATTTACATTCCAATTACACCATATTATTTCTACTACATTTTGTCAAATTTTCTGAAACTGGCGTTAAATTTGGTAGAAAACACTGCATGATATAAACAAAAAACATGCAAAAAAATTTTTACTTAAAAAAAAATCGATATATCTACATGAATATACGTTCTATTCTTTCACAAATGAATACATATATTGTACAATATCCATATATTCGTAAGCTATAGCGATAGATCATTTCGTGCATTTTTTTTTTTTTACAGGGTGATCCAAATATTATTCTTTTTTTTTATTTTTTGTTGCCCCCCTAATTGTCCTTCTGATCAAATCGCCGGCCGTTGATAAATATGAAGTCGAACATATTCTTCTTAATCCTGAAGTTCCAGAAAATCCGACAAATATATCTTTAAATATTCGACAAAATGTCTAAAATTGAAAGTGCCCGATCATTAATGGCCATATAGTGAATTAGTTTAATATGAATTTATTCTTTGAGACATGGGTGTCCGTCCAGCCTATAGAGAAGGCATTTTTATCACCTTACCAACACATAATAGCAGTTACAAGATTCCGTTTCTCGATTTGTCAGTTTTTAGACCCGTTAAAGATTGTATTAATTTGAATGTTGATACATGGATGCTCCGAAATATATGCACAGCCATTTCATGCAACAGATTGCTGAATATATCACTGAAACACATAAAATATCAGCTCTGTTAACTAGGTATGGTACACATTGAGACAAATTCTAATATGATTTTAAAGTGTGTGTGTGTGTTTGCCTATTTCTGTTCTGTTTCTTCGTGTATTAGTACATTCGGCATACAAGATGCTCCAAATAGGCAGTAAGATCCAAAAGTACTTCTTAAAAACATCACAAAAATATAGAAATGCGCAAAGCATTAAAAAAAACGCTTGCTTCTACTTTGAAAGTAGGAGCTGAAAGTCCAGTCTTGCTCCTGCTTTCAAAGTAGAAACACGTGTTCTTTGCGCCTGATGAAGAAATACTTTTGGAAGACTTTGCGCATTTCTATATTTTTATGGTATTTTTAAGACGTATTTTCGGGGATCTTATTGTATCACACCAGCTTATATGTATTAATATTAAAATTCCAAAAAAGCAGATTTTTGTATGGAATGGTTAAAATTTCTACAGTGGATTATATCTAACTCTTAATTAACGTTAAAAAAACTTTTTCAGACTATACGACTCTTCCCTAAGATTTACATTCAGAAACAGTAAAAAGATTAAGAACGAGTTGGGGAACTCGTCGACATTTGACGAACTAAAATGTTTAGAAAAGAATTGTTAGATCGAATTTATAATAAACTTACAAAAATAATTACAATAAAAAATTAAAAAAAATTCATCTTACATTGAATGTCTAACTCTTAAAACTAATAATATTTTTAACCTAAAGTTACCAAAATATTATTTCCCCAAACTTCAACTGTTTAAATTATTGGAAAATTAAAGTGTATTAGAATCGAATATAAGAAGTGTATTAGTACGTAATCAAGATGAGTAAATATGATGAAGTTATCGGTTGAGGCTCTTATGTTTGATATTACGGGATGAAAAATCAGCAAAAATAATTTCGCTTTATCACATCATAGAATTTTTTTCCTAATTATTAATAATTTCCTAATTAATAATTAACATCTAAGTCTTGTGTCATTTGCACATTCTCCAAATTTACATACGCGCCACTCAAATCTGTATTCACCATTTAAAAGTAGTTTAACGCGCAATAGATTACTAATGAATATACGTATTTCTAAACCTAAAGTCACGTTTTTCGGATACAAATTTCATGTGAACATTCGCACTCTTGATATGAGGTTCTAATATCAGTAACCGTGAATAACCCCCCCCCCCCCAAAAAAAAAAAAAAATAAATAAATAAATAAAATAAAATAAAAAAAACAGAAATTTGTCTTTTAGACGCATTTGCGGTCAAATATTTAGTTTTATCAAAGAAAATGACCGTTTTGTTTTAAATATGATATCATTTTCACTCACTGAATCATTTCGCCTAGCGTCTCAAATTTAATATTAGCATAATGAAAGAATGTTGAAATGTAAAAGATTTTTAAATGAGAATGCGTGTTTTTTTTTTTTTTTTTTTTTTTTTTTTTTAAGGCTGGTGTCATTTTCTGTTCAAAAATTTTTAAAAAGTTACTTTTATTTGTAATGAGAAAATGGCATCAATAAGAATATAAACAATAAAAATAAATAAACCTCATTATTTTTCATTTCCCTGCAACAATTTAAGTAATCCAATTGCCACCATTTTGAAGAAATATCGGAAAAAGTTTTTAAAATTTAAAATAAAATATAAAAATGGAAATAAATTAAAAAATAGCTAGAACGGGCACATCTGCAAACGAACGGCTTTCATTTAAAAAAATAATTATCAAAATCGGTTCAGTAGAAAGCTCAGGGCTGATGACTAAAAAAACATCCTGGTCTTTTAAATATATAGATAATTATTTTGGAGGTATTCATAAATCTGTATGTTGGTGGCAATTTCACATGAACAGTCAATGTGTGTATACTACGCTTACGGTCAGAACATGTTATGATGCATCTCTCAGTGTTGTAGTCGTAAAAAAACCCAGAAGGTATACAGTGTACGCAAATCATGCCTAGATTATACGCTATAGCTTTATTTGAGAAACAGAGGGTATACGGAGCTTCTTTAAAAAATCCAGATGGTATACGGCGTATACCTCGGTATACCCTCCACTAGACCCCTGCATCTCAGTGACGAATAAAGAACAGGGGTCGGCAACCTTTTTTGGCTGTTTGTCACAATCAACTAAAATGCGTGTATTACGAAGTCGTTTTGGGTCAGTGTTATTTTCTTTTCAAAAAACAGTCTTTTTTTTTGGTGAATAATAAGATAAATTTTATTCAGAAAATAATTAGAATACGCTTTTTTACATTTTAAATAAAAGAATTATAATTATTATTATAAAAAGAAACATAACTGAATTAACTTTACTTTTCTCTTCGATATCAATGGGTCCCCTAATATTAAACTCGTGACGTCAAATCAGTCAAGTTTGGCTTATAGTTCATCATCTTAAAGGGGACAGTACACTTTTAAAATTTTCAAAAATCGATTTTTAATTTTTACATATTTAGAAAAGTTTTTGTATTCTGAATAAATTGATACCGATCTCTTAACTGTACGATAATTGCCGAAACGTCAGTGAAGGCTTACTGTGGAGACACGAAAAGTTTTGGTTTCCGTTAGTCTGTCTGTCTGTTAGTCTGTCTGTCTGTTCTGCGATAACTGCCGTAAAAAGCATCCGATTATCTTAAAATTAAGGATGCATGTTGGTGAAATCCCCGGATTTAGCTGTATAGTTTTTGGTTAAATTTGGTTCATTCGTTCGGAATATATAGAACATTTTATTTTGCGACTTAATGCTTTCCTATAGCAATTCAGACGATTTTTCCATTTTTATTTGTTGAAAAGAAATGGCTCATATGATTAAAGGATTTAAATGCTAAATTAAGGATGATGAAATTCCCTAATTAGAACCATACATTATTCATATTAGTTTGAAATTTTATGTATACATTTGTCAGAGTTTTTAAATTCGGTGTATAACTTTTATGGAGGGATTTTATAAATGTGTTTGAATAATATAAAATATTTTTTTTAATATAAATTTTCTTTTTAAGCACATATTTAATTGTTTTTATTATCTTTTAACTGTTACCTAGCAGCGAACTACACATAAAAATATCGCCAATGTGAAAGTATGTGTAATTGTTTGAAGTTAAATCAAAGTCAAAAGGGACGAATTAATGCCTTTGTGTCTTTACATATAGATGGAATTTACCACAGAAATAAAGAAAGACTATGTTCTATTTATTTTGTTCAAATATTTTTCTTTTAAGTTAAAAAGTTCATTATTTTCATAAGGAATAAATCGAGATTTTGCTATGAAATTTAACAATCATTTTTTTTTCTTTGCCGTTGCCACGAAAATTCAATCCCGGAATAAAAATTTATCCTAAACAGTTAGTTTTGATTTGAAAGATTTTTATGTGCGAGAGGAAAATGAAATAAAAAATAGACATGCATACGCCTTCATATTAGAAATAAAGTGAAAATACGAAAAGAAGGTGAATTTGATCTGATATCAAAAATAAAACGAATACGCTTTGAGGTTGAAATAAAGGGGGCTTGTGTTATGATATTAATTCTTATTATAAAAAAAAAAAAAAAAATGTTACTAATATTTCATAGTTTATCGTCTGCACAAAGCTAACAGAAATGTTAATTCTTAATCGAAAATTCCAATGAGGAAAAAAAAACTTTTGAAGAGCAAATATATAGTAAATATCAAAATTATGCACCGCAAAATTATCGCTGTCGAAAATGACGTCATTGTATCGGGAAATAAATATTTTTATCCTTAAAAACCAAGCATTAACTAGATTGCCTGAAAAAATATTTTTTGACGGGTGTTACTTCTTAATGCCGCCTCATTTCAGAAAATATGAATGAAAATTATTTTATTTTTAAAGGAAATTACATTTTTATTCATAAAACTTAAACGTTTAATATAATTGCGTCAATGTAAATCATTTTCTGTGTTACCAGTATTGAAAAATAAGGCTCGGAAGTGTAAAAAGAAATCTAAGATTTGCGCTAACCATTAGCGCAATCAATAAAAAGTTACGTATGTAAATTAATAAGACCACGGGGGGTTCAGGGGGGCGGAGCCCCCCTGAAGAAATCTACTTTATTATTTAAAAAATATACAAGAATTAACAGCTCATGAAAATTTCGAAATATCCTTCCATAAAGTTTTTAATTTAATGCTTCTAATGTCTGAAAACTTCGTATTTTTTATTCTTATAAATAATTACATAATTTGAAAACTTTAAATTGCGGTTTGCAGGAAACTGAATATTACCAAAGTGAGTCTAAAAACAATGACTTCCAGAGCTGATGTTGAGGCTCCTGATCTGCAGATTTACTAGTTGCCGAAACGTCAGTGAAGGCTTACTGTGGAGACACGAAAAGTTTTGGTTTCCGTTAGTCTGTCTGTCTGTTAGTCTGTCTGTCTGTTCCGCGATAACTGCCGTAAAAAGCATCCGATTATCTTAAAATTAAGGATCCATGTTGGTGAAATCCTCGGATTTAGCTGTATAGTTTTTGGTTAAATTTGGTTCATTCGTTCGGAATATATAGAACTTTTTATTTTGCGACTTAATGCTTTCCTATAGCAATTCAGACGATTTTTCCATTTTTATTTGTTGAAAAGAAATGGCTCATATGATTGAAGGATTTAAATGCTAAACTAGTAAATCTGCAGATCAAGAGCCTCAACGTCATCTCTGCAACTCATTGTTTTTATCAAACTTTGCGTAATATTAATCTTTCTACAAAAACAAAATTTAAACTATTTAAATTACACAAACATTTATAAAAGAAAAAAAATATTTCGATGGTTTCAGACATTAAAAGCGTTAAATTAAACACGTTGTTATGTAAGGATATTCTGAAATTCTCACGAGCTACTTATTCTAGTAATTTTTTATATAATAAAGCAAATTTCTTCAGGGGGGCTCTGCCCCCCTGAACCCCCCGTTGTGTAATTTATTTTGCATTTGTAATTTTCTACTGATTGAGTTAATGATTACCCTATATCTTAGATTTCTTTTTACACTGCGATTTATAAGGATAAGCAATAATTCGGTCAAGCATTTTACGTTATCCTAATATCCATACAGCAGTATTTACTTGCCTGCTAACCACAAATACCTGTATCTAATGGATAAAGAACTTTTGGAAATGTAAACTGAAACATCTAATTTAGAAATCTAATACCTTTATAAATTTTGTTTATAAAAAAATAATTTTGATTACCATTCTGCAATATTTATATCTAAGATCTAATCTAAATATCAAAAAATGTACTCGATAGCATTAACTTACTAAAATCACCCTAAAGTAGGTGGGCTTCTAAACCTAACAGTTAATAATTCATCATCGTTAAATAGATAAACATGATTTGGCGCCTTTAAGTATTTTTTGTGATTTTCTTTTAATAGTATCTACATTTAATTTAAAATCGTGATGTTACAAATACCGTTGAAATTTGACGCAAACCTATGTTCAGGTCAAATTACGAAAGGTTAACTAACATTTCATTTCCCTTAGCCGGACTTTCTGTTTCATTTTTCGTAATAAGGATTATTTTAATAATTTAATTTATTTTACACTCTACAAGCTGTTACACGGACGTTGTTCACGTAGCATTAAAATAGAGATAAATGCATTAAGTAAAACATTTCACTCCCCACCAGACATACCAAGTCTCAAGCTTTTTGCACATCACTAATATCTTAGAGAAAATGTTCTTTTAAATCGCGCAAATGTTTCAATTAAATAAAGTAACATTTTCTGTATTAAAATACTGGTATCCAGTAAAATAATGGAGGCTTGGCAACTCTGCTCCTCTTAATAAAAACATATATGATTAACCAACACTTTATCACATTTTATAGGAGACAATACGGAATTTCTTATTTGTATGGCCTTACATATATCTCAGTCATAAAAATGTAAAATTTTGTGCCAATTAATGCACGCAATTGCGAAAATGAAATCGCAAAGAATGAGAAAAGGAAGGCCAAGTAAAATCGTGTAAATCGAGGAATCTTTCTTCGTAGTGCTGGGAAAATACTGCTACAAAAACTATTTTAGGTGGTATTTGGTGTGAAATGTTTATATGTATTCATTCCTGTCCTATATATCCTTTTTTTTTTTTTTTTTTTGCTTATTCCATTTTTCTTTTGCACGTGAAAATCTTACAAATTAAAATTAACTCTTTGGGAGAAATTGTTATTCTTTTTTTTTTGGCAACAATAAAGTTTATAAAATTTAACAGAATAATGTCAGTTTATTCTGTATGAAAATAACGAACTTTTTCATTTATAATCAAATAGTTGAATAAATAAATGAAAATATTATTCTATATAGTATATAAATACTATTTTCATTTCTGCGTTTAAATAAATCTATATGCAAATATCTATACAAAGGCATTCATTAATTCATTCCTTTTGCTTTGATTTGACTTCAAAAAACCATACATACTTTCACATTTATGATATTTTTAGATGAGATGCTGTTGCTACGCAACGGTTAAAAGAAAAAATGAAATATAAGTAAATTCATAAAATAAAATGTTTTATATTATTCGAACACATGTATAAAATTCTATCATAAGTTATACACCTAATTTAAAAGCTCTGACAAATGTTTTGACAAAATTGCAAACTAATAAGAATAATTCAATACTCTTATTTAAAAATTTCAGCATCCAAAATTTACCATTTAAATCTATTATTCATATGAGCGATTTCTTTCAACAAATGAAAATTTGAAAATCGTCTGACTTCCCATAGAAAAGCATTATATCACAAAATAAAATGCTCTGTATATTCCGAACGAATGAACCAAATTTAACCCAAAACTATACAGCTAAATCCGGGGAGCTCATCAACATGCCCAGGGAATTTCAAGCCGATCGGATGCTTTTTGCGGCAGTTATCGCGGAACAGACAGACAGACTAACGGAAACCAAAACTTTTCGTGTCTCCACAGTAAGCCTTCACTGACGTTTCGGCAATTAAGGATGATGAAATTTCCTAATTAGAACCATACATTATTCATAATAGTTTGAAATTTTGTGTATACATTTGTCAGAGTTTTTAAATTCGGTGCATAACTTTTATGGAGGGATTTTATATATGTGTTTCAATAACATAAAATATTTTTTTTTATATAAATTTTCTTTTTAAGCAGATATTTAATTGTTTTTATTATCTTTTAACTGTTACCTAGCAGCGAACTATACCTAAAAATATCGTAAATGTGAAAGTATTTGTAATTGTTTGAAGTTAAATCAAAGTCAAAAGGGACGAATTAATGCCTTTGTGTCTTTACATATAGATGGAATTTACCACAGAAATAAAGAAAGACTATGTTCTATTTATTTTGTTCAAATATTTTTCTTTTAAATTAAAAAGTTCATTATTTTCATAAGGAATAAATCGACATTTGCTATAAAATTTAACAATCTTTTTTTTTTTTTTCCGTTGCCACGAAAATTCAATCCCGGAATAAAAATGTATCCTAAACAGTTAATTTTGATTTGAAAGATTTTTATGTGCTAGAGGAAAATGAAATAAAAAATAGACATGAATACGCCTTCATAATAGAAATAAAGTGAAAATACGAAAAGAAGGTGAATTTGATCTCATATATCAAAAATAAAACGAATACGCTTTGAGGTTGAAATAAAGGGGGCTTGTGTTATGATATTAATTCTTATTATTAAAAAAAATATTACTAATATCTCATGGTTTATCGTCTGCACACAGCTAACAGAAATGTTAATTCTTAATCGAAAATTCCAATGAGAAAAAAACAACTTTTGAAAAGCAAATATATAGTAAATATCAAAATTATGCACCGAAAAATTATCGTTGTCGAAAATGACGTCATTGTATCGGGAAATAAATATTTTCATTCTTAAAAACCAAGCATTAACTAGATTGCCTGAAAAAATGTTTTTTGACGGGTGTTACTTCTTAATGCCGCCTCATTTCAGAAAATATGAATGAAAATTATTTTATTTTTAAAGGAAATTACATTTTCATTCGTAAAACCTAAACGTTTAATATAACTGCGTCAATGTAAATCATCTTCTGTGTTACCAGTATTGAAAAATAAGGTTCGGAAGTGTAAAAATAAATCTAAGATTTGCGCTAACCATTAGCGCAATCAATAAAAAGTTACGTATGTAAATTAATAAGACCACGGGTGTTCAGGGGGGTGGAGCCCCCCTGAAGAAATCTACTTTATTATATAAAAAATATACCAGAATTAACAGCTCATGAAAATTTTGAAATATCCTTCAATGACGTTTTTAATTTAATGCTTCTAATGTCTGAAGACTTCGTATTTTTTATAATTACATAATTTGAAAACTTTAAATTGCGGTTTGCAGGAAACTGAATATTACCAAAGTGAGTCTAAAAACAATGACTTGCAGAGCTGACGTTGAGGCTCCTGATCTGCAGATTTACTAGTTTACTGAGATATAAGGGGAAATGTAGACATCACTCCTTCATTTCCCATTTAAATGTCCTGGGACAACTGTCATGGCGGCTTGTTTACATTTTGTTTTCGCGCTTTCTCATTATCGCAACTTTGAAAATATGCTAAAATGAGTCAATTGTTTTTAGTTAAATACCTTAAATAATAATAAAAAAGCTTTAAAATATTAACTTAAACTTCCACTTTCGCAAAATTTGTTTACTTCCTTGGTTTTGCTAGAAAACGTGATCGCAAATTTCCTTAGCTGTTTAGCTATTAAGTGCTTAATTAGAAACAAAACTGTTTTTTTTTTTTTCCTAGAGCAATAGTTTCCTGATTTTATAATAGTATTCTACTTCTTAGTACTTATTAGCATTTATAATGAATAATAATGCGAAATGTGCTTCAGAAGAGCATCGAAGAATAAGGCAGTTTAATGGGAATCTCTGTACAAAATGCGACGATATAAATATATCCTAAGGTACTATCTTATAGAAAACTAAAACGTAGTGAATTTGATAGTGGTTTAATTTTAAATGACAGTTTAGGATACATATTTATTGATATTAATATAATTTTTTAGTAAACTTTCAGGATTTTTATGCCGCAAAGCATGTGAATCAAATATCGGTATACGAGAATCCCTAAAAAATGGCCTACATTTTACATTAAATAATTTAGATTTATAAAAAGCGCATATTTAATTCACTCTGAAGTCAATTCGAAACAAAATTTTAAATTATATGTTTAAAATAATTTTTTTCAATAGTAAATGCTACATTTTTACAAAATACATCTATTAATTTTTTACGCATGTTCCTATATTCTGGAGCATTTTGCAAACAATTTTATATTTATCATTTTAAACTAGCATCTAACTTTAACACGTTCACGCCGGCGCGGTGGGTCACAGTCCATTGTCTCAGAGTTGTCAAGACTCCGGCTTTTTGCACACCACTGTTATTTTAGAGAAAATGTTGTTCCTTTAAATCGACTAAATGTTCTAATTAAATAAAACAACATATTCTGCATTAAAATACTGGTATCCAAAAAGCCGGAGATTTGTCAGCTCAGAGATAGTCGAGTGTGACCCACCGCGCCGGCGTGAACGTGTTAAAGCATAAAGCATATTTTAAATAGCGCTTTGAAATTGACCCCTTGAATTTTTTTAAAAATTATAATATATCCAAATAATTTTTTAAATATAGTTCAATAACAACTAAATATACTCTAAAATTTTTGTGCTTCTAGAATGGTTATATTTTTTATAAAAAAGTTGCTAAACTCATGACATATTTCGAATGTTTTATGTCTGTGTACTGTCTCCTTAAGACGAATACAAGCATCAGAATTTTCGATAGCTAAGCTGCTTCTGTTCTTACTTAAAATAAATTTCATGAATGAGAATATTTGCTCACATTTATAAGTTGAATCGAATGCGGACAAAATTGTAAAAAGTTCCAAAGGCACCTAACCGCCAAAGAAAAGACTAATTGCCAAATTGTAGCAATGGCTCAAGCCGACTTTTGATTTTACAAAGGACTAACCCGCGACGAGTGTGTCGAAGGCAGTGAGACTTTGCTTTCCTTCACGCCTTCGTTCGTCCAATCGTTGTATTCGTTATACATGTTCGTCAACGCAACTTTGTAATCAAACAAAACTATTATTGGAACATATGTCATAAGTTCCCACGGATGCCATCTTGGAATTTTACTTGGCGTGAAAACCCCTTTTCGGCCAAGTAGTAAATGTCGCCAAGCACCGGTTTATACGCATGTTTCGCTTAACGAAAATAAAATGTAAATAATAAACAAAATTCGCTAAAGTGGCAATCAGTAATCTTGAATGAGCGCTTCGCGCACATTAACCGAAAAAAAAATCACTGCATTCAGCAGTTCTCCCGGTTTAGCATTCTCAAAATTCAGCAGTTCTCGCTTTCTAGCAATCTCAAAATGTAAAAAACTCTTAAAGCAGCAAAATATACATAAAAAACGAAACTCGCTAAAAGTGGCAATCAGTAATCTTGTATGAGCGTTTCGCGCACATTTACCGAAAAAAAAAACATCACTGCATTCAGCAGTTCTCCCGGTTTAGCATTCTCAAAATTCAGCAGTTCTCGCTTTCTAGCAATCTCAAAATGTAAAAAAGCAGCAAAATATACATAAAATTAACATACCTTAACAGATATCTGCTTTCTTGAAAGCTTCAGCATCAACTCTCTCTCATAACACCACTGTCATTTTCCAAAATAGGCTTATGAATACGCATTGAGACACAATAAACAAACCTACTTTTCTTCTCAAAATTTCCTCATATTTCTTAATTACTTCAGCAAAAGCGTTTAAACGGATTACAGAAACCATAGTCAGTCAAATACATCCAATAAATTTAACAAAAATAAAAAGACAGAACTATACAACACGATATCAAAATATATCCACAAAATCCACCACTTCTCAGGGGTTGCCAGAACACAACACGTCAGAATACACACGTCACACGGGGTTCCACATATCGAGGTTGCCATGGCTATAAACACCGCCAACACGCCAACAAAAAATCACTAAACAATTCAAAACAACGGCTGAGGGAACATAAGGCATCTAAGCCCTATTATTGTTACTTTCTTCTATCTTTACAAGAAGAAAGTATTGGATTCATGAAAATTTTCGAATTCCGATGGATTTACACATTTTAGGGGTTAGAGAACCATCGAAACATGTTTTTACAAAATGTCTGTCTGTGTGTGTGTATATGACACAAATTCTGTGGACGTTCTATCTCAAGAACTAATGAATGGAATTTAATAAAACTTTAGATTCAGTTAGCCCCTCATATAAATTGGTGCTAATTACGTTTTGGTGTAAATCGGCAACCAGGTGGCGCTGCTATGCTGAATTTTTCACGATTTCCGCAATAGCTATATCCCAAGAACTAATAAGCGGATTTTTATAAACCTTCAGATTCAGTTTGTCCTTGATATAGTTTGGTGGTGTCTACTCTGGTGCAAATCACCCAACAGGTGGCACTGCTATGCTGCATTATTCATGATTATCGCAACAGCTCTATCTCAAGAACTAAAGCCCAAATTTTCACCAAATTTCAGATTCAGTTAATCTCTGATATAAATTAGTGCTGTTTAGTTGTTAGTGTAAATCGCCCAACAGGTGGTGCTGCTAGGCTGCATTTATCACGATTCCCGCTACAACTGTATCTCAAGGACTAATGCATGAATTTTCACCAAACTTCAGATTCAGTTAGTCCCTCATATAAATTGTTCCTGATTAGTTTTTGGAGTAAATTGACCAACAGGTGGCACTGTTATGTAGATTTTTTTTTTTACAATTTCCGCAATAGTACTACCTCAAAAACTAATCCACGGATTTTCATCAAACTTCAGATTCAGCTACAACTTGTCGTAAGATGTTGCTGATTAGATTTTGGTGTAAATCACCTAAACCGGTGGCACTGATTCGCTTTATTTTTCAGGAAATATTAACATGTATGAAATAGAAGAAAATTTTGGGATTACCATATCCGACTGGTTTTTATTTATTTTCAGTTTATTTGTTTTATGTATTCTTCAAGTGTTAGATTCATATTTAGGTTTTAAATTTCTTTTTATATATTGTACTTTTTTTGGAATTCAAATGGGTTACTTGAAATTGTGAAATGGGTCACCAGGTGACCCGCGGGTCATGGATTTCTGACCCCCTGGCCTAGAGTATAGTTTTTAGGAGGAGTTTTAATATCAGGTTTATTCTCTTTGAAGCCTTCTGCCATTAAAATGTACTTTAAACAATTACCATTCGGAAACATTAACGTATTTGAATTATTTTGTGCGCTTAATGATAAGTACTATTTATATCATTTTCAATAGGGAACATGCGTTAGTGAACTCCAAAAACATATATAAATTTCGTGGCTTTTTTGTATATTTACGAAAATAAAAATGCGAACGAACAGTCAGAGGTAGTGCGAAGTGACTGTATTGGAAACTGTCAAAAGAGTATGTTGCTGCAAATCAAGTGAGAGTTTAATTGATATATTCACGACATAATTAAAAGTCATACCTCATGCTTTCTTATTTTTAAAATTTATAACATGATGTCCGTGCATATTCGACGTTGCCTTAAATTTAAATAAAGAGGGAAACTGTAAAACTATAAAAAAAATTGTTATTTTGCGGAGATATTCCCCCCTTTTAACAGGCATGAGAGCGCTCCGACCAAATGACCGATTATTACCACTAAATTTTAATAGCATTGACTGATTTATTAAATCTCAGAAATTCTGTCATTAAATAATATGAGAAATACTATAAAATTTTAGTGGTAGTAATCGGTCATATGGGTCGGAACGCTCTCATCCCTGCTTTAAATATTAATACGCTTTTAACCACGTATTTTAGTTATTTTCATTATTTTTTTTAATAGTTAATCGCTCATCGCTCTGCAGTCGACTGAGATACATGAGTTTTCTTTCTTTATCATTTTATTATTACAATCTAAAATAAGTTGGAACAGTATCGAGATGATTACTTAAGGGGAAAAAATGAATGATAGCACATTCTTGAAAAAATCATTCTACTTTATTCTAAAAACTTAACTTCAGAATTGATTATCTAAATTCCGTTTTCTGTATATTCCAGTGGTTGAAAGCAATAACTCCTTTCGTTTTTCATTGTTGTCTTAAAACAACTTTGTTTTTCATTTTTTTCTCTCTTTTACGGAAATGTATATTTTTAAATACATTAAAACGACCGTTGCTAACTAAATAACTGCTTTCAATACCTAAAGGCTAAATGAAAGATGCAGTTTGAAAAAGTTTAAAAAGCCCAAGTTATTTCTGACAATGAACATTTATTTTATTTAAAAGAATTACTGTCTTCTACTTTAAAATTTCGAATACCAATGACGTAATATATACCAATAATACCTAACATAAAAAGGGGACTTTTCAAAATATTGCTTATGTGTGAAATATTCTTTACACACGTGGTATTCAATGGGTTCTTGAATGACGTGCTATAGTTTTCAAATGCAGTCAGAGATAAATTTCATAAAAAAGATCTGGAAGGTTTTTCTGAGGATATATCATATAGAAGAATGTGAACCCAGATGTAATGTTTGATAAAATGCATCCTACTTTTTATAATCCGTTCCAAAACTTTTTTCTCAAATAGAAAGTTCTTTTTTCATGAAATCTTTTTTTCTTCCACTATTTTTTTAAATTTTACTTTTCTAATAAAATATACGATTTCATTTTCCATTTACGCAGTTGGTATTTTTTTTTCTGTGTATTTATGTATGTTGAAGGTTAATAGAGATTCAATGAAATCGTCAAGAAAAGAAAGCTTTTATCAAAATGCAAGTGCCATTTTATATTTTTGGAAGTACACGTAATATATATTCTCTACAAGTACATGTATGAAATATATATATACGGAGTATCCACTGTCAACGGTGTCCAATGACTAATTTCTAAACCGTTAGTCATAGACATATAGTTCCAATTACAAAAATGTTTTAGATGAAGTAAAAAATTATTTTAAAAGTTAATACAAACATTTCTTATAAAGGTACGAAATTTAAATTTTTATACAGTTCCCCGATCCTACAAGTGATATTTAGTAAAAAAGTTTCTGTTTCACTAAAGACAAAAAAATCCCATTCATCTAACACTAAAATTGACCGCTTTATGAAACTTTTAAATGCATGACTTATGCCAATTTTCTGCATATGAACACAAATGAGTTTGGCCATGCTTCGAGGAATCGTACACAAAGTGCTTAAAGTATTAGAAGAATTTATTTTGCGTGTACATTTCTGCATTGCAGCCGAAGGGTGTCTCCTCAAGCAAGTTTTAAGATAACTTTAATTTTTATTAATTAAGTCTTGGTTTAGATAATCTAATAGCGTTTTAAAATATGTATCATTTTGTAAAAAATTGAAACTGTTGCTTTTCATCATTTTATCCAACAAATCTAATTTTTAACGAAAATTCTTTTATTTTTTAACTTATATTATTCAGCTGTATATTTTTCGTTAAGATGTCAAAATGAAAACAGATTTCAAATTCATATTGTAATGTTCATTTTACTATCAACTATTATTTTATTTTTATATCTGACGATTACTTATATTTCTAGTAAATAATAAAGCTATAATAAGGCGTAATAAAGCGATAACTACACTTATGAAACTTTCCCTGTAGCAAGACGCACCTACGACAGACCTATCTATATTAATAAAAGAACAAATCGCTCTGTGTGTGTGTCGGTGTGTGTGCGATGGCTAGCGACAACTACTGCACGTAGAAGTCTGAAAATTTAGATGTGAATAGCCCAAGATAGGTCCTGATGCATCTGAGGCTCAGATTTTTAATTTTTTAAGGGCCGTGGCCCCTGGCCCCTTTAAGTTTTTATGCACTAAATTGTTAATAACATGCCTTTTTTCTATCCCATCTTCGTCGTCTTTGGGGTGAATTCTCCTTTCAGTTTCTGCCCCATTTCTACATTTCAGTTAAGACCCTGGCAACCTTGCAAGGGGCCAGTAGAGGGTCCCTTGAAGTTTTAGTGCACTAAATTGCTAATAACATGTCTCTTTTCTATCCGATCTTCTTCGTTTTTGAGGTGAATTCGCCTTTCAGTTTCTGCCCCATTTTTACATTTCAGTTAAGACCCTGGCGCCCATGCAAGTGGCCCGGTACAGGGCCCCTTGAAGTTTTAGTGCAATAAATTATTAATAACATGCCTCTTTTCTATCCGATCTTCGTCGTTTTTGGGGTGAATTCCCTTTCGGTTTCTGTCCCATTTCTACTCTTCGGTTAAGACCCTGGAACCATTGCAAGGGGCCCAATACAGGGCCCCTTTAAGTTTTACTGCACTAAATTGTTAATAAATTGCTTCCTTTTTATCCGATCTTCGTCGTTTTTGGGGTGAATTCTCCTTTCAGTTTCTGCCCCATTTCTACATTTTAGTTAAGACCCTGGCAACCTTGCAAGGGGCCCGCTACAGGGCCCCTTTAAGTTTTAGTGCACTAAATTGTTAATAACATGCCTCTTTTCTATCCGATTTTCTTCGTTTTAAGAGTGAATTCTCCTTTCAGTTTCTGCCTTATTTCTACATTTCAGTTAAGACCCTGGTACCTTTGCAAGGGGCCCTGTACAGGGTCCCTTGAAGTTTTAGTGCAGTGAATTGTTAATAACATGCCTATTTTCTATTCGATCTTCTTCGTTTTGGGGATGATTTCTCCTTTTAGTTTCTATCCCATTTCAACATTTCAGTTAAGACCCTGTCACCCTTGCAAGGGGCCCGGTACAGGGCCCCTTGAAGTTTTAGTGCACTAAATTGTTAATAACATACCTCTTTTCTATCCGATCTTCGTCGTTTTTGTGGTGAATTCTCCTTTCAGTTTCTGCCCCATTTCTACATTTCAGTTAAGACCCTGGCAACCTTGCAAGGGGCCCGCTACAGGGCCCCTTTAAGTTTTAGTGCACTAAATTGTTAATAACATGCCTCTTTTCTATCCGATCTTCTTCGTTTTAGGGGTGAATTCTCCTTTCAGTTTCTGCCTTATTTCTACATTTCAGTTAAGACCCTGGCACCTTTGCAAGGGGCCCTGTACAGGGTCCCTTGAAGTTTTAGTGCACTGAATTGTTAATAACATGCCTATTTTCTATTCGATCTTCTTCGGTTTGGGGATGATTTCTCCTTTTACTTTCTATCCCATTTCAACATTTCAGTTAAGACCCTGCCACCCTTGCAAGGGGTCCGGTACAGGCCCCTTGAAGTTTTAGTGCACTAAATTGTTAATAACATGCCTCTTGTCTATCCGATCTTCGTCGTTTTGGGGGAAAATTCTCCTTTCAGTTTCTGCCCCATTTCTACATTTCAGTTAAGGCCCTGGCACCCTTGCAAGGGACCCGGTACAAGGCCCCTTGAAGTTTTAGTGCACTAAATTGTTAATAAATTGCTTCCTTTTTATCCGATCTTCATTTTTGGGATACTTTCTCCATTTAGTTATTCTCCCGTTTCTACATTCCAGTTAAGAAAATGTGCCCGTCTAGGGTCCCGTCGGGCCCGGTCCAGGGCCCCTTAAATTTTTTGTGTGCCATGTGTTTTTCATACCGTAATTTTCTCACCTTCGCGGTGCGTAATTTTAAAGTTTAGTCTTGAACTCTTCTCCTTAGACCAACACTCACATATTTTTATTGGGCCCCTAGGGCCCTTTTTTAAGCATTTTCCCAATTTTTTGCACATTTCTTTCAAATTATATTCTAATGATTAATTCATACCCAATGCTTAATCTTGACTAATCGAAGATCTAAAATTCTAAGTACTAAAACTTTGTAATATGTTTTCATGTTAGGGCCCTGTTCTCAACTTCAGTTGGTCCTTTTGGGACGCCTATTGTAACTCCCTTAAAAATTGTCCGATTCACTAGCTTTTTTTTCTAACAACATCTTAGGTTCTCCAGCTATTACATGAACGACAAAAAAAGATTTCAGACTTCAACTACCACCAATTTTGAATATAAATCGTCTTCTTGGGGCCCTTAGTGCATCTTCTTTAAAAAAAGAGCCGAATTCCTTGTAATTTTCTTTACCATAGTTCTAGAGTCCTCAGATTACATTAAAAACTACTAAAAAGTGTATTTATACCAAAGTACATGCCACTTAAGTCTCTTACCCCTTGGGGCCCGGTACAAGGCCCCTTAAAGCTTTTGCACCATAAATTATTAATAAATTGCCCCTCTTAATCCGATTTTCATTTTTTGAACCATGTTTCCATTTAGTTATTCTCCAGTTTTTATCTTCCAGTTAAAATCCTGGGGCACCTTAGGTTCCTGTAGGGCCCGATCATGGGCTTTTTGAACTTTTGGTGTGCTGTGCATTTTTTACACCCTCATTTTCTCCCCTTCTCATTACATAATTTTAAAATTGAGTCTTGGACTCTTCCCCCTAGACCAACACCCTCATATTTTTATTCGGGCTCTAGGGCCCCTTTTTAAGCATTTACCACATTTTTGCGTATTTCTTTAAAATATTATTCTAATGATTATTTCATACCCCATGACTAATTTTGACTAATTGAAGATCTAAAACGCTAAGTACTAAAACATTTAAACATGTTTTCATGTTACGGCCCTGCTCTTAACTATCCGTTGGGCCCTTTTGGGCCCCCTGTTATAGCCCCCTTAAAAATGATCGTATTCACGAACTTTTTTTTTCTAACAACTTCTTAGGTTCTCCAGCTACTACATGAACGACAAAAAGATTTGCAGACTTCAGCTACCACCAATTTTGAATATTAATCGTCTTTTTGGGGGCTTTTTTTGCAGCTTCTTTAAAAACTATCCTATTCTATTACAATTTTCTTTAACATAGTTTTAGCGTCTTCCAGCAACTTTAAAACCCCTAAAACATTTTCTTATGCCTAACTACATTCCAGTTAAGACCCTGGCCTCCAGGGCCCGGTCTTTCTTTATATCTCAGCTACCACCTTTTTCGAACATTAATATCCTTTTTCAGCATTAACTTACGTCTACTCACTACAGCCGTAAATTAAAAATCGCGTTACTTTAAAGGTAACTTTAAATAAGGGATCTCATCCGTTTGTTAAATATCGTGTTAATGCTAACAGTAATTTATGAAATTGACAAGGTGAGGAGGCATCTTCCGCCGCTTGATGGCACGTTATTTCCTCGGGTTTAAGGGCCCAATTTCAATGGGATTTGCTTCCTTCAACTTAGATTACAATTCAGATGCTTTCTGTATTATGAAATTTCATCTTAGACATTAGTTACGAACATTTTCTAACATTAATGGTGCATTCTTTTTTGGAGGAATTCTTTGGGCTTGATTCCTATGAGGTTTGGCTCACTCAACTTGGTTTTCGATTGTCTCCGGCACATGCAGGCACTTCCGGTAAATGCTGCCATAGGTAGTGGAGATCTAGATTTCTAGATTACAGGTTCGTTCGGAAAGAAGTTTGATGGGAACACACTAAACGCTGCGGAAGGGAATGGGGCCTCCGAAATTAGGTTCATTTAAAAGAATTTCCAAAGATATAAAATCATACAAACTTAAGTTTTGTTTAAGGTTATTCTTTGCAAACCCCGGGCAACGCCGGGTGGGTCTGCTAGTTAGTGGAATAAAACACAAAATGAATTTTTGCGAGTCGTGTCACTTTTCTTGAGGGAGAGATATATATTAGGGCACTTGCTGCCTAAATAAATATATTTAAGCATTACATTTGACCTGCGAGGTGCCTTGCCATTGGCTTTTATTGTATTCCTGCTTTTTATAAATCTGTTTCATATATTTCGTGTCGATGTCCTCTGTCGGTAAACTTTCGTTTTTTATTTATTTATTTATTTTTATTTTTATTATTATTATTATTTTACAAAGAATTCCGTCCACCATCTGATTCTATTCGTGAAAACCGAAATTTTCAATCCTATCTTCCTTCTAAATAAATTTTAAAAAGTTTTTAAAAAGTTAAAAAGTTCTATAATACCCGGTACATCGAAACCCGTTTTCATTTCTGAACTTTAGCACATACTGTAGAATTTCATTTAAAACCTTATATTCTTTAGACTTCGATACATACATAGCCTTCGAATTACACGATTATGACGCAACACGGTTCAAGAAATACAGAAGGAAATTTCATGTACAGAAGATTTGGATAGGATTTATTTTTAATATGGATCGGAATTATTGCCAAAATGGATCGAATTTGTATTTTTTATACTATATGAGAAGGCAAATTTCAAATTTTAGTTTACACGTCATAGCTGTGGAATGAAATCTTCCGTGTAAATGAAGATTAAGTGTATTCATCATCTTTATAACCATTAAAAAATGTTACTACAATAGAGTCTCGATTATCCGAGTTAATATGGACCAAGCTCACCTCGGATAAGCAAAAAAACTCGGATAAACTGGATTTACACAAATCGTCGCGAATTAAGGAGATGAAATATAAATTTTCACTTAATTCATTCATTTTCATGGTACTAGGTAACATTTCTTTAATATATGATGATACATTTCCGTTACTTTTAAGAAAAACGGGGAATGAAATTGTTTATTTGAAAAAACCCTTGATAGTTTTTTATTTGTTGAATGCTGATTTTGCTGCAGTTTTTTTATGCAGTATTACGCTATTGCATAGCTACCAATTTTTAGGATTTTTTCTTACTACTAAAACTTACCAGGAAATTTTGCCCAGTTGCCGAAATCTAACAATTGTCAACGATTAAATATGGCAAAAAATGTTATTAAATTTTAGAGGTAACAAAACCGTACAAATTGGCAGATTTGTGATTCTATTAGCGTCAAGAAAATAGCGGGTGTAGCCTCTTCTTTCTGCTCAAAGTAATGAATATATTTTTTTTCGATCGAACTTGATCGCCTTTTGGAATGGATCATTTTCTTCTCATGTATTGGTGGCTTCCATTATTATGAAACAGCCATTATAAATGAAGTGTTAGGTGAAGATGAAAGAGCAGCTGTAAAAAGTTAGAACTCTGACTCTCTGTCAGAATGGGAAAAAAATGGCCATTTTTTTTTGGTTAAAGCGGAAACACGATTAAGTAGGACTTGGATAATCGGGACTCTACTGTATTTAAGTTTGGGTATTTTCTTCCTCACTATCTGTAGTTACGGTTCATTAAAATTTGAAAGCATTACATTGTTTTCATAAGAAGTCATTGAGATTTAAGAGGATCTTTTAAAAGCTTAGAGAGGTACGAATAGGAAATTTTGAGCTGAAACCTGAACACGAGTTTATTCTGATATCTTTTTAATCTGAAATTAAAAATCGTGTTAACCTTGCAGTGAGCTAGCTCATTTAGATGTGCTGTGAGAGCGGGAGTGGGACACATTTTCTGGGCAGAGTAATTACACTATTAAAAAATGCACAATTTTTTATAACAGTAATAAGAGACATGTTAGAAAAGCAATTACACATGTCAGTAGTAAAACTTTAATTTTAAATTCGATGCTATTTATGAGACCAAAGTATCACGATTTCTCGTGAAAACGAATTTAACATTGAATTTCTTTCTTAGGATTATTCACAAGAATTTGTTTTGAATATGCTCTTAGAGAAATAGCATTCAAAAAATGTTCCTATGTAGAAAATGCCATTCAACGAATTGTGTGTGCATGTGTGTGTGGGAGTGCGTGCGAGTGTTTATCGGCATCTCAGGGATGGTTTTGGTAACCACGTCACCTTGAACACGATTCTTTTCAGAAATTCTAAGAATTATCAATTCTTAAAGCTATTAGAATGTTTTATGGATTTTATAGGGTAAAAAAGCCCCATATCACTTAAGTTTAGAAGTTTAGCCACTTATACCAGAATAAAAATTGCTTATTTCTAATTAAAAAAAATATAGATATATATCCACAATTCTATGCTGCCGGCTGTTACTTGGTGAAAGGAATCTGAACATTAGGAAATTATGATATTTCATTTGGAACAAAAAATAAATTATACGTAAAGACTTTTATCGCATTGCGACTGACGATTGGATCACTATCTTATTCTTTATATTTTCGCAACTGGCGGTCACCGAATAACTAATAAAAATTTTGCTTTTCGCTACAATCTATAAAGGATCATGGCATTGTTGCTCAAATTATTGAACATAGGCATTGACTATATATAAAATAAAAAAATACCCACAATTCTGTGCTGAAGGCAGGTGGAAAGGAATCTGAGCATTGTGAAATCACGATATTTCATTTGGAACCATAAATAAATTGCATGTAAAGCCTTTTATCTGATTGTGGCTGACTATTGGAGCACTTATCTTATTCTTTAATTTTCGCAACTGGCGGTCACCGAATAACTAATAAAAA
This sequence comes from Maratus speciosus, assembly GCA_963932465.1. Classification (NCBI taxonomy): domain Eukaryota; kingdom Metazoa; phylum Arthropoda; class Arachnida; order Araneae; family Salticidae; genus Maratus; species Maratus speciosus. The sequence goes on from OZ010788.1 coordinate 51,150,747, forward strand.
CTAAACTTTGCTAAGCTACAATCCAAGGAGGATCATGGCATGCGTTACTCAAATTTTTGAACATGGAACTTGAACTGTTGTATATAGTATATATCCTGGTTAAATAACCATTCTAAAGTGGTCGACTTTTCTCAAATACCTAAAACTGTCTACGATTTATGTCCGTTAGGCAATTGCTGCATTTGGCTACACCGTTTTAAACTGGGATGCTTATTAGTGAAAAACCTGAAATTATCCTAAATTCTTGGTTTCGAGCAAGGAAAACAAGTGTGTTTCTTGTTTTTGCTTAGAACTTTCAGAGTTCTCAAACTCAGGAATTTTTCGATCAACTAATGTTCGAGCCAATTTTTACTTCTACCTTGGCGCACAAATGAGAAAAAAAAGTTAGAAGAGCTGGCAAGAGGTTGCATAAGAAAGCGGTTCGCTGCGTAATTATCGCTATTGGAAATGTGTTTCAAATAGTTTCTCTCTTTTTAGATGAATCATGGTGCTTATACCACTGTTTCTCTGGGTGTTGCAGAGAAGAAAATTTCCCATTGAAAATTGGCTTAACCCTTTGTAACTCAACAACTCCGATTTGAAAAATTCTTATACAGATATTAAAATGGATCATTTTAAGCATGGAAAAAATAATAAAAAATATCCAGATTAGAAAAATAAAATTTAATTTGGCAAAATGGGTTTGTTGCTTATCTGCAACATCTTGCTAAGTGGCACAAAAACTGAACACATTTAAAATTTTAAATTTCCTGGAAAATTTTGAAACAATTGTTAGTTTTGTTGTAGCAAAGTCCCACACCACATTTCGCACAAACAGATTGAGTAAAGCCTTTACAATCGGGGTATTTACAACGTATACTTTTTTCTGCCCAATATGGTCAGTGCCCAATTTCGTCTAGGCGCACTTCTTTTGGTGAAATATGTTGAGTAAGCGCTCTACACTTTTTCTGTTTAACTCTTTTTTCTACAAGACCTTTCCCTTTTTTGCTAGCTTTGGACTTGGTATTAATTTTACAGAGGAGGGCCCTAACTTACCTTATAGCAATTAAATAATATAAAAACAATTTCCCCTTTTGAAAAATTTTGCTCTTCTGAAAGAAATGAAACTTAAATAACAATTACAAGAAATTTTCGATGCTCTTTCGATATCTTTAAAAAATCCAATACAAGGGAAGACATAGCGCGTTGTTGCACATCTGCAACAAACAAATCTTTACGTTTATCTTATATAAATTGTAAATTTCCTAGCTCGAAAATGGTCTTTAAATAAAGAATTTAAACTTACCTTTGTAAACAATACACTTGTAGACGATTGCAGACGTTTTTAACTCCACTGTTTCAAAGCTTAATTCAGCAAAAACCACGTGTAGCTGATCAAGCGATAAATCAAACTTTGGAGCGAAAAAATAAATCAGCATCATTTTCTGTTGCGAATTTAATGAAATAATTATGTTAATAGTAGTGTAATAGAATAACAACAATCAACAAAATCGTCTTTTGAAATTTACTGTTGGAATAATAATGACGTTTTGGGTATGTTGCAGATCTGCAACAGAGTGATACAAAGGTTTAAATTAGCTGCTGCCTCAAAATTCATGCAGAAAGTCTGATATTATTCCTAAACGGTTACCTCCCGCTAAGTCACATGGATTTGACCCTCGAATGTCGACACCGATTTTCTCGTAGATGTTGCCCTATTCTTGAGGGCGTCAGCGATATACAATAAAATTTAAAATGGAAACTTCTGAACTTACAAAGAAATAAAAAGATTTTCAAACATCTTCACTCGTCGTTAGAAATCACACAGAGAAAACTGAAATGTTGACACTAACGTATTTTCATTCTTGCATAAAAGTGGTTACATAAAATTAGATTAAGTATTTTCATTTTTACATTTGTATTACATGCACTGTCACAAATCTAAATATAGTTCATAATTAAATAATTAACAGTAGATTAATATTCCATATGAATTGCGCATTCTTCCAGATATTTCGTAAAGGAATTCCACAAATGTATTTAAAGAAAAATTCTCACCAAATAATGCCAACAATAATTTCATTTAGAATCTTTTATACAGTTAATACAACTACTTTTTCTTTTATCTTTTTTTCTTTCTTTGTTTCTTCAATGACCTTCAGAATTTCTTTTTTGGATTTATAGCATTTGAAGGTTTGATTGAGTTATCCACTTGCGATAAAAGTTCATCGAAGCGTCAGTAATGTAGTTACAGGTTATGGTTTTATTTATTATGTTTTTTATTATTGACAGAAGTCTTCTGTTTTCTAAAAGAAAAAAAAATGGTGGCAAATATATGAAGTGCATATCCTGTGCATGCATGCACAAAATAGTTCACAGGTTTTTTTTTATCCTGATTTCTTCTGGTTGTTTATATCATATTGAAGGATTAATGTATATTCTATTAAATGACGGAAAAAAATAATTAAGATGGTTAAAAATTTGTCTAATTAAAAAATCTTTAAGTGTTTGTCATACAGAAATAGAAGCATATCCATGCAGATATAGGCATTTGAATCTAAAGTAATAAACTCAACATCAATTAAATACCGTAGTAATATGATAGAATTCACTTTGGAAAATTTGAACAGCATTTCTTTCCCCAATATAAAATCAGGGCAGTGCTTAGGGAGTAGCAGACTGGACGGTCAATCAGAGCTGCTAAAATTTTATAATGCATCTAACAATTTCAAATCTTTAAATGACTCTTATAACATAAAACAGGCATTATTTTTGCTATTGTTTTCTCTATTAATTCTTTTTTACATATTCGTGAAGACATACTTCGGTCACTATAAGTTGATGATTACTACCTATTCTTAAAGACTTTTTTCCGAGATTTCTAGAATAAACCTGTTATCGAAGAATCGGTATTTTTTGTTTGGCTACTGTCAATCACAATATCAAAGTATTTTTCATGTGGTGCTTATGTCAATGGCAATATTTTTACACCTTTTTTACAAACTACATATCAGTATAAATTAATATTACTAAAATTTTTTATCATAACTTTTCATTTTTTCTACATTTAGTTCGAATAATTCATATAGGCCATTGAAATAGAAACAGAAACACGTATCAGTGTACCAGTTAAGGTATCTTCTTATTGTATTTTATGTTTGGCTTAGTATTAACTGACACTTGTGGAAATTTCTCATGGCATCTCGGAGAAAATCGTTCCCTTATGGAAGGATGCCCTTGGCTCGTTAAAATATTTCTTTCAGGACCGCTAAAATCTTTTGCTTACGGTAGCTAAAATCCTAGGCACTGTAGAAACACATATGTACAGTTTACATGTATAGTCCGCTAAAAAAGAGAACTTTTTAATCGCCAAATCGTCACATAGTGACACAAAAGATTAAAAAACGAGCAAATAATTGAGACAAACATCCACACTATATATATATATATACATATATGTGCTTTGTGTCTGATTGAAATATGAAAAATTATTTATTATGAATTCTTTCGAAATATATGAAGAGATAAAAACTCTGGTTACTTTTTACCGTTTGAGAAACTGAATCGAAATGCTCTGTAGATGAAATTGCATACAAAAGAAGTGTTCCTACAGGACAACGTAGGGCTTCATGTGCCTTTTAGTCACTCGAAAAGATATATATGAAACTGTATATTTATTTTACTAATTATACCTAGGTTATTCAGCAGCTATTGTCCCATCTGATTTTCATTTGTTTCATTTTTTCGAAATTTTTTACCTGAAAACTTAAAGCATCAAAATTACTTTTTTGTAGAATGTAGTAAAAAGTGAAGACGTTTGAAATAAAGAGTAAAAAGAAAAAAATGTACCTTTTTTTTCTCATTTGCTCAATATTTTATGAAAAAGAGAATAGAAAATCGAGTTTTTTTGACAAAACAGTGTGTTGAAAATTACGTGCATATGTGTTCAGGTGATAAAATTTGTAAACATAGGGATAGGTCTTAATTTCTTTTTCATTATTATTATGTTCAAATTATTTCAAGAATGAAATCTGTTTCATTTTATATACAATCCTTTTGAAAAGAGGAAGTGTGAAATCAGCTAAATTCTTATTTATACTTCTGCGCAAATGGATGTCTCAAAGTATGTAACAGCTTATATGATGGAGAATTATTGCATTACAAATGGCAGGCTGTTATTTGGCTAAACAAGATAAAGTTAAATAATGCACAGTGTTGCAAAAAAGGTAGTTTCGCGAAAAAAAATTACTTTTTGTGCACTAAAATCGTTAAATCATGTTGGAACAAGTGAATTTTTTAATATTTTTTCACCCTGAATCGAATGAGACCATTTTCAGATCCACACGATTGAATGTTTTTGGAGTTACGAAGGTTCTTTTTTTGTGTGAAATTTATTTACTAGGATGGCTGTTTTTCCTCATTTAATACACTTATATTTGGCTTGCTTCAGGACTCTTTTGAACTATTTGAGGAAATATTTGATCAAATACGTTAAAAAAACGTAGTGTGAAAATATATAAGAGATAATTGCCCTTTTACAGCAATCAGAAGCAACACAAAAATATTATTACTTCGTTACAACTCTTAGGTGCAAGCATGAATAAGTATGGTACAGTATACATGTATACATATATATTTATATATAGCCTAGATTAATCACAGTAATAATCGCCGCGTGGTAATAAAGAAATTAAATTAATCACTCCCTTACACAATCTTCAAAATCCTACAATTTCACAGTATCAAAGTAAGGTAGCAACAAAAGTTGCAAATATGGACAGCCAATTCTCGTTTGATTGTGTACCTCAGATTTCAATAGAATGGGTGGAAATACTTAGACCACTGCGCGACGCGTCGCAAGACAATTTTGCTCTCCAATATGGAAGAATAAATCAACAATTTTGACGATAAAATCACAGTTATGTTTGGCCGAAATAAATAATCATCTCTACCATAAATTCTCTCTTCGTAAACGTTTTTAAAGATTTCGCAACTGTTGTATTCATTTTCCCCCTGGAGATTGCACTATAACTCTAAAGCGTACACCGGGTTCCCGGGAGCATGTTTCACATATGCACATCCGCAAAGCGACCAGCGGCAATACTACCTTCTAATTGGTTGAAAGAACGGCAAATGTTTGCTTACTTTCGTATCAGAACTAAAAACGCGCTAAAAGGTAGTCCTTTAAATTAAGGTTTAAATTTTAACTGTAGTCAGAAATTAGTTATTTATGTGCAATTATGTATCATCTATAAGAAATGCACGCCAATTGCATGTCTTCTATAAGCAATATTGCTTTACATCTCAAAATATTCTGAACAGAACATTTTTTAATGATTTAAAATTAAACTTCTCTATACATTACTTTATAAAACATATACTGCACTAATATGTGATTTTGGGAAATGAAATTATTTATGGAGATAGCAATATTTAATACACTGAAAGTAGTTTATCTACTTAAAAAAAAATAGCTTTCTCGTTAATAAAAAAACCAAAAAATTACTTTCATTACTTATTCCACAATCCTGAAAATTTCACACCATCACTTAAGCGATTATTATTATTATTATTATTACCTTGTATTCAAATTGGCTTCACTTACTTGACTTTCTCCCCCCCCCCCTCCTCCTTTATTTATTACACGACACTTATGTTACATATATAGTTAGTTTAATTTCATATAACAGTTCTTCAATCTATTGAGCAATATCTTAATTAATAACGCGCTAGTTTTTTCAACTAATGTGTAGATTTTAATGAATTTTTATGTGTTCAGTTTGTAGTCAGAAACTAGTCGTTTATCTGCAATTACATATATCTATAAGCAATGCATCTTTATAATATTCTGAATTCTGAGCACATAATATTCTGAAGAAAAAAAAATTAATACTTTAAAGTTATACCTCTGCATTTAATATTTACTTTAAGTTACTAATTAAACATGATTGTTCTGGTCTAACATCATATGATTTAAGCAAAATTCTTGATGAAGATAGAATTATTTGGTATAAAAAAGTAGTTTATCATTATCTATCTGTTCCAAAAAATTAGCCTTTTTCCTGTAAAAAATAAATAAATAAAAATAAATAAAACTTTTTATTTATTTTGATCATGACAATATCATGTTATTAGTTAAGCCATTATTTTTTTTTTAGCTTGTAAGTAAATTGGCTCCACTTTAGCCCCGCACTCCCTCCTCCTTTATTTATTGTGCGTCACTTATTTTATTAGTTGCTACCTTTACTTCATTTAATATTTCAAAATTATGTTGCTTTGAACCCATGCATAATTTCAATTTGAGACCCCTTCTGCTTGAAAACTCCTCTCACAAAATTTTGAATGAAATGAAGGACTCATAGAATTTAACTCTTATTGACAAAAAAGGGGCATGGAGAGAATCGTGGGTTATTTGTTGATGTACCCTCTGTTTCGTTTTTTATTATTTATAAAAAAAAAGCCTACTCAAGGGCAAGGGCGTAGCTCAGAAAAGGGGGATTGGAATTCAAATTCCGATTAAGACTTATTAAGGGAATTAAAGGGTTATAGGCTAGGTTTTGTTTTTATAAATTCAAAATGGCGGCCATAAAATAAAAAATGGCGGTTGAGACGAAAAAAAATTTACACACCATATTGAGTGACATATCATTGGATAGGTCTTTCAAAATGAAGACGATGTTTCATTGACTATTTTACAGTCAGAACCTCCGTTTAAATATTACACAACCTGGAAGTTGTGTAAGTAGGGTCTCTAGCTTTACTGCAACTCTAACCTTCATAGACATCTATAGTCCTCATCAAAACAGTGTTTATAGATGGGAAATAACAATTAAACACAACTTAAAAGTCATTAATACAAGTAAATAAAAAAATAGGTAAGTAATATAAAAAATAGTTTCACATTGATGAGAAATAATTAATTAGTTCGCTTTTTACGCAGTCGGTTTTTTGATTTTTTAAATTGAATATATTTATTATTATATTTTTCCCGTACGACACGTTTTTTTGATTTTTTAAATTAAATTTTTACTTATTATTTTATTGTTCATAATTAAAATATATGATTAAACATGGACGCCACATTTCGTAAATTTATTGTTTTCTTCTAAAAAACTACGATGTTCGCGGGATTGGCAAAAAAAATTATGTTTCATGTGCGCCGCGAATTAATTCAACAGCAGTGGTACCACAGTTAGCTTGCGATACAGAAAAATTTGAGCTGAGAAAAAAATACGTTTGGGCCCCACTCTGGTATTCAATTTGTAGCTCTTTGATTTTTCAGATTTGTTCTTACAGGTAGACACTAGATATCGGCATGCGATTCTTCTGCGAATTAGCAGAATTGCTCGAGTTATTATTTATTTATTTAGGAGATTTCCGCAAAATCAATTCGTCAATTGGTCATGAAAAGAAGTCGGGAATTTTCTCGATCGGTCTTGAACTTTGTAAAAGAATGAACTTTGTAACACGGTCATGAACTTTGTAACATGGAAAAATTCGGCAAATTTCGTCGATCGCTATCCAAATAAAACCATGAATTTCATCAATCGTTCACGAAATAAAACCGCAAATTTCGTCAATCTGTCGTGAAATAAACCGTGATTATCATCAATCGGTCGATAGAAAAAAATCACGATTTTTGCCAATCGGTCGATAGAAAAAAAACCGGAATTTTGTCAATCAGTCAAAGAAAAAAAACGCAAATTACATCATTCCGTGCCAAAAAAACCCGCAAATATCAACAATCGAAAAGAACTGAATTTCGTCAACCGGCCGGAGAAAAAACGGGAATATCGCCCATTTTTTTCGCGATCATTTGACAAAATTTGTGGGATGTTTTTACGATTCTTTGTCAAAATTCACGTTTTTTCTGCAATCTTTTGACGAAATTCGCTTCGTTTTTGCGACCCTTTCACAAAATTAGCGTTTTTTCCGTGGCCCTTCGATGAAATCAGTGGGTTTTTTTGTTTTTGTTTTTTAGATCTTTTGACGAAATTCGCGTTTTTTACCTCGATCCTTTGGCAACATTAGCGATTTTTTTCTGCGAACGATTGACGGCTTGATTTTTCGGTGACCATTTGTCGAAATTCATGATATTTTTTTAGGTCCGAATTTCCGGAAAATTCGGAACAGAATGACCCCTGTAATAGTCTGTGATAAGATTTTATTTAAAGATAATTTTTCTTGTGTGTTCTTCAAACACAAGTATTTGAATTGTATTTAGATTTTTATAGTGCAAAAAATAATACTCAGTGATTGTTTAGCTTATGCATATTTTTTTTTAACCCGCATCTTGCCCAACTTTATATTGTGAACTGTACACAGTTTAAAATTTATATTACACTTAATTTATACCCAAAATTAAAAGAATTTTGTGATAAAATTAAATGTTCACATTTGATATATTTAGTCTATGTTTTGTTGTAAATGTGTATACATTAAACAAGTTATTTGTCACTTTGAATTCCTGAGTTTTTTTTTTTTTTTTTAATATATAAACCTATTTTTTCACATTGTGGTGACTGGATTTTTTGGGTTTAGGAGCCACTGGGTCCTTAAAAATTTTGGGAATCTGCACCTGTAATTTACATTTACCAAGATGCGAAATGTTAGAAAGCTATATAATGAACAAGTAATTTTCCCTCTGAAACATACATACTTTCAATAACTTAAAAATCTAAATCAGATAGAAAAAGATCTATTTTCACTGGGGAGATTTCTTAAATCGCATTTCTGCCTTGGCGCAAACTAAACTAACCAAACCAAGAAACAAAACAAACATTTACCAGTAATGACGAAATTCGTTCAACCAATCAGAAGGAAGTATTTCCGCTGGTCGCTATGTGGATGTACATGTGTGAATACTCTTCCCGGGATGGTCATCCCTATCACTATTGTATTCATTGGAAAAGGGAAACTAAAAAAAATTCTTTTTTACGGTCTGGAATAAAATCAACGTACACATGTAAATTTTGAACACCTCTGTGACCAGTAATTTGCATCTGTCTGTGCTTCTGTGGTTGGAATGTGTTACTTAGGAATACACGAATAACCATAATAACTAGTATGTTGTGGCCCTCACAAAACTTTCTTCTATATAAATCACGTCAATTAAATCATTTAAATAGTAAAAGAAATAACAACGATTTAGCACCAATTCATATCAGAGTATATCTGAATTTGAAGTTGGATGAAAATTCGTGCATTAGCTCTTGAGATAGAGCTATAGCGGAAATTCTGAAAAATGTAGCATAGCAGCGCCACCTGTTGAGTGATTTACACCAAAAATAAACAGCACTAAATGATATCAAGGTATACCTGAATCTGAAGTTTGTTGAAAATCTAAGCGTTAGTTCTTGAGATAAAGCTATTGCGGAAATCGCAAAAAATAAAGCATAGCAGTGCCACCTGTTGAGCGATTTACACCAAAAATTAAACAGCACTAATTTATATGTCAATTCATGTCAAGGACTAACTAAATCTAAAGTTTGATGAAAATCCGTGCAATAGTTCTTGAGATACAGCTCTTGCGGAAATCGTGAAAATGCAGCACAGCAGCACCACCTTTTGGGCGATTTACACCAAAAATTAAACAGCACTAATTTATATCAGGAACTAACTAAATCTGAAGTTTGATGAAAATTCGTGCATTTTTTCTTGAGTTAGAGCTATTGCGATAATCATGAATAATGCAGCATAGCAGCTCCACCTGTTGGGCGATTTTCACAAAAAAGTAATCAGCACCAAACTATATCCTGGACTAACTGAATCTGAAGTTTTATAAAAATTCGTGCAGTAATTCTTGAGATATAGCTATTGCAGAAATCGTGAAAAATGCCGCATAGCAGCACCACCTGTTGGGCGATTTTCACCAAAAACTAATCAGGTCCAGTTTATATTAAGGTCTAACTAAATATGAAGTTTTGTGAAATTCCGTGCATTAGTTCTTGAGATAGAGCGCCCACAAAATTTTTGTCACATACAGAGTGACAGAGTGACAGAGTGACAGACAGACTCGCAGACAGACGTTTTCTAAAAGCCATCAAATCGTGTTCTGGGCATTCTAAAACGTGTAAATCCGTCGAAAACCGGAATTCGAAATTTTTCACGAATCCAGTACTTTCTTCTTGTAAAGATAGAAGAAAGTAATAATATAAATACATAAAACAGAAACATCAACGGAATATATTTTAAAAAGAGTTTTCTTCGCTGTGCGAATAATGCGTGGTACAATATCAATTTCTGTAATATAAACATTCATTTTAATCCTAAGCTTGCGTTATGGATTTTCTTTTCGGAATCTCTAGCATTATCTTAGCGATGATAAAATAATGATAGCGAAAAGCTCCTGCAGAATATTATATTTAGAAGTGTCAATAAAAAAAAATGAACTTCAGCTCCCTAAATTGAAAATGTAATATTCATGCAGCATATGATAAAGATGTGCTATATAAAATGCATTATCTAACATAATTTAAAAATATGATCATATTTCGATAAAGATAAAAAAGCAGTATTGAAAACCGAACTACAAAATACATGAAAAATTACACAAAATACTCTTTTTATGCTTCTTACATTAATTGACACATTATCAAAATATGTAAAAATGTCGGAAACAACGTTAATTAGTATGAAATTTAAAGTTCGAAGTTCATATTTGATATTTATGAAATTCATTAAGTTCAGACATATTAAAAGACATTTTAAATATATAAAAATAATCTAGAATGTAAAAGTTTCCAAGCATTCAGCGTGCTTGTCTTGGGCTATTTTTCGAAAACTGACTTCCAGTGTTATAAATTATACGTAGTAATTTTAAGAAGCGTTTTAATTGGGTATTTTTCAGAAGTAATAGGAAAGATTTAGTAGCTTTCGTCATTTTGCTAAAAGTCAAGTTTAGGTAATTTTTTATGGGATTTTTTATGGGTAATTTTTTATGTATTTTTAATTGAATTATTAAAAGTGTAACACATACTCCATTAAATTTTAATGCATAGAATATTTTGATCGCAGATGGTGCATATATGTCTTTTATATTTTTACATTCTTTTATTTAACTCAACCTGTTTTTTGTATGTGAAGAGGGAAAATTGCAATCAATTTTTAACCCACTTCCTGATATGCTAGAATTATAAAAATTGTGTATAAAGTTGTGTTTCCCATAACAGTACAACATTTTAATATTTTTACAACTTAATTATTAATTGATACATTAATTTTAAGGCATTTTCCAACTAGCCTGCCACAGATGATAATTTGCCAGATATTCTCTGTAAGTCGTACAATTGTATGGGAATTGAAAAACAACGGGCTTAATGCTGCGTCAATACATGTTCGCCAAAATATGCCAAGGCATTGTAAAAACTGCAACAACGGAACATTTCAGAGAATTAAAAGAAGAAAATAAATTATAAATAAAAAATGACAAGTATAAGATATATTTTTTTAAAGTACGCTTTGATCAATTAATAATTAAATATTATTTAATTTTAATTAATTTTTCAATTAATTTTCAGCAGTGAAATTACGCTCGAAATTATTGAATATTTATTATTTAATACGTGATAAATCATGTATTAAATATTCAATTAAATATTAATTAATTTACGATATTACGTTGAGAAATCAATTTCAAAATACTAAAAAGATAATTTAAATAATGTTCCATTTTTTCTTTCCTGTTCCCTTTCTTAAAAAATAAAGAGCAAAAAATATATTTTTTAATAAATTTATTTCCTTGAACTTTCTAACTAGCGTAAAAAAGCAGTAAATTTTTCCTGATCGAGTTCGTTGCCAACGCTAAATAAGTGCTCTAAATAAACGCTGAATTTTTGGAAAAATAAAAAAAAACATGAACTACAGTAAAAAAAAATTAGGCCGTATTTTCAAAATGACTATTGCTTATAAAAGAGTGTTTTTAAAAAAAGACATTTATTTATTTGTTCCATAAATACACTGCCTGCATTTTCTTAAATAAATACAATTCAAGCCTGTCACTGCCGAAAAATTTTTTGTTAATAATTTTCAGTGCGATCCGAGTACATTTACAAGAGTTAGACCACGGACAGACAAACAGACAAACCGAAGCCATAAACACTTTTCCACTTTGTTGGAAAGTGTTAAAAATTGTCACCAGTAGCAGCCCTGACAATTATGTAAAGCGCTTCTATTTTATAAAATGTATGCATTGTATTAATTTATAAATACAAAGTCTGTTTTTCGATTCAACTCAAAATTTTTCGTGTGTGTGTGCGTGTGTACTGTAAAAAAAAAAATGACAAATATTTCTTAATTTCAAAAATATAATGTAATCACAAACGAAAATATACAATAATATCTTCCAATTTACACTTCTTTATCCTTAGTAACTTCATAAACTAATATATTTTCGAGACTTCAAGAATCATTTGCAAAAGCAAAGCTTCTTTTGCTGCCACTGATTTTCGAAAACGTTTCAAAGTCGGTTTTATAATGTACTAGAATAATACTAGTCGGTTTTATAATGTATTATATAGTACTCGGCTTTGCTCGCGTAATAGTTGAGATATGGCAAGTGATATTTGGTGTGATTTTTTTATTAGAAGAAATTATACTGTTACGGATAATGATGCATGTTATTGAGATTTACTGTGGCACGTTCAGTATTGAAAATGAAGTGTGTAGACGTTAAATTTGTTTACAGGGACCCTCAAAAAATTTTGTTGCATTATGGTCTATGAGGAAAAATCGTTTGCAATGACTTTTAATAATGTTACACTATTTCAAACATATTGAAGTTGATATATACCACTGGGGTGATCTACATATGCTTACTGTAGAATAAGGTGTGCATAAAATTTATTTTTCAATTACAAGGACACACAAAACAATCGGCTGCAATACTCTGTATGAGCGACAAAAGCTTGAAATGTGTTTTTCATTGCGATAACTGTTTTTAAATTTAATTATTTTTTTGCATATCACCTGCGGTACATAAATTTCTTTGATCCTATACGGGACTGCAGAAAAGAAGTCGAGTAAATTTCTGTTTATTGGCAGAAATTATTCAAAGATAATTTTTAACAGTGTTATTCATTTCCTAATTGATTAAAATTTTAACATGCTATGTAGTACATATATATAAATCATATACATTTATATCATATACAGGGCTTCACAAAGAATTTGAATGCTTTTCTGACTACACGGTAATTTCTGAAATTGAGTTCTTAAATGTTTTATGTGTTTTCCAAATTGTTTATTTGGATATTACACGTTTCCCATTCTTATACGGGGAAGTTTCGTTACAGTATTCAAAATGTATTGGAAAGTGTTTCATAACCTATGCTTATGCATGATTTTTCTTTCTTGTTTTAAATACATATTTTAACGCTTCTTATTTGCTAGTAACCTTTTTAAAATAAAAGCAGATCCTCAGCATTTAAAAATGAATAGAGGAAAAGGTTTAAATACCGGCTACCACTTTTGTTTTCAATCTAGATCATACAATTTTCAAAATTAATAAAATAAAAAGTGACAGCAGGGTACCTTGACACGTCTTACACCAGTTTAGAGAAAAAAAATCCGTTTAAAAGGCGTTTTCTGTTTGTAAGAAGCAAAATTCCGAAAGTCTTCAAGTTTTGAGTTTTTAAAATGGGGTCTAAATACCGGATACTTAAGTTTTTTTCCAAAAGATCACACAAATAGAGCTATTGACAATTATTAAGCAATAAGAATATTATTTTAATAAACTGTATTGATTAATAACATTTCTTATGCACAGAAAAAATACCCAATTTCTAATAAATAAGTATTTTTGTGAAATTTCTAAAATTCTTTACGACTATCTGTAACAGTCATCTTCCCATTATGTTTCTAATTTTGATTTTTAACGTGTAAAACAAAAAAAAAAAATCTTGGTGATTGAAATGGGAATTATTTTACCTGAAAAAATCAAAACCATAATATCACTCTCCGAGTCGGTACAGTCCCTATCAGCCCACATATCGCATTCTTAACACTGAACCCAGAATCCCCTCCCCCATTCTTGTCCACAGAGAAAGCACCCATGCAGAAGACACAAATTAATCATCTTCCTCTGTTGGTTACTTTCCTTTTTCACTTTTTTAACCCTCTCGCTGCGTAATTGTTTTATCAAAATAGCTTCAAAAATTGCGTATTTAACCCCTTCGCGACGAGCGTCTTTTAAGAATTTTTATTCTTTTGTCACCGGTTTTTCAAAACAAAAATTTTTGTCTAACTTAACAGGGAAAATGCTCTGATTAAATAAAGCAAAATTTACAATAAAAAAATAACTGGTGGGAATAATCAAGGAGGGTTAATTAGACGGAAAAAATGCATCCCCGAGGAAATCTCGGGTTGCGCAAATTTTGCTACTTTTACGTTGCTCGAGGAAATCTCTGGTTGCGCAGCGAGAGGGTTAAAATCAAATTTTTGCCTCTTTCGCCTAGTTTACTCCGTCATTTTTTTTTCTTTCTCTTCACATTTATTGCAGGCAATTTCGTAGTGTCCAACTCCGCTTTTTTGAAAAGTGATCCGGTAACCAGTGTCGGTCCTGAAGAATTACCGCCATGGTTGCTTTTTTCATATTGCGAAATGGGGCTGGAACTATTTCTGAACCATTTAAATTAATTTATTAATTATGGAACTATTTAAATTAATTTATTTTCCTCCCCTTCAAGCAGAGCAACCGAGAGAGGTCCAAATACCGGCTAGCCGGTATTTAGACCAATCTAGGTAGCTGGTATTTGGACCACTGCTATGTTAAAGTTAAAACCGGGATTACTCTTTCATATAATAAAATACCAATAATGTGCGCGTGGCAGTGGAAAGCTACATATGTCTAGAAAATAACTCAATCAACAATTCAAGCCAATATACGATCAGTATATTTTAAAAAAATGAGAAACACATATCTGAAAAACTTTAGATGTACCAGATTGCGTAGATTCGAGATTTTTGCATTTACTATTTGTAAATGACACAGACTTCAGCCACGTACTTTTCGTAACTTTCTTCTCTCAATTAAAGTTACAAACTCTGCCTATCACCGCTAGGCTGCGCTGCGCTTAGTTCTCAGAACACCTAGTAGCCGGTATTTGGACCTTTTCCTCTACTAATACTGTGAGATAATTTGACAAGTGAATAACTGGAATGTCCTAGCAGAACATTTATTATTCGCGCATAATAGAAAATAATTAATTATATATTAATACTAATGACAAATAAAATTTTCGTGTATATGCATTGGTTAAAAAAACCATAAGTAAATTTTTTGGCTTCAAATTTCATTCTCAAAGAAATTTAGACTTATTAAAATGACAAAAATGCTTTATTAATTTAAAATCGAAAATATTGTAATTCATAATTCATATATTTCAACGTGATTTACAATTCGTACATTTCTCAAGTAGGTCTTACATTTACATTGAGAAAATTTGTTTGGTATATTCAGACCTGCCAACCTTTGAAAATGAGAAATCGTAGCACACAAAATTTAAATTAATCTGAAGGTTGGTTGATTGGTTTGTCGTGTTTCACAGCCATCTTTTGATATTCGTAAAAGGAATAAGGTTTCCGTCTTTCAACTCAAGACAGTAATTTTTTTCCTCTGAAAATTTTTATATGAGTTTTAGAGTTTATTTTCGTTTCGAAGCAGTTTTTTTTTTTTCCACCTTTGTAAAAGAAGCCTGTTTCCAATTTCTTAGCCCAATGCAGTAAATTTTGACGGATTTCGCGATTTTTTTCCCGTCATCATTAAAGGATATTCACAATTTTTTCCCCCCAATCGTAATTCACATTTTCCTATCACGATTCTTTGTTGAAATCCGTACTTTTTACCATGAACTTTTGACGAAATTCGCATTTTTTACGCGATCCTTTGACGAATTTTGCGTTTTTTTACCACGATCCTTTGACTAAATTAGTGTTTTCTTTCTGCAATCTTTCGATGAAATTTGCATTATCTTACTGATCTTTTGACGAAATTCGCGTTTTCTTTCTGGGATATTTTGACAAAATTCACGTTTTTACCACGATCCTTTAACGAAATTTATTTTCTTCTGCGACCACTTGACGAAATTGATTTTTTTTACACGGTCATTTGTCGAAATTCGCGATAGTTTATCGCAAATCGTGGAATTTTGCACACTATTTCAAACTTTGTCCCTCAAGGATCCCCCTCCAGAATTCTTAAAATGGCACCCTTTTTTCTAAGGAAGGGAATTTCTGTATAAATATTTACATAAACACGATTAGAGTGTTTTATGTTAAGAAGTTTTTTTTTTTTTTTTTTTTTTTTTTTTTCAGTCTAGAATTTTTTTTTTTTTCTCTCATGAGCATTTTTTAATGTCCGAATTTTCGGACTAATGGCCAATTTTTTAAAACTTTTGGAAATGAATACTTAATTTCGGAACAGAATCACTCCTAAAAATTCGCTGCGCGGGATAAAAATCGCATCTAGAAACAAACAATGCTTTTGTCTTTTTTGCAAAAAATCGTAGTTTAAGACCGATTTACTAAGCATCGTAGTTCATAGGTCCAAATCGTAGCAATTACGATTTTTTCGTAGCATTTGGCAGGTCTGCCTATGCTTATGCATGCTTTTTCTTTCTTGTTTTAAATACCTAACACTTCTTATTTGCTAGTAGCCTTTTTAAAATAAAAGTAGATCTTCAGCATTTAAAAATGAATACTAATACTGTGAGATAATTCGACAAGTGAATAACTGGAATGTCCTAGCAGAACATTTATTATACGCGCATTTGGCAGAAAAGAATTAATTATATATTAATACTAATGACAAATAAAATTTTCGTGTATATGCATTGGTTGTAAATTTTTTGGCTTCAAATTTCATTCTCAAAGAAATTTAGACTTATTAAAATGACAAAAATACTTTATTAATTTAAAATCGAAAATATTGTAATTCATAATTCATATATTTCAACGTGATTTACAATTCGTACATTTCTCAAGTAGGTCTTACATTTATATTGAGAAAATTAACATTATTCTAAATCAGTTACTTTTAAATCTTTTCCAATTTGCGTAATAACATTTTCATTTAAAAATTCATGAGAAAAGTTAAAAGAATGGGAGAATTTAATAAATATGAATTGCTTTTTTCAAATTTTGTTCAAGAAATGAATGAATATCACAATTAAAGAAAAAAAAACAGAAGTTATGATAAAAAGATCTTTTACCATATTTTTCAGTTTTCCGAACTTTTATGTAGTCAGTAAATGGCTGATTCTAAGAATTTACTTTTTCTATGCTTTTTTTTTTTTATATGTTTCATGCAATTTTTATTTCCCAGATGCAAGGGTAAGTTAAAAACAGATCTATCGTTCTGTAACCAATTTAAGTCGACTATTTTGCACTACTTCATAGTTTTTCGATTTATAAACAATGTTCTCAAATTAATACAATAATACAGATATGTTCAACTCGGCTGAGACAAATATATAGTATTCGTATTTGTGTGTGTGTATGTGTTTTCTAAATACAACAGTGTAATAGAGTGCAGAAAAGGTATTTAGGTTAAGGAAAAAAAAATCGATAGTTCTTCTACCTGCAAACTTACATGGCTTTGAAAATCTGAAAATGTTAATCATTGATAAATCCAAAATAATTTATGCATTAAAATGTATGGATTTATTGAAGACAAAAGCAATAAAACGTCTTGGATGACCACCAAAAAATTGAACATTAGTTGGAAAAGATAACATCTAACAAATTCAATATGTTTTCCGTCCTTCTTGAGTTCACGAGATATCGAAGTTTCACTGTATTTTCAATAAATTCGAAAACAGTAAAGTGATTTTTTCTTTTTAAATTAAGGTAGTGAATAATTTCGTTCAGCGTTTCTACCATGTAATATTTTCTATGTAGTAACAAAACTTCGCTTGCTTGTGCAATTTATCAGAAACTTTCTTATGAGCTTGCACAGTTTCCCTTTGATGTTTTGCAGAAACAAAACGCCCTCATGCAGCAGCTCGAGGAGGAACTGAGGTTATCACATCTTAGAAATCCTGAAGCAGACATACAGCACCTAGAGGCCCTATATGCAGAAAAGGAGCACATGACAAAAGAAATTTATCTCCTCAGGGAAACAATAAAGGTGACTTTCTTATTCATTCAAGTTAAACACCCTGACAGCTGTTTCTCAATTGGTTTCATAGTGCCACATGATCTAGAGAACTTTCATAAGAAAATGGTGACATACGGACACTATAATTTGTTTAACTGAGATGATTTTGAATAAAATCAGCCTTGAAAATGAGGCCGCCAAACTTGTGTTTGCTTGCATCATTTATTTCTTCTCTCAGCTATGTGCTTTCCTCCAGAGAAATTTTAATTAATTAGTTTTTTTAGTGATAGATTATACTCACTGTTTATTTAGAGTATTATAATAATGTTTATTGTGTTCAAAAGATAATTTCCCGAAGAAAAGAAATTTTTAATTCGGCTTTTAAAATTTCCTTTATTTTTATTTGTTTAAAAGGAATTTTAATTTATTCTTTATTTTTTGCTTTTTGATGTGTTGACAACTGAAAGAAACATTAACAAAATTGTTATCGCATTTGTTTGGGTTTTGTTTTTAGGACACGCGATTTTTGCCATATATATATGTAGATAATTCCAATTAATGAATCATTCGTGTGTAATCCATAGTATTATTGGTGCAGGGAGACGTTATAGAATTACTTGAGAGACTTGTAGAGAAAGTAATAAATAGGCTCGGGAACTTTTCATACATCGAACTCTTTTATTTGAAACTTCCATCTTACAGACACATTCGCGAGTTCGAATGGAGGCACCGCGAGTAGTAAATATAAATTTCGAGACCTACATGCTCGTAGGATAGGAATGCATCTCAAATATACCAAAAGTGCCTCTGCTTGATATACATATATGTATATATATATATCTTATACTATAATGTAAGCAAAAATTGTGTGTGTGTGTGTGTGTATGTAAATTTTAACTTGAAAACGACTCTAACGATTTTGATTAAATTTTGCACCCTACTGTTTTCGGGCACAAAAAGACGATTGGGATGGGTCTCGTGTTCGAGAAAATTCGATTAGTGGGTCATTTTGGTTCATAATGGGTCAGGGTCAAGCTAATTATATCTAAAGAACGGCTCAATCGATTTTGACTAAATTTTGTATCTAACCATTTTCGGGCACGAAAAGACCAGTGGGATGAGTCACGAGTTCGAGAAAATTCGATTAGTGGGTCATTTTTGGGTCACTGTGGGTCAAGCTATTTTTATCTAAAAAAAGGCTCTAACGATTTTCACTAAACTCTATATTATACAGTTTTGGATTACGAGAAGACCATTGGGCTAAGTCACATGTTCGAGAAAATTCGATTAGTGGGTCATTTTTGGGTCACCGTGGGTCAAGCTAAGTTTATCTAGATAACGGCTCTAATGATTTTGACGAAATTTTGCACCCTACTGTCTTCGGGCACGAAAAGACTATTGGGGTGGGTCTCGTGTTCCAGAAAATTCGATTAGTGGGTCATTTTGGGTCATAATGGGTCAGGGTTAAGCTAATTATATCTAGAGAACGGCTCAATCGATTTTGACTAAATTTTGCATCTAACCATTTTCGGGCACGAAAAGACCATTAGGATGGGTCTCGTGTTTGAGGAAATTCGATTACGGGGTCATTTTGGTTCATAATGGGTCAGGGTCAAGCTAATTATATCGAAAGAACGGCTCAATCGATTTTGATTAAATTTTGTATCTAACCATTTTCGGGTACGAAAAGACCATTGGGATGGGTTATGTGTTCGAGATTATTCGATTAGTCGGTCATTTTTGGGTCAAGCTATTTTTATCTAAAAAACGGCTCTAACGATTTTTTCTAAACTCTATATTCTACAGTTTTGGATTACGAGAAGACCATTGGGCTAAGTCACATGTTCGAGAAAATTCGATTAGTGGGTCATTTTTGGATCACAATAGGTCAAGCTAAGTTTATCTAGATAACGGCTCTAAATATTTTGACGGAATTTTGCACCCTTCTGTTTTCGGGCACAAAAAGATCATTGGGATGGGTCTCGTATTCGAGAAAATTCGATTAGTGGGTCATTTTGGGTCATAATGGGTTAGGGTCAAGCTAATTATATCTAGAAAACGGCTCAATCGATTTTGACTAAATTTTGTATCTAACCATTTTCGGGCACGAAAAGTCCATTGGGATGGGTACCGTGTTCAAGAAAATTCGATTAGTGGGTCATTTTTGGGTCACCGTGGGTCCAGCTAAGTTTATCTAGATAAGGGCTCTACGATTTTGACGAAATTCTGTAATCTATCGTTTTCGGGTACGAAAAGACCATTGGGATGGGTCACGTGTTCGAGAAAATTCGATTAGTGGGTCATTATGGGTCAGGGTCAAGCTAATTATATCTAAAAAACTGCTCAAGACATTTTCACAAAATTTTTTAATATACGGTCGTTTCTGGTCATGAGATGACCATTGGGCTAAGTCACATGTTCAAAAAAATTCTATTAGTGGGCCTTTTGGGTCACAATGGGCCAGGGTCAAGCTAATTGAATCTAAAAACATGCTCAAAACATTTTGACCAAATTTTATATTATACCGTTTCTGGGAATGAGAAGATAATTTGGCTAAGTCATATGTTCGAGAAAATTTGATTAGTGGTCATTTTGGGTCACAATGGGTCAGGGTCCAGCTAATTGCATCTAAAATACGGCTTAAAAGATTTTGACTAAATTTTGTATTCTATCGTTTTCGGGCTCGAGAAGACCATTGGGCTAGGTCGCATGTTCAAGAAAATTCGATTAGTGGGTCATTTTGGGTCACAATCGGTCAGGGTCAAGCTAATTGTATTTAAAAAGCGCTTCAAAACATTTTGACAAAATTTTGTATAATACAGTTTCTGGGCATGATTAGACCATTGAGCAGGGTCGCATGTTCAAGAAAATTCAATCAATGGGTCATTTTGGGTCTTAATGGGTCAGGATCAAGCTAACTGTATCTACAAAACGGCTCAAAATATTTTGACAAAACTTTGTACTACGCCGTTTCTGGACAAGATAAAACCATTGGGCTGGGTCGCATGCTCAAGAAATTTCTATTAGTGGGTCATTTTGGTGATAATGGGTCGGAGTCAAGCTAACGGCATCTCAAAAAGGTTCAAACAATTTTGACATTTTTTTTTTTTGTTATACCGTTTCACAGTACAAAAAGACCACTGAAATAGCTCACATGATCGATAAATTTCGGTTAGTGGGTTTTTGAATCAACGTGGGTTAAGCTTATTTTATCTAGAAAACGACTAACGATTTTCACTAAATTTTGTATTCCACCGTTTTCACGCTCGAGAATAGCATTGTGTTAGGTCGCATGTTCGAAAAAATTCGATTAGTGGGTCATTTTGGGTCACTATATATCAGGGTCAAGCTAATTGTATCTAAAACAGCAAGAATGATTCAGTGGGAATAATATATCGAGATAAACACAAATCTAATTTTGACCGAGCTTAGCTCGGTCATTCCTGCTAGTATATATATATATATACCGGGTGTCCCAAAAAGGACTGACTGATTTTAAAATTCAATAACTTCCAAACGGTGACAGATATTAAAAAAATTCTTGCAGGAGGGTTATGCATAAAGTCAAAAGTTTTTTTACAGTGATTTTCGATTTTAGTTCGAATTACAAACAATAGATGGCGCTGCGATCAATAGAGGCTAAATTCAGGCTCGATTTTTGGTACTTTGTGGCCCGGATAATACATTTCCATCTCCTTTTTCTGCATGGAACAACAGAAAGGACCAAAAATCGAGCCTGTATTTAGCGACTATTGCTTACAGCGCCATCTATTGTTTATAATTCGAACTAAAATTGAAAATCACTGTAATAAAACTTTTGACTTTATGAATAACCCTCCTGCAAGAATTTATTTAATATCTGTCACCGTTTGGAAGTTATTGAATTTTAAAATCAGTCAGTCCTTTTTGGGACACCCGGTATATATATATACAGTAGAACCTCTTTTATCCGAAACTCTTTTAACCGAAACTCTCGGTTAACCGAAATCCATTTTTAAAGCTTTATTTTTTACTATCACATTCCTTGTGTGCAAAATCCATTTTGAAAGCTTTTTTTTTTTTTAACTATCATATTCCTAGTGTGCAAGCGGTCCTTTTCGAAATACGAGTACATATAAATATTTTCTATCACCTTTCTTAGAATTCAACTTGAGCTCCCGTAAGCCGCAGAGTGGAACGAAGAAAACGAACAAATTAGCAATTCTGAAGCTTTTCTATGTTTTGCAAGAGGTTTGGCATGGCTGAAGCAGCAGAAAGACTGTTATACTGGTGAACTAATAATATTAAAAAACTCCGTGATAGAGCTTCAAAGCAAAGGCAATCGGAACTGCGATAAACAAAACATTTTTTTCAAACCCTTGTGATATATGTAAAAGGTACTTAATTTCAAAATTAAAATTCAGGTAATTTATTCTTGTTTCTATTTTGCCATTGCTTTGTTTTTATTAAGCACTTGTTACCATAATAAGAAATATTGCATAGATTTCTCCTTAATCTTAAAAATTGAAGCATTCTCAATTATCCGAAAATTTCGATTTTCCGAAAGAAGGTCGATCCCAATTACTTTGTATAATTGAGGTTTTACTGTATATATATATATAGAGAGAGAGAGAGGACTAAAAAAATATAGCAGCCATCTCGATTATTTTGTAGAAAACTTGAACCTTTTTAAAACTTTCTTCTAAAACTAATAATACTTCCCAATGAAAAGTAATTATAAACTTTGTATTAAATCTGAACCTTAAAGTAACGAATTTCTCTTTTAGATAACCCCTAAAATTATCCTTTTTTTAATATTAAATACACTGCTGGACAATTTGCAAGGACAAAGGACAACTGACAACGACAACACCCTCAAAACGAAGGCATCAGCATGTCAAAATTAACATATGTGCAGGATGCAGTAAGAAGTATTGTGCGTATGCAAATTTTTGATTGCCATATCTTGTAGCCAACGTGATAGCGTTGATAAGGGATTTAAAGGAATTAACGTGCGTTGGCATTGCTGTTGAAAGTGGAATTTGAACAGGAAAATAAACGATTGACAACTTTGAAATTTGTGTCTTTTCTATAACACTTATATGATTTTACGCGTAGCCATATAATGGGAAAACTCGGAAAAGGGCAACAAACAATAGATGTTTCCATAGAATTTGGCATCGTCCAAATTGTTGTTTCCCGGCTTTGGAGAGCATTTGAAAGAACTGAGATGAGTAATTGGCGTCATGGGGAGGTCGTCTTTGCATTACGCGGCCGCAGAAAATAGTTATATTGTCGACCTATCAGGAAAAACATACTGACACACCACGGCTTGTCAAGTTGGAAATAAATTGCTTACCTTAATAAATGTCTACGAAAGGATAATGTCTCCTTCAAGCTGCTGAAAGTGATGAAAGGAAGAAGGGGAGAAGCAACTTCACGTCTAGTTCTCCAAATGCATGAAAGGGACGCATTGCAACTGCAATCGCTGAAACCGTGCTTTGGTTTTAACAGATGTACAGTAAAGCCACATATTCTAATACCACGTTGCTTCAACTGTCAAAGACTAGGCCACGTATCAAGAGACTGTACAAATGAACTAACCTGTGCTTATTGCTCAGAAAAACACCATGTAAACGAATGTACGGCGAAGGAACCAAAGTGTATCAACTGCATACAGGAAAACAGATGTAGAGAAGCTCCAGGAAAGGACATTCCAACAAATCACACAGGTTTCGATGGACGCTGCCCGACATATATCAAACAACAACGAGAAGCAGTAGCACAAAGGACACTAAGATTGCATAAAATTCCGTGCAATACAATGTAACCTACAGAACGGTAAGTCCAACACGGCAGCATTTATCCGTTTCATAATTCACGAAAAATTCTCACTGGCTTGCGTCCAGGATGCCTATCTCTTTAACAAACGCCCATCTTCTCTCCCAGTTGATGTTCCCTGTTACAACTCTACCTCCAACAATAGCCACATAATAATTTTGGATCAAAATTTAAAGCACTGTATTTCGACAAAAAACGATCATTCCATCTTTGTAAACCTAGAACTAGAAAATTTTATTCTGAGCATAGGCAGCCTGTACGTTCTGCCCTCCACGTTCAGATTTTGAGGTGGACGTACAAGACTGGCTGCGCTCCGCACGCCAGAGTGAGTACCAGCTAGTCCTGGGTGACTTCAATGCACACGACCAGCTCTGGGGCTATACTCGTGACGATGACAGAGGACGGCTACTCGTAGATTCTTTATTAGCAAATAACTTGATTGTCTTAAACTCTCCATCCTGTACACCAACCTATGAGTCCGGCAAAAGGGAAGGGCGTCCTGACCTCTCAATTTGTACACAACCACTATTCAGATACTTTCGAGGATGGGATGTCTTCCCTGAGCTTTTCGGTGACCATCGGCCAATCGTAACAGATCTTTTGCTTCCAATCCCGATCCTTCCGAAACGTCGCTTCAGAACAAAAAATGTCCCATTCAACAAATTCATAGGCATGGTTGATAACTTATGCTACTTAAATTCCGTAATTTTTTCTTCAGTAGACTCACGTCAGGCCTTTGACCTGACCTACAAATCTTTTCAAAATATTATTCAAAATAGTGCAAAAGCATCCTTTAAACTAAAACCTCCATTCAGACAGGTCAAGTTCTCCTGGTGGTCAACGGACCTTCGTTCTCAAAGAAATAAAGTAAAAGCACTTTATATAAGAGCTAAGAAGACGAACTTAGACTCGGTAGAATATCAAATTTACAAAAGAGAGCGTGCCAAATATCAGAAATTGATTCAAAGAGTAAAGAAAGACGCCTGGGTAAATTTTTGAAAGAAATAAACTGACCCATTTGGCAAATCTAAAAAACTGGCTTTTCAGGACTTTGAAGACTGTCACATTAGCTATTTGCCGGACTCGTCATTCCCAGCTTCCAGGTCCTCTTCTTTGTTTACACTGACAGAAAAAATTTTTGGTGCATCACCGGGATCACCAGCTCAGCCAAATATAGCAACCGCACAACAAACTCACGCAGACCAACCTAACTTTACAATAAAAGAACTGCGAAATGCAATCTATAGCTTTAACCAAAACAAAGCTCCAGGTCCCGACGGAATAGACCATCGGAGGATTAGATCTCTCTTTTCTAAAATCCTCTTAACTCTTCTAGACATGTATAACAGTGCGCTTCGTTTAAACTATTTCCCGGAGGCCTGGAAGGTGGGCGAGCTCGTCTACTTCAGGAAGGAAGGTAGACCAGCAAATGAACACACCTCTTATAGACCAATAACGCTACTACCGATATTTGGCAAAATCTATGAAAAAATGTTCTTAAGACGAATTAATCATTCACTAACTCAAAGCTACAGGCCTACAACATTAACAGGCCTACAACACGGTTTTACTCAATTAAAATCGACCGAAACAGCCCTAGAACAGGCATTATCTTACATAGATATTAACAAATCTAATAAAAACTATACACTATTTCGCTAGATTTTATGGGGGCTTTTGATAATCTCCCATGGAACCTAGCACTACAGGCACTACACCATTTAAACTTATCACCTCAGCTAATTAATGCAATTGCCTCCTTCCTGTCGGGCAGGCGGACTCTGATGGACTGGCAGCTGCCAGATATTTTGTATTTTTTCTCAAGGGGTTGTCCTCAGGGCTCTGTCTGGGGCCATTTTTATGGTTGGCTCTCCTCGAGACTCTGCTGCGGACCTTCCTGTTTGAGTTCTGTGCGATAGTCGCATACGCGGATGATGTTTTACTTATAGTCTGGGGCCCAACAAGAGCGTTACTTGAACAACGAGGGAACAGAGTACTAGACTTTATTCAAAACTGGGCGAAAATTCACAAAATAACAATTTCTTTCGAGAAATCGCGCTCTATAACGTTTGGTAAACCGAAAATTCTCCAACGGGGCCCACTTTTTAAACTACATGGTAAAAATATAAAGTCAGAAAAAACAATTAATTATCTTGGAATCAAAATTGATCAGCCCCTCTCATTCTTACCCCACCTGGCATCAAAACGTCAAGAAATAATAAAAATCACGCAAAATTTATACAAATTCTCCTCAGTATCAGGTCGTCTTCCATCATACTTCTTTAAAGTCTGGTACTCATCCATCCTACAGCGGCAACTGGCATACGCATGTGCAGTCTGGTTTCCGTGAATGCGGAAGTTGCATGGAGTTCGCCATATTCTAGCGGCTCAGAGAAGGGCACTTCTCCTGATCTCCAGAGCCTATAGGAACACTTCAACCGCAGCACTTCAGGTCCTCACGGGTCTCCCTCCATTGGACATACAATTAGAAGCGGAGGCTGAGTTCGCTCGGATCACTCGCCTGGGTGCTTCTAATATTTCTTATTTTGCCCCAATGTATTCAACAAAATGTTCAAAGTATCAGATCTCTTCACTTTCAAACGGTATTAATATTTGTGCAACAAAAGACTTTAACGGATCAACACACATCTTTACAGACGGGTCTAAAACAGAAGTAGAAACTACGGCAGCTTTTTGTGTTTATAGGCAAAGCTCACACTTTTTTTCCTGGCGCGCAAGGCTTGATCCGGGGAACTCTGTCTTCCAGGCGGAGCTCTTGGCTATGAAGGAGGCGATTCGTTGGGCAGAAGAGGACTCTGACTCCCAATACTTAATTTCATCAGACAGTTTATCAGGTCTAATGGCCCTTTCAAAATTTGATAACAATAATCACTTAGTTCTAGCCATAACCTTACTCCTTCAGTCCTCAGAAAAATCGTTCTTCTTTAATTGGGTTAAAGGACATTCTGGTATAACGGGCAACGAACTGGCCGATCAGCTGGCGAGGTCGGCAGTCGATGATTTAACTTTACCACTAAGATTTCTTCCATTCCCACAATCAACATTGAAATTAGAACTCAAAAAACAAATGCTACACCGATGGCAACAACGTTGGTCTACAGTGCAGGTGGGTCAATACACGCGTGACTTCATACCTAAGGTCTCACAAAACATTTTCATAAGTAACAGATACCTGTATCTCTTTCTCACAAATCATGGACCCTTCCAACAACACTTATATACCATAAATAAACGAGACTCACCTCTTTGCATTTGTGGATCCTTATCAACATCATTACACTATATTTTACATTGCACATTAACGTCCCACTATCACGTAAAAAAGCCACAACAGATGACACTGCCTGACTGGCTAACTTACCTGCTCGACCGTCCAGTTCTCCTGCAACGTATAGCGGATTGTATGAAATTTTTAAAAGACAACGAATTTATATTTACCAATCCCCTCCCTTTCTGAGCTAGCTGGCAAACTCATTGTTTTTAGCTCCCATTTCAGACAGGAGCCTCTGTTTTGTACATAATGTAAATATTTGTCTTCTTTTCTTTTTTTTTTTTTTTGTTGTTTATTTAGTATTTTCATTATATGTATCAGCAAATGCATTTCACTTGAAGTTTTTCAGCTCTAAAATTAAAAAAACATGTCTTGTAATTGTTTATGCATGTATACAACATAGTGCAATTGCTGTCAATGTATGTACTGATGACACTTCTTGTGAGTTTCAGAGTCAAAAACAGCAAACTGAATTTATTTTCTGTATGTTATTAACTGTTTTAAAAATATTGTCATTGTTAATGTATCTTACCATATGCAGTGGATTTGAGTCTCCCCCTGGGATTGCACTTATACTCTAAAGCGAAAGCTGGGTTCCCGGGGCTGTCATCCCTGTCACAGGCAAGCAGACACCCGAAAAGACCTGTTTTGTGTGTTCTATTTTTCAAAGTTCACCATAGCGTCCGTTTTGAATGGTGTCGTCAGCGTCGAAATTTGGCTGAGAACAACTGTCTTGTGTATTCTTCTCAGATCACTTTAATGTATATTTTCTGGAGGATGAATACGCTAACGCCAGATCAGTTTTCGTCTATGATCAGAAGAACATACTCTCATCTGGGAAGTGCACACAAACAGAATAGATCTAGGCCCAGTTTCGATGCTGACGGCACCATTGCAAGCTGGCGCTAACTGTTTGCAATGAGACTCAAACAACATGCAAAAGCTTGGCTACAGTTTTCACTACATTCGTTTGCCAGTGGCAGCAAGGAATAGATTTTATACCTGAATATCTGTGCTGAGCTTGTCCCTTTTGGCCTATAGAACAATATACCTGTTCTCTGCTACTGTAGTACTATGTAAGACGGGCTGCTGGTTGCACATTCCAGTTCTTTGGAATGCTCTCCAAATCGAAAAGCAACACTGTGGGCGATGTTAAGTTCCCTGGAAGCATCTATTATTTGTCGCCATTCTTCCAGCTTCCAATAATACGAAAACGGGTAAAATCATCTGAGTGATGTAAGCAAGATCTATCCAAATTTCAAAGTCGTCAATTAGTTCTTTCGTGTTCAAATTTCACTTTCAACAACTGCCAACGCGCTCCAAATTCTTTAAATCCCTTATCAGCGTTATTTCGTGACCAACACTTGTTGCATAGGCAAAATTTGCCTTACAGCATATTGCAATTGCACATATGCTAATTTTCACGTACTGATACTTTTGATTTTGTGGCTTTTATCATTCATAGTGTCATCTGTCATTAGCAATTGTCCACCAGTGAATACTTGGAGCTAATCAGATAAACTCTTTCGAACACTTTTGTCAATTTATATTACATGTAAATTGTGAACAAGTAAAAATTTAAAACGCGTTTTATCCTTTTATGGGATAACTTATAGTATGATTGTGTTTAGGGGGGAAATAGTAATACAGTCGACGCTCGTTATTACGACTCCTCGCTTGCCAAAGATGAGGTTCATTATAATGGAAGGTCGCTATAACGAAAGTGAACGAAAAAAAAACTCAAATCATGTGCATGAAAATTAAGGTTTCAAAGGAAATTTTATAATGCAACATTATTATTAAATTCTGTTTACTTTCGTATCAAATAAACATTAACAATGAATAATTATAAAAGTAAATTTATGAGAATGATTACGTATTTCTAAAGGAAAATTTAAAGTAAATGTTAAATCACCCACACACACACAAAAAAAAATAGTTACTGACTTATTAATATTTATTTTTTCGAAATGTTTATTTTTTGTGCATTTGAAATTTTCTTTAAACAGAATTTTCCATCTCAAATAAATATAAGTAAACCATGTTTTAAAGTGTCATTTTAAGACATTTTACAAAAGGCATCAAAGCGCAGTGAGCAAAGAAAATGGTAATTTTTTGGGGGAAAAAAATCTGAAGGAAAAGTCAATTCGCTCGCTGTATTGGAAAATCAGCTGCTGGCTGGTCGTTATATTGGATGTAAAAAATAACGTATCATAAAGGGGATATGTTTCGGGACATTTTGCATCGGTCGTTATACTGGAATGGTCGCTATAATGGGCGGTCGTTATAACGAGAGTCGACTGTATTGCCATTTATATTATGTTTTTCTTGTTATATGTGCATATGCATCGAAGCTTTTTGAAAATATGTATACATATTTAAGATTTAGAATTGCAAGTATTATTGTAATTTCTAGGAATTAGAAATGAGGATAGAAACGCAAAAGCAAACTCTAGCGGCCAGAGAAGAAAGTATCAAGAAACTAATGGAAATGCTTCAGAACAAAGGAATGAGTATGTATACATTGTGTATTTCTTTAATATTTTTCGTGTCTTCTTTTTGTCGATTTATTATTGTTAAACATTTTATAATTAAATTTAGATTAATTTTTAATGATACTACTATTATTAAATTCAACATGCTTGAGAAAACAGAATAACAAAAACTTCCCGTATTACAGTATCCGATACTCCGGTAGACTCCAGATTATCCGGCACTCTCGGGATCAGGGATATGTCGGATAATCGAGAGGACCTGAATGTTTAAATTATGCAAATGTCAAACTACAATTAAAATTACTATAAAAAAATTAATAGCTCTTAGTGTCATCTATCCTATAATAAAATAAATAACTGTTATCACAAAAGAAATATTATAAATTAGCCGAATGAGCTAATCCCAAAACTGTCTTTCATACCATACATCTTAATACTTCGAAATACGCTACCACAGTGACGAAAATACATTATAATCTATGCCATCATGAAGATTAGGCGATATAAGCATCGTATTTATCAAACAAATCGTTTAATTTCGGCACTCACCCTCTTAGATGTCTGCAACCAAAATCCCCCCCCCCCCCCTAAGATCATAAATCCGATACCTGTTGGGCAGTATCATTTCCACTCAGAGTAGCTCTAGGTGCATTCTAGGTGGCAATGGCAGTATGCACCCAAGTCTAATAAGAATCTATTTATGTGACAGTGTAATAGAATATAAAATTTGATAAAATTCCGTGCATCAGATTTTGAGAAATAGCTATCGCGAAATTTGTGCAAAATGCAGCATAGCAGCGCCACCTGTAATATGATTTACACGAAAACCTAATCAGCACCAAATTATGTAAAGGTCTAATAGAATATTAAATTTGATGAAATTCCATGCATTAGTTCTTGAGATATGACTATCGCTAAAATAGTGTAGATCCAGAAAAATTTAGTATAGCAGCACCACCTGTTGCGCATTTTACATCAAAACCTAATCAGTAACAACATATGTCAATGTCTAACTGAATCTAAAGTTTAATGAATATCCGTTCATTAATTCTTTGAGATAGAGCTATTGTGGAAATGGTCAGAAATGCGGCATATCAACACCACCTGTCGGGCGATTTACACCAAACACTAGTCAGCACCAATTTATATCAAGGTCTGACTGAATCTAAAGTTTTATTAATGTCCGTGCATTAGTTCTGTGCGTGAAAAATTTCGCCTTCCGGTTTTAGAAGGTCCTGAACATGATTTGACTATTTTTAGAGAACTTCTATCTGTGAGTATGTCTGTTTGTATGTATGTATGTGACAAAAGTATTGTGGAGCCTGTATCTGAAGAACTAATGCACAGAATTTTTGGGATTGGCACATCTGTTTAGTTTGTAAATATACTCTTAAGAGTTTAAATATTATTCTTTAAATATATTTTTGAACATTTTAAATGAATTTTGAAAAAAAAAAAAAACAATGGTAAATATGTTAAAAAAGTAAACATTTTTGATGAAATAAATTAATACATAAAAGCTAGTCGAAAGCGTTTGACAGTTTGAAGGAACTTTTAAATATTTATTTTAAATTTTAAATTATTTTTAAAATAGATAAATATCTAAAAGTAAAATTTTTATGAAATCAAAATTACTTATCGAAATTTAACATCTATATAGAACTTTTTAAATTATTTTTCAGATCATTTTTTAAATGAGAATTTTTTTTTTCAATAATAAAATAACCTATAAAATTACTCAATTGTGTTTAATATTTATAGTGATATTTTAAATATTTTTAAATACGATACATGCCTATAATTATATGCAAAATGACAATCTATAAATATATTTACATCTTTTCATTTCTGCAGAAGCTAATCTTGATTATGCAAATTTATGAAGCTAATGATGGATTATCGGACATAAATCATTCTGCTAAAAACTTAAAAATAGGTTATAAGAGTAACATAAATATAACTTTTTTGAAAATTTTCATTTATGATTATTTTCTATACATTATTCGATGTTCATACTTGGCTCTTTTCCAAAATATTCAAAGAAAAAGAGGAAAAGGGGAGGGGGTAAAGAAAAGAAAATCTGCAAGTGAAAATTAATTTCACTCCAAAATGCTCGAATATATGTATATATAAACAGAGAGAGAGAAAAAATAGCTACACAAAGCGGTGAATCAATGATTTAGAATTTTTAAAAGGGTAAATTATATCCGTAACAGAGTTTATAATTTTAAACTTATTATGGTTTTATTAACAAACTATAATTAATACAAACAATTTTGAAAATAATTCTTTTAACTTTAATTTTCTAAAAAGCATAACTTTTTTAACAGGGATTTACAATTTAAATTGCACTGTGGTTTGATAAATATGGTTATCATTATGTATCGAAAACAATTGCCATATTTTGATGTAGTTAATAACATTTCAATTTATAACTTCTTCAATTTGACGGTAAAAACATATAGTCTTTCTTGGGGCACTTGAGAATCGAGATTTTGTGGTAGGTTCTGTTCTCTTCTGATACATTTTAACTATTTTTTTAAACAATTTTCATCATCTTCTATTTATATAAAATCCAAATCTCTGTGTGTCCCTCACTATTCCGGTAGGACCGCCTCATTGAAATGAGTAATTGTTGAAAAATATTAATGCAGGGTTACCACAGTAGCGCCAAATGTTAGCCAACTTATCGATAGCTGGCTAATTTGGCGAAATTCCCATTTAAAATCATTAATCTTTCATAATGGAGGTCACCGAAGTTTAATTTAAACTCCACTCTTTTAAGATATTTTTTCGAAATCTATAGGTGAGAATTTAAAGTACATCTTTACATCTTCCTCCCGGTGCTACTAATAAAATAACCGCTTATAGACAACGGTGTACTGTGTGAACTCCTAACTGCGCGATTTTAATGTGCTTTAGGTACTTTTCCAGTATAGGTGCCTTGGCGAAAAAAGGAAATTTGGTAACATATTTTACGGGAACCTATTCACTGTTTCATTTTATATACACACGCATTTTTTTCGATATTTATACGATTTATTTAACATAAAAAAGCCGTTTCTCTAATTTTATACAGAAACAGATGTAATTTGTACATAAAAACATGAATAATATACATATAAAACAAACAAAAACGCTCATTAAATTTGTTTTCATAGCTGTTTATATGATTTGACAACAAATCTCGATATTTTTCCGTTATACGGACACCATGCCAAAATGTATGCTAATGCGCCAATTATTTCAAAATGCTAAAAGATATTTGTAATTTTATGCCAGCAGTTTAATATGAGTTTTATTTTATTGCTTTATTTTATAGCAGTTATTTGTTAACTTATTTTAAGTATATATTTATGATTTGATGAAATAGTTCGTAAAAGTCTGGAATTTTCAAATGTTATATTTTTTAAATGCTCACTTTAGTATCGACAATGGTTTTCTTTTATTTTTCAAATGCTTCAATTCACGATTTTGCGCTAACTATTACGCTTGGCGACAATGGTGTCCGCATAACAGAAAAGTACCCAAATCTCACTTTCTGATGCCCAAATTACACCAAGCTTTTTTTAAAAAATGCCAAAGCCCCTACAGTGGAAAAGTACCAAACTGTCTATTATTTTGCGCTATCCGTGTTATAGTTTGTACTATATGCAAAGGGAGTGGAGCGAAGAGTTTAAACATTAAATATTAAAGTTTCGGCACAGATGTCATATACGCCCCATATTGGCGCGATTTTTTTCTGACGCCAATGTCATATACACAACGGGTACTTAACTGGCGCCAAAGTGTCATAATTTTGCTTGATATGGTAATCCGGATGTTGTTGTTTATGCTGTTGATGTTTTCGCCAAATTGGTGTCGGAAAAAAATCGCGTCAATATATGATAACGTATATGACAACCTGTGCCAAAGTTTCCATAAAGCAGTATAAGACTAAAAAATTAAGAATAAAATAAATGCAAAATAAGACTAAAGAAGAAAGAAAAATCATGCGTTAAGCATAGAACATGAAATACTTTCCAACACATCCTGAATGCTTTACCAAAACTTCGTTATTTAGGAAAATAAGGTAAATAAGATAATGTTACTTCTTAGATATCCCGTCGACCAATTTCGCCAAATTATATAAATCGCCAAATCAGTAGTAAAACATTAATAAAAATACAAATAAAACGTCGAATTAATGGTTTTATTGGCAATTATTGGCATTTAATCTTACAATTAATTAATTAATTGCAACCATTATTGGCAATTAATCTTACAATTTGGCGACAGTAATTTGGTCGACGGGATAACTAAGAAGTACCAAGATAACTAAGTAAACATTTTAGAAAACGCATAAAAAATTTTAAAAATTGATTTCAGCAGTTACCGTCCATAGACAATAGTACCTTTATTATATGCCGCTATTTAGCTAAAATTTAATTTAAACTACTCTTAAAACTACTGAAATCACATTTCCAGATATTATCATCCATAGACGGTTATGTATTCAATTCTTTGCGTGACCATTTATATCATTTTATCTATATTCTACAAACATTTCTTAGGAAACTAAATGCAGTTCAGCGTAAAAATGCATAACTCCTTTAAAAACCACCTTTAAGCAATTTACTCTCATACTCAGTAACCCTTACGAATTCTTTTGTGTAGCCCTTGATATTAACTGTAGCATTTATACACACAGTATAGTATGCATAAATGTAGTAAAACATAAAAGCGCATATCATAATTAAAAATGCATTTCTAGCAATCATTGCTTATGTACAATACTTCGGAGAAAAGTTTCTTGGCGAGAAAGAAGTTTGCCAACGTATTTTCTGGAAACCTATTAACTGCTTCATACTCACAAGCAATTTTTTTCCATATGTATACAATTTGGCACAGATATCATACATTGGAGCGATTTTTTTTCGACGCCAATTTGGCGAAAACATCAACAGCATAAACAACATTCGGGTTACGATTACAAGCAAAATAACGACACTTTGGCGCCAGTTAAGGACCCGGTGCGTATATGATATCGGCGTCAAAAAAAAAATCGCGCCAATATGGGCGTATATGACATCTGTGCCGACAATTTAATATAAAAAAAGCTATTTACCCATTTTTATAAAGAAACAGAAGTAATTCTTGCACAGATGTCATATACGCATGGGGGTTAGCGTGATTTTTCTATGACGCCAATTTGGCAGAAATCTCGCTTTCGAATACCAGTTACTTATATATTTTTCAATTATTTGCTATCATTTTGAAAAGGAAATAACTATAAATAAATAAAAGTTTGAATAATAACTATAGAACAAAGCAGTTTATATAATTAAAAAACAGAAAATAAAAGTGATTAAACAATTTATTAATAAATAAAAAACAATAGCCGGGTTACCATGGCAGGCAAAATAACACCATTTTGGCGCCAGTTAGGTATCCCGGTTCATATCTGAAATCTATGCCGTAATTTGTATATAAAAAAAAATTATATATATTTAGAAACGATTTTTTTTTATGTATATAAGTGCATTTATAAACAAAGATAAAAGTTCATTAGATTTGTTTTCATAGCTGTTTATATATTTTCGCAACATATCTAACTTTCTGATGCCCAAATCGCGCCAAACTTTTTTTAAAAATGCGCTATAATGGAAAAGTACTTAAATAAATAATAAAAAGAAATAACAAATTATACAAACTAAAACTTTTGGTACAGATGTCATATTCGCCCCATATTGGCGGGATATTTTTCGGTTGCCAATTTGGCGAAAACATCAACAGCATAAACAACATAGGTACAGATGTCATATTCGCCCCATATTGGCGCGATTTTTTTTCTGTCGCCAATATCATATAGGCAACTGGTACTTAACTTGCGCAAAGTGTCGTTATTTTGCTTGATGTGGTAACCCGGATTATGTTGTTTATGCTGTTGATGTTTTCGCCAAATTGGCATCCGAAAAAAATCGCGCCAATATGGGGCGAATATGACATCTGTTCCACAACATAATCCGGGTTACCACATCAAACAAAATAACGACACTTTGACGCAAGTTAAGTACCTGTTGCCTATATGATATTGGCGACAGAAAAAAATCGCGCCAATATGGGGCGGGAACAGATGTCATATTCGCCCCATATTGGCGCGATTTTTTTATGTCGCCAATATCATATAGGCAACAGGTACTTAACTTGCGCTAAAGTGCTTGATGTGGTAACACGGATTATGTTGTTTATGCTGTTGATGTTTTCGCCAAATTGGCAACCGAAAAAAATCGCGCCAATATGGGGCGAATATGACATCTGTACCATGGGGCGAATATGACATCTGTTCCAAACTTTTTATTTCGAGATCAAAGCATTGTTTTTAATTTCGATTAAAAATACATATATCCTTGGATAACTTCAATTGAAATTAGGTTCACAGCTTAATATCTCATTCCATAAACCTAAACAAACACAAGTGATTCATTCATCGTGAAGCGTCAAAAATATTAAATCATTGAGGTCATCATTCACAAAGTAAGTTCTCCAACAATCAATGGACAATATTCTAATGACGTCATAGTAGGTAAAATGGCGGCGGTATCGTTTTTTTATGGTTTGTAATCACAAAGATTTAATTTTGCAATGTCTCTTAGTTACATTATTTTATTGTCATATTTATGAGATCAGAAAAAAAGCCTAATTTTTCATTATTTAGTTATTAAAGAGGGAAAAAAATCATAAATGCATGATTTGAAAATTTTAAATAATTTTCCTTCTTAATACTAAAAAATAACATCGGGAAGTAACAGCGGGCTTAAGTTAAATAAGTTTAACTGTTTAATTCTGTTGTAATATTCAAAATAACTGTATTTATTAGATTTCAGTACTCAACATCAGGGCCCGATTAAACTTTGAAGTTAGAGGAATTACAATGTCATTTCAGGACCTTTCTTTTGGAGAAGCTTTTCTAAATTCCATATATACATGGAAAATCTTCAGTGTTAGAAATATTATTCCTAGGACTGACATAACACGAGAACGGACTGCAATTTTACACAAGTTTTTGAAAGCTACTTTATATCAGAAATTTTACTAAAAACTGGTTACTTTTTTGTTATAGCGGCCCACACTATTAGGATTATGACAAGTTGCAGCCAATTTCGCCAACGTCGTAACCAAGATCGTGAAGTACACACATATAATACCATTTCATGAAATCGTATACGATAATTTAATAGTTTTTAACCATACTTCAAGTGTGTTATTTATTTATTTTTGAGGCTCAACAATCTAAATTGTCCAATATATGAATTTAAAAAATGTAAACAAAGATTGAATAGACATGACCGCAAAAAGCCTCAAATCTGCATAACACTTGGAACCAAACTGTGCAGATTAGTGGTCTTCTACTGTACACAGTTTTTCATAAATGTGTTTCGTTCTTAAAATGTGTTATTTTCATCTATCACTGCGGAATAAGCGACAAAACTCATATTCTTGCACATGAGTTGTATATATCTTTATATCTAAATTTCCGTCATTTTTGACGGGCTACCTTTCTAGTATATATTATAAAGCAATAAGATCTAAAAGTTCCGCCCGAATGTTTTCAAAAACTACCCGGTGGATTTTTTTGCAAATAGTGTCATTCGATAGAGAATATTCACGTGGTGGTTTATGAGTAAAATATACAGGGATAACTATGATTTTTGGTAATAAATTTCGCATTTTATTGTTATTTTTAACGAAAAGGTTGCCAGAGGTAATTTTTTGGCGACAAATGAATTGAAATCGCTGTATCCGTTAGAAAATAAATGAAAAAATAATTACTGATATTTAATTGTAAAAAAAGAAAGAAAAATCCATTTAAATGAGAGATTATGTTAAAAAAATATATATTTAATTTAAACCTAAAAGAAATATTTGTAATTTAATTTAAACCTGAAAGAAATATTTGTAATGCTTAAAAATTAATTTAATGAGAAAGATTACAATTCATATGCAATATTTGGCTCATTATCGTTTGCGTTAGATTATAGAAATGAATCTGAAAATTTGATTAGATGAATTTTTAATGACTTTTTTTTTCATTTTGTTCTTTTCTTTTTATTTTTATCTAAACCCCATCACGTAACTTATAGAAGAAACAAGCAGATGTAATTGTGAGTTACATGTGTAATTATTATTTATTTCTTTACGATTTTTTATCTTACTTTTGTCGCCAAACAATGTGATTTTATGTCAAAAATGCATAATTGTGACACTAGCTTGAGGATATTCTCATAAATGGTGTTTTTTCAAGTGAACGAGATCTTTTTTGAGTACATTTTTATATTCAATTGTAACTTATATAAATATCAGTTAATATTTTAAAAATGGAATCAAATACTTAAATTTTAGTATGAATTTCTGCCTCACATACATATAGTAAAATAATCTCATATTTTTTAAAATGTTTTTCACCGTAATTCCGAGAGCATGTGATATTTATAAACTCGAACTCAGATCAATGAATATTATCCATTTTTTAAGCAAATATTATCTATTGTTTATTTCATTTTTTATTAAGTCATATCGCCAATATCATTTATAGGAAAATTCACACCTTCGAAATCTAGGAAATGAAGATAGTTTTTAAGGAAGTTTATGCAATCATGCGTTATTATTATCGAAAAATTCAACATTTTGAAAAAAAAATTGCAAGTCTTTTGTAATTCGTCATTTCTTTTTCGTCTTTCTTCGTAATTTCTCCTCTGTTATGTAATATTTCAAATAATATTGGACTAATTTTCGATCATCGAGTCACCGCCAAATGGCATATCTATATAGTATCGCTAAGAAAGGATTTTCTAAAGTATCAACCATAACGGCGTTTGGCACAGATGTCATATTCGCCCCATATTGGCGCGATTTTTTTCGGTTGCCAATTTGGCGAAAACATCAACAGCATAAACAACATAATCC
This sequence comes from Maratus speciosus, assembly GCA_963932465.1. Taxonomy (NCBI): domain Eukaryota; kingdom Metazoa; phylum Arthropoda; class Arachnida; order Araneae; family Salticidae; genus Maratus; species Maratus speciosus. The sequence goes on from OZ010788.1 coordinate 51,189,373, forward strand.
GGGTTACCACATCAAGCAAAATAACGACACTTTGGCGCAAATTAAGTACCTGTTGCCTATATGATATTGGCGACAGAAAAAAATCGCGCCAATATGGGGCGAATATGACATCTGTGCCCGGCGTTTTTCAAGGGGATGGAAAAAAAATTCCTTAAAAATCGGATATTATAATTATGCGTCAGATGATAGCATAATTTAATGTATTTTTGTATGCTGAATCGATTGGTGCCAAATAAATTCTTATAACTCCAACAGTTCATGACATTTTTCATATTTTTCTAATTTGGCGGTGTCTTTGGCTTCTAAACCTCAAAATATTTAACATTACATCTGTTACTCTAGCAACGAAAAAAATTCAAATTAACTCCTTTGGATAAAGAATAAAAACGGCTCTATGAGTTTGAAAAAAAAAATACGAACATTTTAATAAAAAAAAATGGTACTACTTAGTTATCCCGCTGACCAATTTCGCCAAATTATATAAATCGCCAAACCACTCGCCAAATTACATTAATTGACATAAGTTGTATTTTAATAATGAAAGAACAAATAAATTAGTATAACATTCATAAAGATACAAATAAAACGTCGAAATAAAAGTAACTTGATGACGTAAGTACGTGTAACTTCCTTGAAGTCAAGTGAATGTGACATTTACGATCAGCCGATAGTGGTATTTAATCTTATAATTTGGCGATAGATTTTTGGTCGACCGGATAACTAAGTAGTACCAAAAAAAAAAATAGTGATTTTATGTAAAATAAAAGAAACAATTTTACTAAGAAATTAGCGTTATAGAACGAAAAGGTACTACTTAGATATTCCGCCGACCAAAAGTCTATCGCCAGACTATAAGATTAAATGCCAATAATAGTTGATCGCAAATGTCAAATTAACCTGACTTTAAGCAAGTTACACGTGTTTACGTCACATAGTGATTTTTATTTCGGCGTTTTATTTGTATTTTTATTAATGTTATAATAATTCATTTGTTATTTCGTTATTTAAAATAAAAATTATGTCAATTTGTGTAATTTGCCGAAATTGGTCGACGGGATAACTAAGTAGTACCAACGAGAATATTTAAATATGAGAGCAATGTTTGCAACGACTTAAAAATTATTTTCACTGAAAGAAATTGGAATCGGAATAATATTTGGCGTTTTATAATTTGCTCCTCGATAAGAAGAAAAAATGGGTACATTTATAACAGCCGTGTGCAGATCTCGCCAATAGCATGTATGACATCTGTGCCCAAGTAGTTAGGTAATAATTTTGGAAAGGTTTTAGTGTATGCATATTCTTCAACGCTACTTAGTCGTAGAGAAAAAAAAAAAAAAAAAAAAAAAAAAAAAAAAAAAAAAGTTAAAATGTTAAGTGAACCTGATTATGAAAGTTTGGCCTTTTTTTAAAAATCTACAGAACGTATTTTGATACAAGTGGCACTGTTGCATGCCGTTTTAGGAATGGTGTTAGTATATAACATTTCATTATATGTTGATTAGTTATAGAGCTATTAATTACTGTTGTCATAACGGTCTCATAACCCTACCAAAAGTGCATTGTTAGTAATCAACTAAAAGAATTACTTCTCAATAGCTAAATTTTGTCCAACGCTTGAGGTAATATTATATCACAATGGTGTTCACATCGCTTTCAGCAATGAGTAAGGTCCAGCTGAAGGTCCATATTGTTTAAAATGCAAGTTGAAATTCACCAATGTTCATTTGGAAAAATTGACCAGCGCAGCGGGCATAGCCTGCTAGTTCTAAATAAACCTAATTACTTTTAAGTATTTTTTACTAGCCGCCGCAATCTCATTACTAGTCTAAGAACTAATTTCGCGCGTAACTGTTGCTGTTTTCTGGAAAAATACCTTTTAATAAACAGTACCTTTTAAACTACTTTTCAGTTTTCAATAGTATTGTAATATACTGTAATATCTGTGGTGGCATTATGTTTAATACTATAATGCAAATGTAATTTTTTTAAAAAATTCTTGCAGAAATGCCTATTTAACTAAAATTTAAATTTTTGAATAATTTTTAACATTTTAAAAATCCCTACTACTTTTTTAAATATGAATATTTTTGCTTAAAATTTTTTTCCATAATACTAAGAAAATACTATATAAAATTGTGCATGGATTTAACATTCAAGGTTATAGTTATTTTTTTTTAAGCATTTCAATTATGCGTTTGTTGAATTTCCTTGATTTTTTACTATACAAAAGAGAAAAAGATTCATATTAAAGTAATATCCTATACGTCTAAAAACCCATGCACAGTTTTATGTAGCATAATCTAAGGAATGTGGAAAAAAATTTGAATCGAAAATATTGATATTTAAAAAATTAGTTAGGGTTTTTAAAAAATTTAATTTTTTTAATTTAAATTTTAGTTAAATAGGTGTTCTACAAGATTTTTTTTAATTATATGAAATTGTATTTGCTTTATAGTATTAAATATAATGTCACTACAGATATTACAGCATATTACAGTATTATTCAAAATTGAAAAAGTAGTTTAAAAGGTACTGTGTCCCCTTAAAGCCTCGAGGAATGGACGAAAACAAAACTACAAAAGGAATTATTGTCGTGGGAATTACGGTGTAGAAAGATATATATATATATATATATATATATATATATTTAAATTATCCTTTTCTAAAAGTATAAATTATTGATTGTAATCAGTACAAAGCCAAAACAGATTTAAAATATAAGCTTAACGAAAACTGCGTACCCAAATTTGTGGCCCTTAAAATAAGGGTTCCTAGGACAACAGTACAGTTAGCCCATGCTTTAATCAGGTTCTATTTCTTACCTTGGTGTAGCATGTAAATGAAATGGCTGAAAATCAAATTATTATAATTTAAAGAAAGTTTAACAGGCTCTCTTTAAATTTAAACGTATACACTAAAAACAGGATATCGGATCCCGAGTTATAAATTTTTGCGCGGAAGGAACGAGATAAAATGAACCCATTTAGAGCTCGGTTGAAATAAATGACTTCACCAAATACAAACAATAAAACCAAATTAAACAGCCGGAAAATCTGTAAAACATGTCACTCGAACGAAAAATAAATGTTTTAGTTATAAAACTGCCTCATTAAATAAAAGTTATTCATTCGACGGAAGATAATTTTCTCTTTTATCTAAAAGCGTGTAAAAATATCAATTCAGCTGCAGAGCTTTACTCATTAATGGTTATTCTCGCAAGCATATATATATATATATATATATTTTTTTTTTTTTTTTTTTTTTAAGAAGCATAACAAAGAAAATTTTGTCAAAGAAAATAAAGAGAAACTAAAGATAAAATTAATTTTTTTAACAATTGATATTTTTATGAGTGTAATATATAGAGAGCATATAATTTTAATAGGCACATTTAAAAAAATAAAATTCATATAAAATTCTGGAAAATAAAACTCGTGAAAATAGCTTTTACTCGTTAAATTTCTTTTATATGAGTAAATATATTATTTATTTATTTATTTTATTTTTTATTTTTTACGTTTGAAATATAGTGGAGTTCGATTGTAACAAACCAGGTACATAGCGAATTCTAGGTTATAGCGAACCAGATAGAAAGTCCTATTTTGTTTAATGTACTTTACAATAACTATTTGTAATGCCTATAACGTACCCTTGCTTATAGCGTCTTTAATCTTTGTCTACTTTTCGAAACTAACGATTTCCCCCCCTTCAAATTACTAGAAAAAATAAATCACCATTTTTAAAATTTCCACATTGACAAAATGCTCTTACCAACTCATGGTGATGTTGATTCCACTTTGTTGAAAGGTTTTACATATCAAAGATCTCAGAAGGGTAAGACAAATAAAAGTGACAGAATTCTTTTTCATGTAAATTTATACGTTTTAATCTAACCTTATAAAATCCTTCTGGCACAATAATGAAAATTTTTGGATAAATTTATAAGTAACCATATAATATAAATTCGATGCTTATACTTAAAAATCAAATTAAAATATGCAAAATTAGCTTAATATCTTTAAAACATTCACTAAGATTCTAATGTTAAAAGCATTTAGAACTTGATCTATCTTAGAAAGTCGTAAATCGTTTATAACGAACCTCGGATATACCGAACCAGTTTTTATGGTCCGGCCAGGTTTGTTATAAGCGGACTCAACTGTAATAATAACTACTTTAATTTTTTTTTGTTTGTTTTTGTTATTTATTATTATCTTCCGATCGGTCAGAAATAGTTTATGCTTTTTTCATTTTTTAACACCTACCAACATAGTTGAAAAGTGTTTATGATTTCGATTTGTCTGTATGCCGTATGTCCGTGCTCTAATTCGCAGAAATATATTTAGATTGCCATGAAATTTATAGATGTTAATTGGGCATCACTAGGGCATGTTTGATATTGAAAATGAAGTGTATAGCTTTTACGGTTCATTTACAGGAACACCGAAAAGAAATCCGTTACATTACGATGCATAGAGAAATATCGTTTGCAGTGTATTTTAATAATATTATACTATTTTAAACATCCTGAAGTTTATATATATCACTGATGTGTACTACACGGTGCTTGCTATAGAATAGGGTGTGCATATAATTTATCGTTCATTTACAGGGACACGCAAAAGAATTTGGCTACAGAGAAATTGAACAATGTAATTGATCTATCGAAGCCTATGAACAATAACTGCTGGAAGTGCATTTCAGTTGTTGTACGCGTTTTTAAATTGAACTATTTTTTAAATGTTACTTGGTGTGTATAAATTCTATTATAATTATATACAGGGCTGCACAAAAGTTCTCAAATATATTTCCGTTTGTTCATGGAAATTGTTGAATGGAAATTTTCACGTATGCTATTCGTTTAACTGATCTAACTTTTAGAATTCTATATAGTATACATACAAATCTATAGATCATATACAGGGCTTCACAAAGGAAAATCGGATATTTTCCCGACTGTTGGTGATAATAACAGAAATTGGGTTTTCAAATGCGCTATGCATTTTTCAAATTGTTTATTTAGACCTAACGAGGCATCTTGCTTCCACATCACCAGCTATACACGTTAGGTTTTTTTCCATATCAAGCTTCATATCTTGAAAAACAACTAAATATATCGTTACTTCAATACTGGCAAGAAGAATGGGATTATTGCCCAAACGAGGCTCAATTCATACAGCCTTCTCCCAAAAATATGTAATAAGCTATTACTACACCACAGAAATATCTATGTATTCGCGACAAATCATGGGCCATTCCCGTCATACCTCTACAATTTTAATAAGGTTTTTTCTCCGAACTGCACATGTGGCCAAATAGGCAATTCACTGCATTATATCCTAAACTGTACCTTAACCTCACACTTGCACCTTAGAAAGGCACAATCAACATCATTATCATCATGGCTTTCCTTAGCCGTGAAGAAGCCAAAATTACTTCAGAAAATTATAGGCTGCGTTAGACTAATTGAGCATAATCAATATATATTTCAAAATTTCTTGCTGCCAATTGACTAAATGTTCTGAAAATTTCATTAATATGTAAAGTTTTCATTACAACTTCCACAGACTATGAAGTTATTCTTCTATGAAGAAAATAACTGTAAATAATATGTACAATAGACTTTGTAAAACTTTGCCGTATGTCTGGTGGGAGATGTCTATTGTGCGTCCCTGGGTGGAGTTAGTAGAGCTTTAGCCCTTGGATAGGCCTCCTCACCTAGTTGAACCTTGTTTATTTATACATTATATTTCACCTTAATAAATTGTGAAGTTTTGTTACAGTATTCCGAATGGAAAGTACTTCATAATCTATGCTGGATGTATGAATTTTTGTCCTTGTTTTTTCTTTGGACGATATTTTTGTTGTTGTTTTCGATGCTGAGGATATTGTAGCGGTGCGTCTCTCTCTCTCTCTCTCTCATTCGTGTATCGGATTGAAGAGTTCGGTACTCTGTCGCTATATGCGAGATACATCTGAAGTGATCCTCAGAACTTATAGGAATCACAATACACGTTAAGATAAACAATTTTCCCATAGTAAACCCGAATTTGCATTCCGCTCATTCAGGAATAAATTCAAAATGTCTCACATCAAACCGAACCCAAATTTTTATTATTATCTGTAACAATAATGAAGATATTTTAACAAGTTATTCACCACATCAACTTATCTTGTATGAAATATCAGAATACCATGGAAAGTGCTTGTAATTTTAATAACGTCAGCTATATTCCGAATTTTCTATTGTTCTTTTTGATAAATTTCAAGCGCATGATGTGAAGTCTCTGATGAACAAATTTCATGTCCTTTAGACTCATGCAACGTCATGATTTTTTATCAACCCCATATATCAAAATAAAATACTGTTAATAAATTGTTAATGACCGTTTCTCTCCCAGGTGGCAAAATGATTGAAGAAGAAAGGAAAGAAAAGGAGATGTTGAAAGCAAAATTGTACGAAAGTGAAGCAAGAGCAAAGCATTTAGAATGCATCCTAGAAGCCAAAGATAAAGATTTAGGAAGGTTAAGAGAAGTGAGTAATGAAAGTTAATTCATTTTAAATTATTGATATGCTAAATAAAAATTGAACATTTTGCTATAATATAATAGAAGAAAGGTGTCGACTTGTGGCATTCTCACAATCTTTTGACTTTTTTTTTTTTTTTGGGGGGGGGGGGGGCGGGGCGGGGCGGGGGGGAGGGAAATCTGACAAAATTAAACTTGCTAAAATAACATTTTAAACTGATAGACGAATGCCTTAATGATTCAAAATAAAGAAAAATGGTCAGCAGCGAAAATTTTTTTATTTAACCGAGGTTTAAATTAAACTGCGAGTTTAATTTTACTTACCATTTTACCCCTATAACTTTTTATTTTCTTCTAAATTTTTACTTATAATGAATTTGCATAGTACCCACAGGACATTCAAATAAGAAATAATAACAATGTAGTACTTTTAATACAGAATTTTTGTATAACATTGTCTTAAAGGGGTGTTAAAGAAGGGACAATAAGGTAAAAAAAGGGGATGGTATTGGAAAAAAGGGGCGAAATGATAGAAAAAGGGACGGTAAGGATGGAACGGTAAGGAAAATTACCACCTATTTTTAGGAAAATCATGTTAAGACTAAGTGGTAGCCACAATGTTCATTGATTTTTAGAAACAGTTGTTAACATTGGATTAAATTAATTTTTTTTTTTTTAATTTACCTCGAAAAGTGCAGGAATAAACCTTGGGGACGGTGAGACTACCAATAAAGCCACGATGCTTGAAACTGATATTTAAAAGCTAATTTAAATTCTACAGTAAATTTCCTGCCAAAGAATTTTAGATATTCTTTCTCTAGCATACTTCTGCATGAGAAAAAAATTGAAAAAAATTCTGTGGCTGCATCTGAAATGATTTTCTGTATAATTTTAGAAGAGGGATGGTAAGGAATCTAAAACTCAGAAACAGAGTTTAAAAAATAATAACAACCCTAAAAATGTGTGCAGGTTAATTTTTAGCTACATATTTATATAAAACAATAGTTCCACTTTCAGAAAAAAATTACATCGAATTATTTTTATTGAAACAATTTTATCCAGACAGCTCCAAACTTAAAAATCAGCATCAGGGACACAGGACGGTATAGCAGTTTTCCAGGTGTTTGGACCCCAACATTGTACAAAACTTATTTATCTCGTTATTATTGTTGTGCAATCATGCAGTGGGATGTTGCCCAGTGTATGAAATAAAAAAAAACACAAAAAAGTGTATTAAAATAAAAATTATTATTCAGGGACATGAAAGTCAAAAGATTGTAAGAAGGCCCCACTTACTAGGTTTTAAGAGTCAAATTAAGAAAAAAGTTATTTGGTACCCATAGAAAGAGACATTAATATTAAGTTATCGAAATTTAATTTTGTCCTATTGGCACTTCAGTATTATTATGTTATTGAAAAGTTCATTATCGTTTTATATTGGGTGACTGCAAAAGTTCGTGCTCGATTTCCGATGCATCGAGTTTCGAAGTGGTTTTAAATGGCGATATGCAGTCGAATTGTCAACATTTAGTCTCTCAGTAATATCTTCGGTAGTAATCAGTAAATTATTATTCACTAAAGCAAGGATTAAGTCATTATCAATGCCAGAAGGTCGCCCACAGCGAATTTTATCGTTTAGATTAAAATCACCATTTCGAAATAGACAAAACCATTTTTTAACTCTCCTAAAAGCGAGAGCACGATCCAAATAAACGTCTTGAATACTTTTTGTAGCACGTCCGACATTCACTCCAAAATATCCCCACATTCAGCCAAGTAGTTTTTAATTTACGCTTAAAAAACTACACGCATTACAATTTGTTTTGCAATTAATAATGAATTCAATCTTAAGATTTTAAAACTGCAAATGTACATAATTCCAAAATTTCTTCATCGAATAATTTCCCGTTTGGTAGCCTAAGGTAAAATTTACGAGCGAATCCAAATATGATCTCAAAATTCGATGTTTATATCAAAATTTGAAGTTGTAAATATACGTCTCATTGCAAAAATTAGTTTTCGAGATGTAGATGAAATTTACAATTCGACGGTGTAAAGTAGCTCAACCTTTACTTAACTTTTTTTTTCCTTTCGCAAACATGTCTTTGCTATGCTAGGTGAGCTTCTACCCACTATATGTGTATAATAGTGTGGTTTTTTTTTTTTTTTTTTTTTTTTTTTTTTTTTTTTTTTTTTAAATAACCACAAAGCTAATTCAGATAATAAGATAGCAAAAGTAGTTATAACAAAGCAATATAACAAAATCCATACAATCAGTATTATCTGTTTAATTAAATATTTAAAGTATTATAAGCTGTAAATATATATCTACATAAAGCTGAATTTTCAAGCTCTAAAGCTAAAAAATGAGGAGATTTTTTTAAAAAAATTATATTTTTCTTAATATAAAACCTTTTAAAAATATGAAAAAAACATAGGACAAATATAATTACTTTCAACTAATGTTTTATTAGTTTTATTAGATCAAACTATGCATACGCAAAAATGTAAAATAGAATTTTTGTCTAAGGTTTTGTGTTCATTCTGAACAAATTAAAAATACATGTACTGCAATATGCTTGCACGGCAGTATCCTGAAGCGAGAAGTTATACCTTTTCTCCACCAGATGGCATTTTCGAACGCTTGAATCTAGAGATCCTACATTAGAGAGAGATTGGACATTGACGAAATGTCCGCCATTTTCGTTACAAAGTAGATGGAATGCGGTACAACGCAATGCATTTTCATCAGCGCCTAGCGCTTTTTTATTCTATTAGAATTGTGAAAATTTCATTTTATATGCCTTCAAAGAGTCTTTCAGAACATAAATATGAGCACATTTCTATTTTAAAGAGTAAGAATTTTCAGAAAATGCATTTTTTACTCTTTTTTTTTTTTTTTTTTTTTTTTTGCAAATTAAAATAGTGGGTAGAGGAAGATTGGCCATGTAAGAACTTTAATTTCGCAATATTTGAGAAAGTAATTTTTAACGATTATCAGATAGAAAATGAACTATAGAATTCAATTTTTTAAAACTATCTGTAATTTATTACGCATTTTAAAACAACAGTAATTATTATAATTTTCACCATCTTCGCATTGATGATTTCAGAAACAATAAAATTTGAACATATCATATACCACTCCTATTTAACTATGTATGTGATTCAAAGTTAATTTAATATGTGCGCTGAAAATATTTTATGATATGTTTCTACGTACTGCTACTTCTCTTTGATATACTTTTTAAATACAGAAGTCTGGTAAATATATAGTATTAGAATGAATGTTGTTATCAAAATATTAAATGAAAGTTTAAAAAAAAAATTAAATAGGGGTACTGCTGTTAAAAGAAACAAATAAAAAATATGAAAAACAAATTCTATAAATAAATCAAAATCCGATAACTAAGTAAAATCGCACTGCTGCTTATCGTAAAACAGCTGAGTAAAAAAAAAAAAAAAAAAAATGCATTTTCTGAGAATTCTTACTCATTAAAATGGAAATGTGCTTATATTTATGCTCCGTAAAGCTCTTTGAAGGCATATAAAATGGAATTATCATAATTTTAATAATATATTAAGTGTTAGACGCTGATACAAATGCATTGCGTTGTACGGCGTTCCATCTACTTGTAACGAAAATGGCGGACACTTCTTCAATGTCCAATCTCTCTCTAATGTAGGATCTCTACTTGAATCGCCAATCTACTCAGGGTTTTTCTTGCCTCGGCCACAACCAATTTTCCACGCGTAGTTCAAAATGCAAAAACGGGTGTCTCGGGCCGCACATAACAGATCCTCAGCTACAATATGGCTGGTCTTGAGAGACCGTCACCAGTTATCAAAGCAAACAGTAAATTGAAAATCTTTGACCATAACCGGAAAACTTTTAGGAAACATTTTTTCATATAAAGTGAATTTACTTTATATTAAAAAAAATTAAGTAATTTTTCTGGTAACTAATTTTTTGTTCTCGTCACTTTTCATTTTAAGATCTTTATTTTATTTTATTTTTAATTTATACATAAACTCCCAACGCACATTGTTTTAAAACTCTATGAATATTTAAGGAAAAGTATATATGTTATGTATTCTAAAGCATATATATATATATATATATATAAATATTTAAGAAAAAGTATATTTTTCGGGCTGCTTTGATCCGAGGAACTCAAAGAAAGTGTGAAAAGTGGGTGTTACCATTTGATAAATGAAAGTCAGTAAAACTTTTAATGTGTAGATAACCCCTATTTCAAAAGTTGCCTTCATATTATGAAAGTTGACATATTCTCATTCAAAAGGTACCTTATACATCTCTTCTGCGACGGTTGGGTGAATAAAAAATAAGTAAATTTTTCAAAAGGTATAATACTTTCAAATGAAGTGAATTTTGATGCTTTCTGAAAGATCTTTTTTTTTTTTTTTATCTCGAACGCAAAAGCAGAATATCCGTATAATTTTCTATAATGTGTGTATCTTAAGTGCAATGTATATTTGTACATACAAGTTATAATACAGTGAAACCCCGATCTATCGTTCCCGCATCCTTCGTTTTCCCGCATTGATCGTTTTATTTCCATGGTCTCCGCACAATTTATATTTAAATAATGTTAACGAAACCCGCATGCATAGTTCTTCAAGAAGTCGTTTTCCCGCATTCATCGTTGCAAAATTTTTCTCCTCACCAAAATGAAATTGAAGGTCAAGCGGATCCATATGCCATACAAAATGGAATTACTTCTTTTATCTTAAAATGACTTATTTGTGCTGTTTAATGCGGGGGGGGGGGGTAGCAGTGATATTGTGGCATGTATGTACCTGGTAAATAATGGAATGCGGAACAAGTGTTCTTGTTTGGAGAATGGGTTATTCGATTCTGTGTAAAGCGGAGGATGGATGCATCCACTTCGGCCAGCTGCCACATTCCTGGCTAATCTGTTGTGTGCAGTGCACATGTTTAAATTTAAGAGTGTGATCTTTCAATTTAATACGCTCTGCGCTAAATTTTATGCGTTCTGTGAATTTCAAGAATGTCAAAGCAAATCCGAACCTTTTAAGAAAATCTTCACATCATATAGATGAGGTGGAAAATGATCCTTTTAAGAAAAAATTAGCATCGCTAAACGTTTAGGTATATCGCCGTCAACCCTGAATTCGATAATTTCCAAAAAGAAAGAAATTAGAGAGCAGGCTGATAAGTATGGAACTTCTGCAAAAAAGAGAAAAACTAGCAAAGTGTCTACTTACAGTGAGTTGGAAAGACTTCTGTTCGTTTGGTACGAGCAGGCTCGTGCGTTAAATATTCCTATGGATGGGAATATTCTTCGAGAGAAGGCACTTGAAATAGCTGCCTCATATGGCATGGATACTTTCTTTACATAAAATGGGTGGATTTCACGTTTTAAAATTCGCCATGGATTGGCATTCAGGAAATTATGCGGCGAAAATGCCACAGTAGTAAATACTTATGAAATACAAATGCGGTTCGAAAAACTTCCGTATTTACCAGAAGGATACAAGAACTGTGACATCTACAATGCAGACGAAACAAACCTGTTTTATAAATGCTTGTCAGAGAGAACGCTAGCGTTCAAAGGAGAGTCTTGTCATGGTGGTAAACATTCCAAAGGAAGACTTACAGTGTACAAATAAGGAATGTCCTTATAAGCGAATTCCCCCTCGTTATTGGTAAATCTGCTAGACCTCGGTGCTTCAAGAATGTAAAGAAACTTACAGTAGTCTACCATTCGAATCCCAAAGCATGGATGAACAATGATATTTTTACAAAAGTTCTTTATGACTTTGATAGATCAATCGCCTTAAAAAAGGAAAATCATTCTATTTATTGACAATTGTTCAGCTCATTCACCAGAAGCGTCATCTTTGAAAAATATAGAATTCAGTTTTTTTCCAGCTAATTGTGCATCTGTCCTACAACCTCTTGATGTTGGCATAATCAACTGTTTTAAGCAATTTTACAGGAGAAAGCTAGTGAAAATATCTTTTTGTTTCATGGAAAAAGCACAAGAACCTACTCCAAAAATAGAATTTTTACAGGTTATTCATTTTACACTTTCTGCATGGCCTGAAGTAACCTCTTCAACCATCCAGAATTGTTTCGTGAAATGCAGTTTTAGGCGAAAATTTTGAGCATTTTGATGAAGAATGCTCAGTAGAAGAGAAAGAAAATAATGACGATGGCGACGATAATGCAGATGAAGAGTGGTTGCGTGTAGCAGAGGATGTATCTGGTGGGAAATTTAGCGATTATATTTCCATTGATCAAGATGCTGCCACATGTGGAGTCTTAATACTTTCAGGGGCAGAAGATTTCTGTTCGTAAACTGATGAAATAATTGTCTGACACCAGAATATTCAAGCGAATTCCTTAGAAAATAAAACCCGCTAATTTGTACTTTCATTACAAAAGCAAAATTTTATTAAAATATTCTTGCTGCCATTTGTCAGTTTTGGAATTAAAATTAGGTGGCTAGACCGTATAGCCACCGCTCTTGAAAGGGTTAAGCATAGAAAAAATGTGTGATGATGCAAAAAATGAAAATAATGGCGAAGAAGCAGGGATAAAGTTCATGTCGATGAAGCTGAGACTACACCAGTGTCAAGTCTGTCTGATACAATTACGGCATTGCAACTGCACACACTTTTCTATATGGACATGAAATTACAGAAAATAACCAGAAAAATGCTGTACAGTCGTGGAAAAAAAAAGTAAACACCCCCTACTAACTCCTCAACAAATTATCGTAGAAGAAATTTACTGGTACCGAACGATTGGAAATAAAATATACTTTTAAATGATGTATATAAAATTTTCTCAGGGGGCTATCTAGATATTAAAACGAACCCAAACTTCTTTTTTTTCAATGGCAATACCCAATTTTAACTAGATATTTCGAATCTTCGGTTCAAACTATGCGTAGACACCAAATTTCAAGTCATTTGAATGATAAGTTTTTGAATTATGAATATTCAAAATTTAGTGCTTCTAATGTTAAATTGCATTTTCATATTTTCATTAATATCTTCTGAAATTGTACTCCTAATGTGCTACTTTTTTGTGCAGCAATAATACTAAAATACCCAAACATAAATACGTTGAATTTCCAATTTTTATAATTTTATGATATGAATTATGAAATTAATATTCGAAAAAATTATGAATTGTAACCTACAATTTTTTGATGGATTTAGATTTATTAAGTCCTGCTTTATGGAAATCCAAAATTTCACATTTTTCTTCCAAGTAGTTTTCAAATTATGCCTAAAAAACGGCAAAATCATGGTTTAAGGGGCCGTGTATGATAAAACTGACTAGATATTTTGAAATTTCTCATGCTATACTGCAATCTAGTGGTCTTCAATGAGTGCTTGAATGGCGCTTAAGATGCCTTGATCAAGAAGGGGGCTCTCTGGATCAACAATCGAGTACCGGACTTCAATTTGGATACAGCCCATAAAATACGCTCCTTTTAAAATAATTAATATCTCGGAAATTTATCGTACGAATTACATAAAAATTTATTTTTAGGCTACTTGATGGGTGTAAAGTTCATTTATGCTATCAGAATTGTGTACTGCTATTGAAAAAGACAAAGTTATGGTTCGTTTTAATATGTAGGTGACCCTCTAAGCAAATTTTATATACATCATTTAAAAGTAGACTTTATTACCAATTGTGTGGTACCAGTAACTTTCTTATAGGATAATTTTTTGCAGAGTTAGTAAGGGGTATTTACTTTTTTTTCCACGAGTGTACATCTGTAAAATGTGTTGTTTAATTTAAAAAATTAACGAAAAACCCAATATAAAATTACTGATTTTTAAAGATAAATATCAATTTTCTGCAACTTCGATTTATTTCTTTTACAGTTTGGTAAGTAACAAATTAATACTTATTAGTGTACTGCGTGCATTGCATGTATTAGTAATGCATAAAAATTGTTTACGTTAACCCGCATTCATCGTTTTTCCGCTTTCATCGTTTTTTTCCACGCACCCTTTGAAAAACGATGGATCGAGGTTCTACTGTATATTCATATATACATACCTTGTCACGAAATTATACGGATTTCAGATTAAGAATATTAAAGGAAAGTCTTTTTTATATCCAGTAATATGTACAATCCAAAAGGTTCAAAATAGAGCCTATGCATGCTACAAGAAATAAAACAAAAATAAGTATGCGTTTTTTCCTATTTTTAGGTAGATGAACTTAGAATCGAGATAAACAAACGGGAACAAGAAATGCTAGCTATGAATGCGAAGATGAAAACTCTGGAAGAACAACATCAAGATTATCAACGTCACATAGCTGTTCTTAAAGAATCATTGTGTGCCAAAGAAGAACATTACAGCATGTTACAGGCAGATGTAAGCGATTATTTATTATAAGCTGCATAAAACCAAAATGTTCATAACTCTTATTTCAGGAATTCTCAAAAAATCTAGTTTTGCCTAATGCCATTTAAGACAAGCCTACTCGCGGCTAGGATGCGGCACTCAACTAAAAAAACTACACCCATTACTATACTTAAATATATGGCACAATGCAACGATATACATTTTTTCCCTTACATTCAGTGTTAACTGTATTTTGGAGTAACATCATGAACTCGCAGGGGAAATATCGGCCACACTTTCGGTTTTCTTAAACTTTAATAATACGCCAACCAAATATAACGTCACATAATGGTTGCACGTGGATAAAGTTAACTATGTAACGTTAATTCCCCACAGGCACACAGAAAGAATCATGTGATATTTGTGATATAGATTCCTCCACCTTCAATTTGCCACACGTGAAGATATGTGTATATTTTTTATATCGTTGATTGATATATTGCCACACTGGTACAGATGCGTGATAACAGACACGATGTAAGTTCGAGAGTCATTTCACTAGGACACTTCAAATAAATATTAAATTGAGCATTTATTGACACTTCAACATTTACAACAATTATGCGAAACACAATATTTCCATTTACAGGTAAGGATATAATAGATCTTACTCTATGTCAAATTATAAGTTTTGGATACTATCTACGCACAAGGTTATAACACTATGACATACTATCCACGTCTCTTCTGGGTGTACGCATCAAGGCTTATCCAATATTACGACAGAACAGGTCTATCCTAGATCTCAGCGCACACGTAGGCTTGCTTATCCTACAGGACGCTTCACAAAAAAAAAAAAAAAAAAAAAAAAAAAAAAAAACGCAGCGGGTTTCAAGCACCATTAATTCCTTCCAACTCTAGTACGATTCTCCCCCCTCTCTCTCTCTAAAGTCTTTCCTTCGGATTTTCTCTTCCAATCTGCGGGGTCTTTTCCTCTAGTTTCACGGACAACCCCACGTGTCGCTGTTGCCCTCTTTTCTCATAACCGTCCGTCAAGCCAGATTATCTCCTGCTCCTAAACCCTTTCATCTACTGCCAAGTACATTCCTGTCGTACCACTCCTATCCCAGGAGACAACAACCCTTTTCTAGAATTTGCGTTCATATCGCTCATTTTAATCTCGCAGATAAGAATATATGTGGATAACTCAAGTTAGTAGATAATAATACACAGATAAATAAAAAAATAAAGTTAATTAAAGAATAATTTACATTAAACGTACGCTTGGACATCAGGATTGACAACAAAAACCTGAGACCCTTCCCACCTTAGAAGAAAATATGCCATTTAGGGGCTAATTTTCCACCAAACACGTTATAGATATAAATTATTCGAAAACAACGTTTCAACACACAATAAAACAAGCAGATTTGACCATACGTATACGTTTCGTGAGTACTAGGACTCACATCCTCAGTGTGAAAACTTTAAAAACATTAAAAATAATATCCCCCCAACTGATGTTACTTCATTTGATGTTACTTCTCTGTTCACCCATGTTCCAGTTCAAGGTGCTCTACAAAGTCTCACTACTAGATTAAAAGAATTTCATTACACAGATTATGAAATAAACCACATTATTGAGTTATTCAGTACTTGTTTAAAACAAAATTCATTTCAAATTTCTAATCAATATTATTCTATGACGGATGGTTTAGCAATGGGTAATCCCCTTAGCCTTTTTTTAGCAGATTTATATTTGCATTGCTTTGAGGTTAAAATGTTTAACCTTATCAACTTCCCATTTTATTGTTGATATGTAGACGATTCTTTTGCACTCTTGGACCTTTCTCTATTTTCTGTTGACAATATATTAACGATTTTAAACTCAATAGATTCAGTCATTCAATTCACTTATGAAGTTGAAATAGATAATAGATTGCCATTTCTGGATGTGTTGGTTACACGTCAGTCTAACACCTTTGACACTTGCGTTTACCGTAAACCTTTTGCTGTCACACTCCCTCCCCCATTTCAATTCATGTCACCCCCCTTCCCAAAAAGCTTCGGCTTTTCATTATTTGATTAATAGAGCTCGCTTAATTTGTTCAGATAATAATTCACTTATTACAGAATTAAATTACATCATTTGATGTTACTTCTCTGTTCACCCATGTTCCAATTCAAGGTGCACTACAAAGTCTCACTACTAGATTAAAAGAATTTCATTACACAGATTATGAAATAAACCACATTATTGAGTTATTCAGTACTTGTTTAAAACAAAATTCATTTCAAATTTCTAATCAATATTATTCTATGACGGATGGTTTAGCAATAGGTAATCCCCTTAGCCCTTTTTTAACAGATTTATATTTGCATTACTTTGAGGTTAAAATGTTTAACCTTATCAACTTCCCATTTTATTGTAAATATGTAGACGATTCTTTTGCACTCTTGGACCTTTCTCTATTTTCTGTTGACACTATATTAACGATTTTAAACTCAATAGATTCAGTCATTCAATTCACTTATGAAGTTGAAATAGATAATAGATTGCCATTTCTGGATGTGTTGGTTACACGTCAGCCTAACACCTTTGACACTTGCGTTTACCGTAAATCTTTTGCTGTCACACTCCCCCCCCCCCCATTTCAATTCATGTCACCCCCCTTCCCAAAAAGCTTCGGCTTTTCATTATTTGATTAATAGAGCTCGCTTAATTTGTTCAGATAATAATTCACTTATTACAGAATTAAATTACATTAGATCTGTGGCTATTGATCGAGGTTTTAGTTTATCTTATATCAATAATTTAATTTCTCATAGTCTTAATAAACTTGTTAATAATCTTGATTCTCCTGTTACTACGGTTTCCATTTCCAACCTGATCATTTTACCATTTTATAATAGCATTAGCTTTAAGATGGCTAATATCTTAAGACATTATGATTTTAATGTGGTTTTTAAACCGGTTAATAAATTATCTTTTTCGCAACTTAAGGACCAAATTCCTCCACATAATTATTGGGGCATTTACTTCAATGCCAATGTGGTTTGTCCTACATTGGACAAACTAAACGAAAACTCCGTTACAGAATCAATGAACACAGAAACTATGTAAAGAAAAAAGAATTACAGAAATCCTCTATCGCCTCTCATTGCTGGGGGGAGGGACATAATTTTAATTTTGACTCAGCTACCATTATCAAGAAATGCATTACTCCTCTGGATTTAGACTTTTTTGAGGCTATTCATATCCATAAATTTAAAGACTCCTTGGTTAATGATTTATCTAGTACACCATACATCTCAACTTTCTGGATGGATTTGTTGTGTCACGACACTTCACTTCCGCATTAATTTCATTGGCTGTTAGAACTTGATGGTCTTTTGGTATTATGTTTTGACATTTGGGTTTTGTTCACCGTACATGCAGTTGGGGGGATATTGTTTTTAATGTTTTTAAAGTTTTCACACTGAGGATGTGAGTCCTAGTACTCACGAAACGTATACGTATGGTCAAATCTGCTTGTTTTATTGTGTGTTTAAACGTTGTTTTCGAATAATTTATATTTTCACACAAGTTCTGTACTTATTACGTTATAGATATGCCGAACACATAATACATACAAAAACAATATTCAACCTTATAAATGTTTGAATAGTTCATTTCATAGAAAGAATTTCGGGTTTAATCTTATTATCATTACCTACATTTTATGAAGATGTCTGAAGATTTAGCTACTGATATCTCCATTGAATCGAATGATAATATAAATTACTTTAAAAAAAGCAAGAGCCCATCTGCTGAGTTTGGGTAACCTTAGGGTTGTTTCAGTGAGAAACTTCAATGGGTTGTAGTCAGTTATGACCGCGATTTGAGACCCATATGTCTACTTTTCTTGCTTCTGCAACCCGAACAGAATACTCAAAGCCTCTTTCTCTATACTCGGCCAAGCATGCTAAGCGCGTGACAATTTTTGACTAGCACAAGCTACAGGTTTAAACTGACCTATCTCGTATTTTTGCGTAAGGCAACAACCCACCGCTAGGTCTACAGCATCGGCATGCAGCCCTACCGTAGTTGTAGCCAACCGCGTTACCTCACGCAATTCGTTTTTAAGGGTATTAAATGCTTGCTCCGCCCTTTCATCCCATGGGGCAGTATTTTTAATTTTTCCTTTAGCTAGCTCAGTTAAGAGTATAACAATTTCGGTATAATTTGGGATCTAAGAACAATAGAATCCCATTAGTCCCAAAACAGATCTATCCTCCTTTTTAGTTTTTTATCACTGGAGGTTCCTTTTTGCTCCTATTTTTTTCCCCATCCGGGACATGCATTCAAACTCCAATTACACGACTTAAAAAATTAGTTAACCTTTTTCCGAATTTGCACTTGCCAAGCCTGACCGTAAAAATTAGATTGTTAAGTTCATCAATGATCGCTCTAATATGCTTACAGTGCTCTTCCAAATTGTCTGAGAAAATTATGACACCATCAGTCTATGCCTGCAAGTAATTCCGGTGAGCTTTCAGAGCCCTATTCAGCTCATTTTGGAGCATAGCTACCGCCACCGATAAATTGAAAGACATAGTTCGCCATTGATATGTCCCATTATGCGTTCTAAATGCCGTCATGGTTTCACATCCATCGGCCATTTTAATCTGCCCTCACTATATCTATCGATGACAAATATTTAGCGAGCCCCGCAATATACATGATTTCCTATGACTCTTTCATAGGTAATGTCGGAACCTGCGTTAGAGAATTTTTTGCTTGATAGTATATTACATAGCCTAATAGTCGCATCCTTTTTCTCAACTCAGAAGTTCAGATGACAAATTTTCGCATTTGATACACCAGTTAAATTCAACTCTAACAATTCCTGGATCTGTCTATCCACTTTCACTTTATATGCAATAGGAACGCTGTATATTTTCCCCTGATCATATCCGGTTACAGATAAATTTGTAGCCCCCCTCCCTCCCTATTCTGCCGGTCATTAGGGACCCATAAACATTCCTTATTCCTCCTCAAAATAGATTTTATATCTTGGAATTGGTTATTTGATAATCAATTCCATAATAATTAGGATTAATGTTTATCTCAAACATTTCCATGTCCTTTTCTACTTGTTGTTTTCTGCCTAATACAGGAGTTTCCCCAATCTCTCCAAATCCTTTATCACTATCAAAGACAGTATTATCCACATTATTCCGAACAATAAACTATCTTGTTTCGCGCATGACTTTTGCTACCGTCCGCTGACTCAACTATAACGCTATCACTCACTTTCACCTCTCTAATTAGTTGACACCCTAAACATGACTCACAAAATTATTTAGTTCATTTAGCCATACCTTCCCAATAAAAAAAATCTAATTCTCTGTAGACTTTTCTTTATCGTGTGATGTCCCATATGCAGAAGCATGCGCTGATTTAAGGATTTATTCTCTTTTTACTTTAGTTTGCACTAATTGAGCTACCGTTTCTCCTACCAATTTATCTTTATGATACAGTAAACTATTTACAATATAATAATATCCTTGATCATTTTTAGCTAATTCTCAAGCTCACAATCCACTGAGACTTTCTTAAATATATCTGAATTATTTTCCCTAACCTTATCATCTCTACTTTTTTCTTCCTTTGTTTTTTTCCTCATCCTAACTTTTTAAACTCCCCGATCTCGTTTCTGCTGCTTAAATGTTACAATTATCACCTCCTGCACTTTCATCTTCATCAGCTTTATCAATACTTACTTCCACACTTTTCTATTCCCTTGGGTTCTTAAAATTACTCTTCACAGTTTACCCGCGACAATTCATTAATGACTTCGGCATGTAAAATTACCTGCTCATTAATATTATCACAAAGTACTTCTTGCTGAATTACATTAGTTTGTCCAAATTACGGAATATCTAATGGTAATTTAACTACTTCACCAATTAATCCTTGTAAATAAATGCTACTAGCCCCTTTTACTTTATCTTCCGATACTAAATCCTTATGAACTATGCTTATTTCACAGCCTGAATCTATTAATCCTTTCGCTTTATTCCATTTACATTAACTCTATTTTCTCGAGTTTATTTAATTTGTCTTTAATAATATTAGTTCTTTGTTCCCCTTTAAATAAGATTCTCGCCATAATAGTTTCCTTTCGTAGCCCTTTACTTTCGTTAGCTTTTTGTTCCCACCATTTATTAGTATGATTATTTCCTTCATTACTTACTTTAGTACAAAAATATTGGTAGTGATCCTTTAAACCACATTTAGAACATCTAGGAGTTGAATCATCATTAGATTTCTTAAACTCAGGTTTTCTACCTGAAAAGAATTAATCTCATTATTCCCAATTTGCCTTCAGTTACCACTAAATTTACTATCTTTTTTCACTTTAGCATTTTCGTTGTTTACATAGCTCTCCTTAACCTTAAAACTTTTCGATGTTACCACATAAGATTTGCACTTAGCATCAAACAAATTATCACACTCCTTATTTTAGATCTTCTAACCAGTTATTTTGCTGTGCTAATCCAATTTGCGCAGCACCTTGCTCATCTAATGAATCTACTAATTTATAGGTAATGATTAGCTAGTTTACCTATTCATAAGTGTTGATAACCCTAATCCTACAATAATTTTCCCACGTTGTTACTAAACGCGATACAAATAATACATATGAGTCTCATTTTGATTTTTCCTAGACTTCCTAAAATCTTCTAACCATGCCTTTGGTGTCGGTTCGTAATCCCTAAAAACTAATATTTTTAACCCCTTATAACACTTTATTCCCTAGAGGTATAAATTAGAAAATTATCTACCTTGTCTCCTAACACATTAAACAGAACTTCAGCCTGCTGGTTTTCCGGTACATTTTTAGTTTGAACGCCCATCCCAAACTGTTAGAAACAAATTACATCTCTTCATTTCTTCTGGCACCTTCATACAGTTTTAACGCTTTTAATCATTTTTTCTCTGTGCTAATTTCATTATAATGTTGCCTAGCACCATTAGTGTGATTTGCCGACTCCTGAATTTTTTTACTTTTCCAGCTGTAACTCATTTTTCATTCTCAGTTTTTCAGCCCTTTCTTAGTTTTCTAACTTTTCCCGTTCTAACTCATGCTCCATTCTTAACTTTTCAGTCCTTGCTTCTGTTTGTAATTTTTCCCGTTTTACCCGTTCAGTAACAACTGTGTTAGCTAACTCCTTAACGCCCTCTTCCTCATAATTTTCGCTTTCCATAATATTTTTCTTAAGTACCATCATTGTATCTCCTTCAGAGATTGCAACGCCTGCACCCGCATCGACGATCTGAAGATCGACCACTTTTAATTTCAGTAAGTAAGCCATATTTTCTTCTAATTAACTAATGTTATTCTACACCAATATTTAACTTTATTAAATTAATGTTTCCCTAAATTTCTACTCTGGCACACTGATCTTAACTAATTATATTGTTTAACGTGTTTCAAAGAAGAAATACCGTAATCTAACACATTCATATCATGTACTTTTACTTGAACACTGATACAACGCAATTTAATGCAAAACAATTTCAGTAGGGGTACTAGTGCAAAACAATTTAAATTAATAATACTAATAGAAAACCACTTGAATAAAACTACTGGTACAAAACAATTTGAATAAGAATGCTGTGTCAAACAATTTGAATAAGAATAATGATCTAAAACAAATTGAATAAAATATTGATGGAAAACAATTTGAATAAGAATACTGATGGAAAACAATTTGACTAAGAATATTGATACAAATCCATCTAAATTTAATGTGGCTGCAAAACAATTTAAATTTCCGTACTGATTTTGACGCTTAAGAAAAATAATCTTAGCTTTTTCTATTAAGAGCACTAGTTTTTCTTCAACTAGCTTTTTATGCATATGCATAATGATCATTTGTTACAAATAATTAATATTTACAATAGTATAATTTAAATTGTACTTTAAAAATAATTTAAATCACATCTTAATTAAATAATTGGCTTCTATACATTAATAATTACGCACTCGCTAAAAGATTAGATTTACTCATTAACCGTTAAAATTGAACATACTAAGTTCTAGTATACTAGCGTTAATTAAGAAAAAAAGAATTTATACGCAAAGAAACAAATTGACTTTTCTTAAAATAATAGTAGTTACACATATCTCAACACAATTATTAAATTAAACATAAACTGTGAAAATAAATTCAATCCAATATTTACTCAATAACTTTCACAATAGTTAAACAATTATATAAATTATTTAATTATTGAGACATATTTTATGATTCCGTTCGGATTTGTAAACAGAAAAATGAGCAAAATATCTTACCTTATATCTTCCTAGTTTCATCCGACTCATAAGGTTGAAGCTTTCTCGGTCTTTATGGATTCTTTCGTTGAGGGTTTCTACTGGTAAACACGATGTTGCACACTGTCGATTCACTGTTGAATTCTGAAAAAAAAAAATGTTTGACTATCACACTTTAAAGCTTCACAGCAATGTTCAAAACCTATAAGGACACTGCTTCACACTTTATGGACACTGTATCACATCTTACGGACACTGTTTCCCACTTTACGGACACAGGCATGAGGTGGTAATCCTTACCATTCTGAACCATTGTGATAAATATTACTCCACCTTCGATTTGCCGCCATATTTGAAGACATATATATATATATATATATATATATATATATATATTATATCGTTGATTGATATGCTGCCACTACCGGTATAAATGCGTGATACCAGACACGATGTAAGTTCGAGAATCACTTCACTAGGATACTTCAAACATATACTAAATGGAAAATTTATTGACGACAAACTTCAACATTTGCAATAATTATGTGAAACGCAATATTTACGTTTACATACAAGGACATAGCAGATCCCGCCCTATGTTAAATTACACTTTAGGATACTATCTAGGCATTAGTTTAAAACACTTAGGCAAACTATTCCAGTCTTTTTTGGGTGTGCGCAGTAAGGCTTATCCACTATCACGACAGAACAGGTCTATCCGAAATATCAGAACATACGTAAGCTTCTCCTGAAAAACGCTTCACATAAAAACAGCGAACTCCAAGCACCATTAACTTCTCTCAACTCTGATACGATTCTCCCCGCCCCTCTCTCTCTTTCTACCTTCCTTTCTACGTTGCCTTTTCTCTTCCAATCTGTGGAGGTTTTACCTTCATTTTCACGGGAAACCTCACGTGTCACTGTTGATTTCTTGTCAGGTGACCGTCCATAAAGTCAGATTATCTTCTGCTCATAAACCCTTCCTTCTACTGCTAAGTACATTCCTGTCGTACCACCCACATTCCAGGCGACAACAACCCCTTTCTAGAATTTCCTTTCACATCACCCATTTTAATCTCATAGAAAAAAGGAAATGTATTTCTAACTCAAGTACGTAGATAATAATGCACAAATAAATATAATAAATAAAAAATATATACATTAAACATACTCCCATTGACGTCAGAAGCCTGGTCATATTTATTTGCATTTTAAAGAAATCTAGGGCACTGTTTCATATTGTCTAAAGAAGAGCTTTTATTATAAATTTTCCAAAAGTTTGATTTTACGGTCCAATTTCTTGTAATTCATTTAAAACTGAGAAGCATAACCCTAGAAGTACAATAATGGTGGCTGTGAATTGGAGCTATTTTGATCATTTGCGAGCTTATTTAAGCAGTTTTAATGCTTTAATTGGGAAAAATCTCGTAATCTTATTACAGACAATTGTCGTATTTTAACGAGTGTGGCTTGTCGAAAAAATAAATTCATTATTGGAATCATAAATATTTTTATTTTTTCAAGCATTTAATGTTAGTCCTTATTTCTTCGCTGTCCAGATTTTTCAGTTTCCATACGAGTAGCTTTATATTTCTGCATTATTTTCCTTTAGATTTGTTCATCATTTACATAAACTTTTCTTTCTCTCTCTTTCTAAGTAATTCAACTTACTTAACATTTATTATTAACTTACTTTTGAGCAGTTTAAAAGTGCAGTTATCTTTCAGTTATTCTTCAACAGTTTTCGTGTAATTTGTGACCTAATATTCGGTAATCAGGTTCACACCCGAGGATGACGTCAAAAATGAGGAAGCAAACGGTCAGTTAGGAAAGCATTAAATTTTCGCCCACCCCCATCCCTCCCCAAATAAAGAAAGAAAGAATCCGTTTACAAAAATATGCCACACCATACTGGCTATAAAATATGCCAATTGGTTCCATAATTAGGTCTTCTGTTTGCTAATTAGTGCCCTTGACGTATAAATAAACACGTTTAATGTATTATTGATGACGAAGCTAAATGCAACCGAAACCGATATTACAATATGTGCAATTTTTTTTTTTTTTTTTTTTTTTTTTTTTTGTAATCTAAACGTTGTTTTATATACTTAAGCTGCATACCAAATCTCTTTTCATTTTTCAAATATTTCCAATGTCTAATCAAAGTAGAGGTCTTCACGGGACCAGCCTTGACCCGATGCTCGTACCCGGCCCGGCAGAATTAGGGCAACTTTTTCAACGGGCCGTGCCGGGCAGATAAAAAAATTAAGCGGGGCTACCGGCTCAATATAAAAGTTTACACGAAGCCGATAAAATATGAACCATTTTTAATGAATATGACTTTCGCGAGAATAAGTATAAATATGCGCCACGAGTCAATACTAATTTGACAACATCCATATAGAAATGTAACATGTCCAGCATAGATATCGGCATCGGACTGTTACATGGTGTCTGAGCCCGGGCTTAATTTTCAGCAGACTCATGCCGGGTAGAGATGATGCTTGCATTTTTTCCTACATAGTTGAGCCGGGCTGGAACTGGACTTAATTGTTCTCAGGATGTGTAGGGCAGGCAATATGTTTTGCAAAAATATTAATAGTGATCATCAACTTCTGTTAACGGAATCTTTGGAAATATACTTTAAGGGGTGGTTCTCAAATTCACTGTTCAATAATGCGAAACTTTCCGACACATTTTCTGACTAATTTTTAACATTAATACAGGCCAGCATACAATTGAGAGGCCTGACTATTGAAATGATTTGAAATCGAATAGCGTTTTCCATTTTTAATAAATAAATTACTTATCGAGATATAAGATATTCTTGTCATATGACTGCTGGCTTTTCTTCTTTCCAGTGACATAGCTTACGGAAATTCGATTAAAAATACTAACTTTAACAGTATTTTCACAAAGATATATTGCCTTTATCAAAGCGCCATTTGATTACATAATTTCTGAATAAGAACGCCTGCCAATCCAGAAATGTGTCAGAAAGTAGCTCTTTTGGATTTGAGAAAAGCCTTAATAAATGACAGAGAAATATTTCGACAAAACTACTTTTTATTACTACATTTTATTGTTACTTTTTATTTTACTACTATTTCTTCAAAAGTTATGTTTTTAACTCTCCTTTTAGGTAGATTTCGTAAGAAATACTACTTATTGCAGTCGTTACCATGGTGCGACTTTTAAAAAATTCCTTCGTGACTTTTCATTATATGACCCCAGGAACCACAAACCACCCCCACCTAAACAGTTTATATATATATATATATATATGCGTGTGTGTGTGTGTGTACTAAATTTTGACCGCACGATAAAAGTCGCAATTATGTACGGATTGTCTTCAAACTCGCAAAACACATTGAGATGGCAAATATCTCGGCGGGGATTGAAAATAGCAAAATCGGCACAAGGGGGGGGGGGGGGATTTGGGAGGGTTCAAAATTTTGAATTCTGTCTTAACATGATTCTGATAAAACCAGCTCGTACACAGCAATGACAGGAGAAAATAAACATTTTCCGTTCTAGCAGTTGCAAAAAAAAAAAAAAAACAAAAAAAAAAGCAATAAAATTTTCCCCACAACAATTATTTTTCTATTGTAAGATTTTCACGTGAAAAATTAAATTAAATAAATAGTTTGACGAATTGAAAACAGATTGAATATTACGTCATAAGTTTTCTAGAGCAAGATTTCCGCATGAAAACTCAAAATAAAATAAATAGTTTGACGAATTAGTATATATATATATATATATATTGCGTCATATTGGAAATATAATAGACCTCAGCAGGTGAATAATTAACGTCATGTGAGTTTGAAGAAACGTATTCAAACATGATAAAAACCCGACTATGGAAATATTTACATATTTTAACACTTTGAGGTTCTTTGAATTTGCTGTAGCCATTTTTAAACTTATTCTATATACATGCGTGCGTGTATTCGTATATATTAGAATTTTCACAAAAAGTTTAGTTCCCTAGAGCTCATTCTTAGAGAAGAAACTGGGTTTATCTCTAATCTTGATTTAAGTTTTGCTGGTGAATTTAGTACTTAACTTCGAAATCTACCTCCGCCTGTAGGCCGAGCAGACAAGGATTTTTTTTTTTTATTTCATTCTGAACTACACTAATTTTTTAATGAATCTTTATTTGAATGTTGAAACGTCTAAGACTCTAAGTAATCATTAATGTTGCTATTGTGTATTTTCTCTCTTGCGAACACATCGTAATTTTAAAATATACTGTAAAATTATCTCATAAATATATATGCAGCATTCTTTAAAATAATCTTAATTGTATGTTAAGAAAAACCTGAATCCTTTGTAGAAATTCTGTCGGGTCGGATTTAATTGATTTTTCCACGGGCCGAGTCGGTCCTGTTTTCACTGATTTTTGTACGGGCCAGTCCGGGCTGTGAACTGTGAAAATAGAAACGGGCCGGTCCGAACTTTTAATTTTTACACCAGGCCGGGCCAAGATAGCTTTCGTCCGGACCTGGAAATTACGGCCCGAGCAGATCTCTAAATCAAAGTTTTATGGAAACTTTTAACCGATGGAAATAACATCATATTTAACGAAAAACATATATTTGATGCAATGTACAGTAAATAAATTTAATTAATTCGTTCGTTTTAATTTTCATTTATATGTTCTAAGATTAAAGGTTTTGTTATTTTATTAACCCTTTGACCGCCGAGCAAAAGGGCAAAACTGTAATGTTGTTTTCTCTGTATTTTTTTAAAAAATTTAAAAAAGTTAATTATCTCAACATGATATAAAAATTTTAATTATATATGGGAATATAAGCCATGAGAGTATTAATCATAACTTAATGTTTTAAAATTGCATCATATTTGTAGAATTATATTAATTTAAATAATGCTTCTATTGCAGTAAAACCTATAGCTTAGTGAACGGATATATTAGTTCGTCGCGGTGAGAAGGTTAAAGTTTTCAATAGTAGAATAAAAAAAATATTTTTAGATAACTACAAGTTTGTTACTATGTTGTAGAATAATTTTGTAGTTGAGAACGGGAAAGGAAAGGAAATCAGGTAAATTTATAATCATAATAACGTACTAAAATTTTATTAATTTAAATTCACATTTCGTTTTAATATTTAAGGAAATTGATGCACATTTTATAAATAAATCTCATAGAAAAAAGGAAATGTATTTCTAACTCAAGTACGTAGATAATAATGCACAAATAAATATAATAAATAAAAAAATATATACATTAAACATACTCCCATTGACGTCAGAAGCCTGGTCATATTTATTTGCATTTTAAAGGAATCTAGGGCACTGTTTCATAAAGTCTAAAGAAGAGCTTTTATTATAAATTTTCCAAAAGTTTGATTTTACGCTCCAATTTCTTGTAATTTATTTAAAACTGAGAAGCATAACCCTAGAAGTACAATAATGGTGGCTGTGAATTGGAGCTATTTTGATCATTTGCGAGCTTATTTAAGCAGTTTTAATGCTTTAATTGGGATAAATCTCGTGATCTTATTACAGACAATTGTCGTATTTTAACGAGTGTGGCTTGTCGAAAAAATAAATTCATTATTGGAATCATAAATATTTTTTTATTTTTTCAAGCATTTAATGTTAGTCCTTATTTCTTCGCTGTCCAGATTTTTCAGTTTCCATACGAGTAGCTTTATATTTCTGCATTATTTTCCTTTAGATTTGTTCATCATTTACATAAACTTTTCTTTCTCTCTCTTTCTAAGTAATTCAACTTACTTAACATTTATTATTAACTTACTTTTGAGCACTTTAAAAATGCAGTTATTTTTCATTTATTCTTCAACAGTTTTCGTGTAATTTGTGACCTAATATTCGGTAATCAGGTTCACACCCGAGGATGACGTCAAAAATGAGAAAGCAAACGATCAGTTAGGAAAGCATTAAATTTTCGCCCACCCCTATCCCTCCCCAAATAAAGAAAGAAAGAATCTGTTTACAAAAATATGCCACACCATACTGGCTATAAAATATGCCAATTGGTTCCATAATTAGGTCTTCTGTTTGGTAATTAGTGCCCTTGACGTATAAATAAACACGTTTAATGTATTATTGATGACGAAGCTAAATGCAACCGAAACCGATATTACAATATGTGCAATTTTTTTTTTTTTTTTTTTTTTTTTTTTTTTTTTTTTTTTTTTTGTAATCTAAACGTTGTTTTATATACTTAAGCTGCATACCAAATCTCTTTTCATTTTTCAAATATTTCCAATGTCTAATCAAAGTAGAGGTCTTCACGGGACCAGCCTTGACCCGATGCTCGTACCCGGCCCGGCAGAATTAGGGCAACTTTTTCAACGGGCCGTGCCGGGCAGATAAAAAGATTAAGCGGGGCTACCGGCCCAATATAAAAGTTTACACGAAGCCGATAAAATATGAACCATTTTTAATGAATATGACTTTCGCGAGAATAAGTATAAATATGCGCCACGAGTCAATACTAATTTGACAACATCCATATAGAAATGTAACATGTCCAGCATAGATATCGGCATCGGACTGTTACATAGTATCTGAGCCCGGGCTTAATTTTCAGCAGACTCATGCCGGGTCGAGATGATGCTTGCATTTTTTCCTACATAGTTGAGCCGGGCCGGAACTGGACTTAATTGTTCTCAGGATGTGTAGGACAGGCAATATGTTTTGCAAAAATATTAATAGTGATCATCAACTTCTGTTAACGGAATCTTTGGAAATATACTTTAAGGGGTGGTTCTCGAATTCACTGCTCAATAATGCGAAACTTTCCGACACATTTTCTGTCTAATTTTTAACATTAATACAGGCCAGCATACAATTGAGATGCCTGACTATTGAAATGATTTGAAATCGAATAGCGTTTTCCATTTTTAATAAATAAATTACTTATCGAGATATAAGATATTCTTGTCATATGACTGCTTTGCTTTTCTTCTTTCCAGTGACATAGCTTACGGAAATTCGATTAAAAATGCTAACTTTAACAGTATTTTCACAAAGATATATTGCCTTTATCAAAGCGCCATTTGATTACATAATTTCTGAATTTCTGATTACATAATCGCCTGCCAATCCAGAAATGTGTCAGAAAGTAGCTCTTTTGGACTCGAGAAAAGCCTTAATAAATGACAGAGAAATATTTCGACAAAACTACTTTTTATTACTACATTTTATTGTTACTTTTTATTTTACTACTATTTCTTCAAAAGTTATGTTTTTAACCCTCCTTTTAGGTAGATTTCGTAAGAAATACTACTTATTGCCGTCGTTACCATGGTGCGACTTTTAAAAAATTCCTTCGTAACTTTTCATTATATGACCCCAGGAACCCCAAACCACCCCCACCTAAACAGTTTATCTATATATATAAAAGAAAGTCTGGATTTTGTATTAGTCAACGCGCAGCCAAAACTACTGAACCTAAAATCTTGAAAATCGGGGTAAAAATACTTCTTATGATATAGAGTGCCGCTAAGAAAGGATTTTCCGAAATTCCTCTCCTAAGGGGGGTAAATAAGAGAACGAACTTTAAAAAAATTCCTTAAAAATCTGATGTTATAGTTATTTTTCAACTGATAACATATTTTGGTGCATTTTTGTATGCTGAATCGAATGGTACTAACTAAATTCTTTTAAGTCCAATAGTTCGAGAGATATTTCATATTTTTCTAATTTGGCGCCAAAACCTGAATTTTTCAAGTGATACTTTCTAAAAACTCATTCTTTTCATTCTGTTACTATAGCAAGGGAAAAAGTTCAAATTGAATAATTTTTTAACCCATCCTTTTGGTTAAATAAAAACAACTTCGTCAATTAGAAAAAAATTCAAATGCCTCAAAAACTAAAACTAAATAAATAAAAAAAACTGTGGTACTTTTTCGTTCTAATTTTCGTCGCGATACCATGCCAAAATGTATGGTATCGCGCCATTTATTTCAACCCTAATCGTGCAAACGATTTTTATTGCAAACCGTGCCACACATTAACATTTACTAATTATTGAACGTGAATATTTTTATGAAGGAATTTTTAATGATGGAATTTATTTTATTCCATCATAATCTCGCAAAACATTTTAATCTGTTATTTTTTTAATAGAAAATATTTATTACTGATACTGATATAGATTTTACCATTTCGCAGTTATCTGATGATGAGGAAGCTACAATAAACTTATTTCAGAAGTTAGGAATTATACATATAAAAATATTTTGTTCAAAAAACCATGAATGTTTTCATTGAAAGAATGAAATGTTTACTGCAATGTGAGACATACGTATTACATACGCCATGCTTCAGTAGTAAAAGACATTTACAATTTCAAGACTGCAGTTTAAATTGACTATATATTATTACTTGCAAAATATTTATTTATTCTTATTTTTTAAGTATTTATTTTGGTACCCGTCGACCAATTTCGCCAAATTATATAAATCGCCAAATCACTAGCCAAATTATACAAATTGACATAATTTTTATTTTAAATAACGAAAGAACAAATAAATTAGTATAAAATTAATAAAAATACATTTATTTAAAGCGTCCAAATAAAATCACCTGATGACGTAAATACGTGTAACTTACTTAAAGTCAAGTAAATGTGACATTTACGATCAACCATTATTAACATTTAACCTTATAGTTTGGCAATAGATTTTTGGTCGATGGGATAACCAAGTAGTACCATTATTTTTATTGATTTAAAAAAATGGTTGGTCAAAGTCTGTAATTTTTAAAAGTTATATTTTTTAAATGCTCATTTTTTTTATCAACAAAATTATTTTTTTTTTCAAATGTATCATTTCATTTTTGTGCCAACTATTACGCTTGGTGGCAATGGTGTTGGCATAACAGGGAAATACCAAAACAGTTACTGATTTTATTTCAAATGTAAAGAAAATGTTTAATGAGCAATAAATATTGTAAATATGACTATAACTCAGATGCTACTGAACAGAATTTTGTAGAACTTACACTGTTAAATAGTAAATTTGGTTTATAAATGGTTTAATGTAAAAACCATCATTATAAGTTGCTACGGGAGTTCTAAAATTAGGTGAACTCGATTATGAAAGATTTCAAGTCAACTAATTAAATGCACAGTAAGTTAGATAATATTTCAAGGATTTTTTTCAATATTTATCATATCATTCTGTGTTCTTTAGTTACGGAGCTATGCGGAAAAAGTTCTCAGTGGTACAGTAAAGAAAATTGGAAGATATACGCTACAGAGATAGGGTATACTAGAGAGTATATATGCTATAGTTATGGAAGTTGAGCTGAGTTCCTTAAAAAATTCAGAAGTGATGCAGTATATAACTACCCCTGCCTCCCAGAGAGTTCTATAATCAGGTTAACACCATTATGAAAGTTATATTTAACTATCTCAATATATATATATAATGCAAAGAGAAATTTCATTCCGGTCGCTTATATATCTTGAGTTCTGCTGTATAGATTTTGACGGGACTTGCTTTGTTAGTTAGATAATTTTTCAGAAAACATGTTAGTATAAAACATAACGTTCTACGTTGCTTGGTTAAATAATTATGGGGAAAGTTCTAAATCAGATGAACCCAATTTTGAAAGATTTACTTTTTTTAAAGGTTTCACTGAATGAATTTTTATGGGATTTAAACTGTTAATTAGATCCTTTTTAGGGAAGGTTTCGGTATATTTTCCAGTTTAAAAGATTCTGCTAATTGGATTTCGATGAAACTTGATCGGTTAGTTAATTTTTTAGTGAATGTTTTAGTATAAAGCACATATAATTTGCTGTTGCTTGGTTGTTAGGTTGCTTGATTGTAGAACTATAGATGGAAGTTCTAGAATCAGGCGAATCCAATTATTATGAACGATCAGCCTTTTCAATAAGTCCAATTAACAGATTCTGATGAGACTTGCATTGATAATTTTTCATGAACGCTTTTAGTATATTACATATTGTTCTATTGTTCTTTACCGAATCCTACACTAACAGATCAACTAAAGAAATTGGTCCTCAACAGTCTAAATTTTGTATGACTAAATAAAAGATATAATAGCGTAATGACATTCATATTGCTTTCAGCAATTCGGTTGGATACACCAGGTAAATGTCCATGTTGCTTTAAAACGCATGATCAAATTCACAGATATATTTTGTTTCATTCAAGATTTCTTTAGAAAAAACGACCAGCGCAGCGGGCGAAGGCGGCTAGTATATATATATATATATATATATATGTGTGTGTGTGTGTGTGTGTGTGTGTGTGTGTGTGTACTAAATCTTGACCGCACGATAAAAGTCGCAATTATGTACGGATTGTCTTCAAACTCGCAAAACACATTGAGATGGCAAATATCTCGGCGGGGATTGAAAATGGCGAAATCGGCCCAAAGCGGGGGGGGGGGGGGGTGGGGGGGGATTTGGGAGGGTTCAAAATTTTGAATTCTGTCTTAACATGATTCTGATAAAACCAGCTCTTACACAGCAATGACAGGATAAAATAAACATTTTCCGTTCTAGCAGTTGCAAAAAAAAAAAAAAAAAAAAAAAAAAAAAAGCAATAAAATTTTCCCCACAACAATTATTTTTCTATTGCAAGATTTCCGCATGAAAACTCAAAATAAAATAAATAGTTTGACGAATTAATATATATATATATATTGCGTCATATTGGAAATATAATAGACCTCAGCAGGTGAATAATTAACGTCATGTGAGTTTGAAGAAACGTATTCAAACATGATAAAAACCCGACTATGGAAATATTTACATATTTTAACACTTTGAGGTTCTTTGAATTTGCTGTAGCCATTTTTAAACTTATTCCATATACATGCGTGTGTGTATTCGTGTATATTAGAATTTTCACAAAAAGTTTAGTTCCCTAGAGCTCATTCTTAGAGAAGAAACTGGGTTTATCTCTAATCTTGATTTAAGTTTTGCTGGTGAATTTAGTACTTAACTTCGAAATCTACCTCCGCCTATAGGCCGAGCCGACAAGGATTTTTTTTTTCTTTTATTCTGAACTACACTAATTTTTTAATGAATCTTTATTTGAATGTTGAAACGTCTAAGACTCTAAGTAATCATTAATGTTGCTATTGTGTATTTTCTCTCTTGCGAACACATCGTAATTTTAAAATATACTGTAAAATTATCTCATAAATATATATGCAGCATTCTTTAAAAGAATCTTAATTGTATGTTAAGAAAAACCTGAATCCTTTGTAGAAATTCTGTCGGGTCGGATTTAATTGATTTTTCCACGGGCCGAGTCGGTCCTGTTTTCACTGATTTTTGTACGGGCCAGGCCGGGCTGTGAACTGTGAAAATAGAAACGGGTCGGGCCGAACTTTTAATTTTTACATCAGGCCGGGCCAAGATAGCTTTCGTCCGGATCTGGAAATTACGGCCCGAGCAGATCTCTAAATCAAAGTTTTATGGAAACTTTTAACCGATGGAAATAACATCATATTTAACGAAAAACATATATTTGATGCAATGTACAGTAAATAAATTTAATTAATTCGTTCGTTTTAATTTTCATTTATATGTTCTAAGATTAAAGGTTTTGTTATTTTATTAACCCTCTGACCGCCGAGCAAAAGAACAAAACTGTAATGTTGTTTTCTCTGTATTTTTAAAAAATTTTTAAAAAAGTTAATTATCCCAACATGATATAAAAATTTTAATTATATATGGGAATATAAGCCATGAGAGTATTAATCATAACTTAATGTTTTAAAATTGCATCATATTTGTAGAATTATATTAAATTAAATAATGCTTCTATTGCAGTAAAACCTATAGCTTAGTGAACGGATATATTAGTTCGCCGCGGTGAGAAGGTTAAAGATTCCAATAGTAGAATAAAAAAATTATTTTTAGATAACTACAAGTTTGTTACTATGTTGTAGAATAATTTTGTAGTTGAGAACGGGAAGGGAAAGGAAATCAGGTAAATTTATAATCATAATAACGTACTAAAATTTTATTAATTTAAATTCACATTTCGTTTTAATATTTAAGGAAATTGATGCACATTTTATAAATAAATATGGCACCACTTTCTCTTTCAAAACCGTGTTTTAATGATTAAAAATTTAATGCATTGTTAAGAAAATTTTGTTTGATTTTGATCATTTTCTGTGGCAACGGAATATTAAAAAACTTTTTATGAGTAAGATTTCAATTATTCTGCATTCAAATAATAAAATATTAAAAAATATTAAAAATCTATATGCTTAAATGACATAAAGACAACCCCTGTCCCTTTCTCGGTTATAATCCACCTATATATAAAGTTTAAAAGCAATCAATTTAAACGAATTTCAGTTGGTAGATTTTGCTACTCCTAAGATATATGACGTCATTTGAAGAAATCGATCCTATTGGCTATGCCCTAACTGAACCCATTACATTTTTTCCTTTACTGTTTTATTTACAATAATCCTTTTTGTATAGATTTAAATTGAAAGAAAAGTTTGTTCGCATTCTGATGAACTTGTAGAAGAAATTAAATTAATATGCATATCTTACTGTGATTCGAGTTTTTCACAATTAAAACATTACAAAGGATGAAAACAGGCATATTTTTATTTTGTCAAAGTCGACAGCTTTTCTCAAAGTGAAATTTTAAATAGGCACAATTGTAAAACTATGTTTATGCGACCCACTTTCAGTCAATTAAACATATAATACTTGTACATGGTTTTAAAATATACACTGCTTCAGTTTTCTTTTTAATCATTTGGTTCCTAAAACCAAACATTAACCATTGATTCATATAAATGACATTCAGTACATAAAGGAGAAAAACATTACAAGGTTGACCGAAAATAGCTGGCATATTTTGAAACTTAATGTAAAATGAAAATTAGGCGTACGAAAGTATGATTAGGAGTAAAATGTTCTCATGATGAGAACTTTTGTTGATGCAGACAAAAAATTAGTTCAAAATTTTGCCGATAGATGGAGCTATACATAATAAAAAGAAAAATATAAAAAATCAGCCTGT
The DNA here is from genome assembly GCA_963932465.1 of Maratus speciosus. Classification (NCBI taxonomy): domain Eukaryota; kingdom Metazoa; phylum Arthropoda; class Arachnida; order Araneae; family Salticidae; genus Maratus; species Maratus speciosus. Next base: position 51,225,623 of record OZ010788.1, read on the forward strand.
ACAGTTGCAGGGCATTTATTTTGTACAATGTACTATTTTATTTCCATTGGTGCACACTTTGTAGTTCGAACTTCATCGAAATGGTATTCAATTTCCATCAATGTTGTCCCTGGTATTGATTGCAGGTTAGACTTTATTACATCCTCACACTTTTAAATGTGTTAGTGATTTGTACAAAATAAATGCTCTAAAATTGCTTGGCTTCAGTTATTTAGATATATATTTTTCTTATAAGTATAACGCCATCTATTGACAAAACTTAAAACGAAATGTTTATTTTTTTAAACAAAACATGCTTCGTTTTATCACAAACCGCACTCGTTTACGCCAAAATGTTTGTCAGACTTTTGGAACATCCAGTATAATAAAAAGTTAAAAGAAAAAAAAACAAAGAATACCAATAAAATACATTATGCAGCTTCAAACATAATGTACGCTATTTCTTCAACAAATACAAGTGATACTGTTTGACTAATTGAAATGTGCTCGGGGATATACTAGGATTGTAATTGCGAAATAGAACCAATTCAAATTGGTAAATAGAGCTCGCATAATAAAGAATATACATTCATGGGCAACAAAACTTAGCATTAATATCCATACATAAGTCGATATTTCAACTTCGGATTATAATTTTATAGATAGTTGTGCCAACAATTGTTTTTGATTAGCAACTGTTTGATAATAAACAGAAGCGCAGATTAATTAAGCGTCATGTGTATCTTGTGTAACATATGCACTTCATGAAAATTTGTTCTTTTTCGGTATCACACGAAAATTTTGTCCTCTAAAAAAATGATATCATATTATGACTTTAGAGCAACATAATATTATTTAAAACAACAAACATTTGATGCAAAAAAATGCGATTTGGATGAAAATGCTTCTCATGATCGAAAGTGTTTTTCACAAATTACAAAATGAAGTTCTTTAAATTTCCTATAGATGACGCCGTACTTAGAAAGCTAAAATATATACATATAGGAAATACTTGGTCGGTGTCTAGTGGGTAATAATAGTCCAGGCAGATTTTTAACGAAATCTTAACAAATTTTAATATCCTTGGATATATATGGAACAGAATAGGTATTTACAGTTTGAAGGTAATTTTATACAATATAGCCAACCGTCTGTTGTCTTTTCTCATTTTTGTTAAAAATCGATGAGACTGCTTACTCCAGGTCCATCTGACCTGGGTTTCCATTGAACACGGCTTCGTCAGTGACACGCCTGCTCGCAGGCGCAATCAAGTGTCGTCTGCCTAATTCTCACGATTTTATTTGTAGGCTCAGCACTTTTCTTATTGTTCGGTAGTTGAGGTTTATCATCAAGAGCCTCACTAAAGAATCTACTAAGCTTTGCGGTACAGAGTCCATTTCTTGTCACCATATATATATAACATCTGCTCCAAGTAATTTTCCGTGTAAATGCAATGGCCCCAATCTAAAAAAAATATATAAACAATGATCATGGACATATAATCACTGGAAATCTTAACATTGTTAATGATTTTAAATTGAAAAAACTAATGGGTTATGGTACTAAATATAGACTTCCATTTAAATTTACTGTTAAATCTATTATCAAACAGTTTACCTATGATATAGATATTTTTATATATAAAATTTCAATCTATTACAATAAACCTATTGAATATTTTAATCAATGGAAAATATTAGTAATTGAAAAATTAACTATGGCTTTAAAAAATAATATTTCTGATTTGGTTTCTATTAACACAAAGCATTTTTTCCCAACAAATTACTAAATTACAAAAAAACTACGTTATTACATATGTAGACAAATCTCCTAATAACTATGCAATCATATGTAAATCTTATTATCACCAACTTCTTACAACCTGTATTTCCTCTAATAAATCTTTTCAAAAAACTAATGAAAATGTAATTATAAATAATCGTAAAATTCAAAGTTATTATAAACTATTAAATATTCTATCAACTAACTATAATTATCCTTATTTAGTTCTTATTCCCAAATTTCATAAAACTCCAATTAAATTTAGGACTGTAACTATTGGTTGCAATACATATAATAATAAAGCCAATAAACTTCTATTAAAAATTCTTAATAAATTATATATACTTACTACAAACAATGATAATACACATTGTATAAAAAATAGCTATCAACTGGTCAATATTTTAAATAATCTTCATTGTGTATATAATATAACGACATATGACTTCAAAGATCTTTTTAATAATCTATATATATATTTCTCTTACGTAGCGCTAAAAAAGGGCTGTATTTGTAGCTTGCTATTTGGCAACAGCCAAAGTGACGTTTCTCAGTGGTAGTTACGGTCACATGCCCCAACCCACTCAGCAAATCAAAATCCAGACAGGATCTCTCTTTTAACGCAAACCGTTTGAGCAATACATGAATGACAATTGCTATTGGTCCGTTTTACGGTGACGTAGTTTTTTGATCCAAGGTTGTATTTAGACACAGGCGAAAACGTTTTGTTTACATTTCGATAGCGTGATACGTAGCATGCTTTTATAGCGTCTTATTATAGTTTTAAATTAATTTAAGCCGTGATTTTCAATACTATAGGCAAAATAAAAGGAGAAGAACCCTATCTGAGTTTAACATGCCATTTAAATTTAAACGGCGTCAATTTTCTGTTCGCTTACCTTTCTCAATGTTGATCAACAAGTCACAGCGCCAAACTTTTGATAAATGCATTTTTATTTATATTTTCATCAAAATTTTCAATTACTTTTTTATGAATTAAAATATTTGTAAATTTCATATGTTGCTTGCTCGGCTTAGCGGCCCAACTAAAAATATTTTTTATTGTGTTTTCACTAAGGTTTTTAATTAATTCTGTTTCCAAGGTACGTTTTTATTTACATTTTCAACAGTTTCCATTACTTTTTTATACATTAAAAATATTTGTAAAATTAATACGTTGTAATGATTTATGATAGCACTCATTCTGGCTAGAGTTGACAGAAACAGTGGCGAGCGAGCAAAGCGAGCTGGGATCGCGTAGCGATCCCAATATGAATTGCGTAGCAATTCGTGGTGGTTGGCGAGCGTCAGCGAGCAGGGGGCTGAGCCCCCTAGTATAGACTTATTAGATTTACGTAATATTATAAATGTATTATTTAAAAAGTATTATAAAAAACTGGAATTACCATCTAATATAGCTATCGCTTATTTTAATTCTTTAACAAACTTCATTATCTATAATAATTATATATTGCAAGATAACACATTATATTTACAGCCCGTCGGTATACCACAAGGTGGTTGTACATCCAGTTTATTATCAGACTTATACTTATATCACTATGAACGTATTTTTACTAATAAAAATCGCCATTTATATCGTTATATTGATGATATAATTTTAATTGCCACTGATCAATCTAAAATTTCTCAATTTCCAGTTGATTATCCCACTAATTTGGAATTAACGGAAAACCTCTTATCTAACAATACAATTAACTTCTTAGATCTTAAAATTACAATAAAAGACAACAAAACAATAACAGATTTATATGATAAATGTAAAGAATTTAAATTCAAAGTTAATACATTTACAAATTTTAAATCTTGTCTTCATCATTCTGTATATCGAAATATAATACTTAATCATTTATATAGAATAAAATCTTTATGTTCTTCTCATCTAATTAACAATAATATTAAAAACTAATTTATGATGCATTAAATCATGGTTTTCCAAAAAAATTCATATATTCATTAATATACAATTAGTACTTACATGATCTTAAAAAAAAAACAAATTAACACATGCGTAAACAAAATTACAAAAAAAAATTATAAAATAAAAAAAAATATTTATATAAAAAATTAAAAATTGTAAAATAATAATAAACAATTACTATAGGATGGTTGGGTGGGTAGATGTTAGAGTACGGAGGAGGGTGGAGTTGTCTGGATAATACGCAATGGTTAATCAAAAAGAAAGATGGGGCTTTTGTATTATAACTACATTTCTAATACGTATTTTATATGGATGTTGATGTTGATTTGATGTTTTATATATAATTGGTGACATTTCTCTCTTTTTTTTTATTTCAATCCATATTAATTTTAGCTTATTTAATCAAATTCAAAATTAACTTGTTTTTAAATGTTAGTCTACTCAGGACAATATCATATTAATTAATAATAGTATACCATCTTTATAGTGATTAATATGCATATAAGTTTATTTGATATAACTAATGTTATACTGTATGCATTAAAATTAGGTAATTCGTTTTTATTATTATTCCACTATACTTTTTAATATAGTTTTATTTTCAACTTTGTATTCCATGATTAATTATCGGTTTAATATGTTTTGACTGTCACAATCATATTTTTTAGCTTTTTTATGGCTAATATGATGTTAATCCACACACTACGTCTGTGATCTTTAGGCTATTGGGAATTTTAGAATCTGACAATCTTCTATAAACATCCCTTTTTTCCCCTGTTCATTTTATTAATTTATTATTTTTTATATTTAATCGTAATTATTAAAGTTTTTTATATTTTTAATATATATATTTTATTTTATGTTGTAGCATATAGCTATATTCTATATATTATCAATGTTATAAAATTATTTAATTTCTCAGTGTAGATTAAATGGGTAAGGTAATAGAATATATTGAAAGCATTTTATTAACATTCAATTTTTTTTTTTTTTTAATAATGATATATAGTATGGTATTATTTATATATTAGGATTTGTGTGGTAATGCATTTGATATCTTTTAAATTCATTAGCTTTTATTAGGTTCTTCTTGTGACATTTGAATAATAATAATAGTTTTAAAATAACATAATAGATGGCAGCACCAAAATTTTTTAATGCTTCTATCCAGTAATAATTTTAATTTTTTACACCAGGTGGTATCGAACGCTGCATATTGGCAATATTGTAAAATAGAAATTAAACAATTTAAAAGTGTTTTTAGGTATTTTAAATAATGTAATTATTTTCTATTTATATTATATTAATTGAATTTATCATGGTATTTCAAAATGAATTAACTGAATCCATAGGTTTTAATTTCTGTGTTAACTTAACTGTTTCATTCACCTTAATCTTATCATGCTTTTGGATACCATGTGCGGGCGGATATTTTGAAAATCAACTGGGATTTTATTCGGTATGTTGTGTAATATTTCTATTTTTTAGGCTATAAATTAAATATTTAAAGGGTTGTGTTGTTTTTTTCATTTCATGCCATTTGATAATGTTCTGTTTTCATCTTGAAACTATTCTCTTGGTCATATTGGTTGTTTGAGTACAGGAGAAAAAAAAATTGAGCTTTTGGTTTTTTTTCTCACAGAAAACAACCGATTTGCTTATATCATTGAATTTTGTACTCTTGAAAACGTAATTCAATATATAAGTTTTTCAATTTTTTTCGGTATCCATATTCTTCTTTTTTTCTTCTATATTAATTCTTGTAATTAAGTATTAGGCACTTTATTTTATACATACAGTTCAATATTATAGGTTTTTATTTCTTGTTATTCTGTATAATACTCTATACTGTATATACTGTATATACTGTATATAATAATATACTGTATAATGTGTTATACTCTAAGTATGTTGAATCCATTTTTATTGTCATTTCATTCACAATATTGCGGTTTTTGATGATGGTCGGTAATGTTTAATGAATGGTTATATATATATATATATATATATATATATATATATATATATACATATATATATGTATATCAGCTACATTTGTACAATTTACAGCCATATTTGAATGTGGGGAAAGAAACAGATTACTGTTTGAGTGTGGTTCCAGCAACTGTTTTTCTTGAGTTTTTAATGTATTTTGCAACTTTGTATGTAAAATGCCATTTATAAGTAATTACTTGGATTTTTTTAAAGAAAACATTTGATTATGAGAACAGGGCCACAATGATAGTCTGCAGGTCTCGGTAGTGATTCGAACGTGGCCCGTTACGTATGGTATTATTATTAGCAGACATACTTGTTAAATAGTTGGGTTTTTTTTTCAGTAAAACATATTTGTTTAAAATTTAAATACCACTGTATTAACAATTAACACTCTAAAGCTGGGAGACCCTGGCGTTTCTCCATCTTAGTCACTCGATTGTTGTTCCGCTGTTTATAATTTACTAGCCTTTTCTTAGTGGTTTGCAAAAATATACCGGGTTTCCCAAAAATGACTGTAGGATTTTAAAATTCAATAATTTCCAAACGGTGACAGATCTTTAAAAAATTCTTGCAGGACAGTGATGTATGATGTCAGGAATTTTTGTTCTGCGATTCTTGATTTCAGTTCGAATTTCAAACAATAGATGGCGCTTAGAACAATAGGCGCTCAGTCCAGACCCGATTTTTGGTACTTCGGCATCCATTCAATACATTTCAATCTCCTTTTTCTGCATGGAAGAAGAGAAAGGCTGAAAAATCGTACCTGGATTTAGCGGTTATTGCTTGCAGCGCCATCTGTCGATGCTATTTGTAACTAAAACTGAGAACTGCAGCATAAAAACTCCTGACATCGTACATAACACTCCTGCAAGAATTTTTTTAATATCTGTCATTTTGCAAGTTATGGAATTTTTAAATCCATCAGTCATTTTTGGGGCACCCGGTATGTATGTATGTGTGTGTGAAATATGCGTCAATTCACGGGGTTTTCTTTCCGTTACATATCGAGGTTTCTCATGTAAATCCAAGTAAGTATTAACAAAAGTTTAAATCGTGAGCTCTTTGTTTCAAGTAAAACTTCGTTTATTTTGCAGTTTGACAGTACAAGGCATTCGCGAGTCCGACGAATTGTCCCAAGAAACCATATTTTTCGTTGTCACACATGATGGGATTATTAGAGCAGTCTTAAATCTCTAAAAAATGACCGTTTGGCAGGAGCAAATGAGCTTTGTTAAGAATTCGGGATATTTTCTAGCAGAGGTCGAAGGCGTCAATCTGGGAGGGTAATTTTCCTTTATTGATTAATTTGCTCTTGATCGATGTCTGGTCTGTATGACGAAACTAGGCTGGACTTGGACCAAGACCCGACTGCATCATTAACCGTAAACACCCGCAAGAAGCACAAATTCAAGTCAGAAAGTGGTAAATGTTGGGCTGGGAAACAAAGTTATACGGGAGCAAAGCGGGTCATAGAATATAAGATTTAATGTGAGGAAAAGAACTTTATTCCCACAAGTTGTGACGTTTAAATTTTCTGTCTTTTCAGTTATTTTGATTAGAAACTTTTATATAAAAAAGTCTGCACTTTTACTATTTTATCTGAAAAACAGGACCCGTGGCGATCCTGTTAAAGGTGCCGATCCCCGGTAATCTATACCGGTTCCCCCACCCCCACCCCCTTCTTTGCGGCACTATACGAGATACATTTTCTTCCAAACCGCTCCCTCGTACTCCAATTACTTGATTTTTTATTTCACTCAGAAATGTGTCGGAAGCTTTTGTCCTACCCTGTATTTTTTGTTCCGCTTATTTCATTGTTCCAGGCGATTACCAAATAATGTTCATGAAATGGTTCAAATTTCTTAAGTACTAACTGATTTTATATCAAAGAAAATACCTTCTAAAATGTCAGAATGGATGCAATCACTGAACCACCGTTGCTTGACATTTTGTATAACTTCACTATTGTACTCTTCAACAACTTCTTAAAAGAAATAAAAAATAAATAAGGATACTTTTGTGTTTTTGACATTTATCTTTTAGCTGAGACCAGTTAAAATTGTTTTATATCATGCATTTCAATATAAAGACGACGGAGGCGATCTTCAAATCACTTCTGCGTGACATTTAGGATAATTTATTTTTTATTGTGACATTCTTTGAACTTTACAAATAAATCTACGTTATAAAGCAAAAACATGTTTGTCGGTAATGCTAACTTTATACCGATGACAATGGCCTAAGCAATCCATTTCCTGTTTTTAACCCCCGGTACGGTATGCTATTTCTTTCTCCCAGCTTATTTTGTGTCGCCTCCAAAAAATAGCGTTACCTTACCAGACGTAAAACAAAGCAGTACGATTAAATACTCTATAGCATTTTTTTAAATTTCTAAGCATCGCACATTTTCGATTTTTATACCGTCGTATTGGGAAAAAAAAGTTCTTTTAAATGCATTTTGTTTGAAAACTGTATCTATATTTATTTTTGAAATATTAATTTTTTTTGTAGTTTTTAAAGTCATTTGCTTAATATTGGCAACGGAAGTACTCCATTTCTGTAGAAAGTAAAGGAAAAACAGTTGTAAAATAGTAATTATATATTTTTGTTGCCATTTTCTCATAAAAACCGAAAGAAAATGTAATTAAAATACGTGCTATTTTGAAAAAAATATAAACGAATGATCTCTGTTAAAACAATGGAGCCATTATATACTATATTTAATTGTAAGTAATCTATGAATCATGAAATAGCCGTTTTTTTGTCGATTTTCTTGAATGACGGCACCTTTTTGCTGCATTTGTGCATTATTTCGCGATAGTAATGTACCATACATACTTTACTGTAGATGTTTAAGAGTAGATTGTAAATGTGGAATTCTTAAGCGGATGCGAATGACGTCATTTTACATAAAATAAAACGTGTGCTTTAAGTCCTAAAATTGAAATATGTTGTACTGCAGTAGAGTCCAGCTTAACCGAGTTATTTTCTTCTGATGGACTGATGGCTTCTATTATTATAAAACAGCCATTATAAATGAAGTATTAGGTGAAGACGATTTTTTTTTTTAATGATGGCCATTTTCCTTCCCATTCTGACCAGAAAATCAGAGTTCTAACTTTTTACGGCTGCTCTTTCATCTTCTCTTAAAACTTCATTTATAATGGCTGTTTCATAATAATAGAAGCCATCAGTCCGTCAGAATAAAATGAAGTAATGGAAATGCCGGGGGCGACACTAAATTCTGAAAAAGCAGAATTCCTGTTCTCTAGTTTTAATTAATACTTCTAAACATCACATAATTTAGATTTTTACGTAGTCGAATAGGCACGGAAATGTACTTTCATATGCAATGTGTTTGAGAAGTTTACTTATTTTTGTGATTTTTTTTAATTAATCCGTTTGCACTTTAAACAGTATAAATAGTTCATCGTTTGTTTCCGGCTAATATTCCATAACGAAATTATTACTTTATTCATTCATAAATAAATAAAATAATATAAATAAAACACAAATTTAAGAGACATGTAATTGAATTACCTATTTAAACACTGATATTATCAGAATAAATATGACTATTGTAAGTAGTACATGTTGGAAATTTCACGTCAAACGTGGCAAATGAGGTGCTTCGTACTATAGGTAGTTTTATAAATATTATTTGTGCCGCCTATTGTACTGAATGTATATTTTAGTGCAATTTCATTCTGTTCGAAACCTGTAACATCATTAAAATGCACTTGAAATAATTTTTTTCTCATCGCCCGTAATGTAACGTAAAACTTTTGCATAACACAACTGAAAATTCACCTTTAGCGACTTCTATTAATAGACGGAAACATAAATTCTATTGTACAGCCCTGTATATTTCTTCCCGCAAAAATACATTTCTATTGTGAATATTTTTAAAAAAATAATAAAGATTGTGAATGTTTTCCGTTTTGAAGAATCATCTCTGATATTTAACAGTTTTTTAATGCAGGAAGCAAATGATTAATATTCAAAATTTCTTCTAAGGTTATATATATATATTTTCAATTTATTTATATTCCTTACGAGCTTTCAAAAAAATTATGCTTAAAATTTATGTAATATTTCTTTCTTTTACGCCTATTAATACAATCGAACTCGTTTATAAACAGCGACGAGGAGCCCACAATATTTGCTCATTATAACCGAGTTTTCATAATTATTAAGTTGAAGATTTCATATTATCAAAATATATTATACGTTTTAACACTTTGTTAACTGGTGACGGGTACACTCGTTAATTATTTTTCGCTTTTTTCGCAATTATTTTTCGCATGTACCAGAATAAATTACTAATGTTGATTTATTTAATCACTGAATGTCTGAAAATAATTAAAGCGAAAATTACTGTCCGAATATTGCGGTAGATGTTTTGAATTAAAAAAATGCAGTAAATTAATAACAATGTGTTAAGTAAAAATGAAATTGAATGATTAAAAACTATTAATCCATTTTCCTACTGCAGATTTATATTTCTAAACTAGAAGATGAAAGTAAAATACTAAATGTAAGTTCCGTGCTTTCATTTAAATAATTATAACCACTTTCATTCATTCAAACTGAAAATGTATATTTAGAAAAATTATCAGTCTCAGAGTGCGTACACTGTAAAAAGGAGATGTAAATCTACAAAACTGGTTTTTTAAATCCACAGAAATTTAGTCCTAATTTGTAAGCTTACTAAAGTTTTATCTGTACACTGTAAAAAAAATTTTAATCTACAAAACTGTTTTTTGTAAAGCTACAGAAATCTATACGCTTACTAAAATTTTATCGCTGACCGATGTAATTACATGGGTTTTTTTTTTTTGTTGTTGTTGTTGTTGCAGTTGCATAAAAGGTTCTATGCATCTGTTGCCTAAAAAATTCTTAGTAACATTACAATTTTTTTTTTTTTTTTTTTTTTTTTTTTTTTTTTTTTTTTTTTTTACTGTGTAAACGTAAACTTTTTACATGATTTTTTTTTTCAGTTACATAAATATTCTAGGCATTCCAGTTTGCTAGGAAATTCTTAGTAACCTCAGAGATTTTTTTACAGTGTAGAGATGCTTACACTTGAATTTTACTATTCAAAAATAAACATTTCTACGCTCCTTGTGTCTTTTGTTTATACTACTATTTACCTCTAATACATTTCGAATAATTTGCACATATTTAAATATTGCCACACGGATAAGATTTTGGAAATATAAAGTTTGCAATATACATACATTTAACGTCTGAATTTGAAGCTTTAAAAGACAAAATAAAATAAATAAAGACAAACTTGAATACAGTTTAAAATAAAATTTATAAAAAGTTTAAAATACTAAAAACATTTAAAATACATTTAGCAGACGTTTCGCTAAGCACCCGCAAGGGATCATCAGCACAATTGAACCATTGTAAAACAAACAACAGAGCAAATGGAGTACAGTTAAAATTAAAGTTATTTTTTATGAAACAAATAATATTCACCAGGAATGGAAGAGGCTTCATTCAATGTTGGCGATCGTAATTGAGTAAATCAGCCTTCTAGAAACATAATTGTAACACGTAGTTGTAACAGTTAACATGGTAGATTGTTCCTAGAAGGCTGGTTTACTCAATTAGACAGATCGCACACTGAGCAGACAAGTGACCAAAAAGCGTAAGACAAGAGGCATTTCACCCTATTAACAAAGAAGAAACCGGTTTAAATACTAGAATTTGTCTCCTGTCTTACGCTTTTTGTCGCTTGTCTGTTCAGTGTGCGATCTGCCTTACGATGAATGAATGAAACACTGAATGAAGCCTGTTCCATTCCTGGTGAACATTGTTTGTTTCTGAAAAAATAACTTTAAATTTAACTGTACTTGATTTGTTCTGTTGTTTGTTTTACAATGTTTAAATTGTACTGATGAGGACTTGCGGCTGCTTGGCGAAACGTCTACTAAATGTATTTTTAAGGTTTTTAGTATTTTTAATTTTTTATAAATTTTATTTTAAACTGTATGTAAACTGTCTGCCTTACTTTATTTATTTTATTTAATCTTTTAAATATAAGTTTATCCATTACATTTTATTATATTCTGAATCTTCATTTTTCTTCCTTCATTTTGTTTCAGGTGGAAGAACTTCGGCAGAGATTAGAAGAAAAGAACAAAATGATAGAGAAAAAGACTCAACAGACCATGTCGGCAACTCAGGAAAGAAACAGGCTGTCGCAGGAAATGCAAGAGCTCCGGGACCATATGGATATTAAGGACAGGAAAATCAATGTCCTACAGAGGAAGGTTCGTTTGCTTTTATACCGCTCTAATATCTTTTTCCATTTACTTTGCTTCGTTGAGTGGTTGATAATTCTTTACACAGAGTCTTATCTCACTGATGTTCTTAATAAACGAAAGCAAATAAATGGGAAGGTTTTTCAAGAAAAAAGTATTCTCTGTTTGTTTCGTATTGTTAGAAAAAGTTCTTTTGCCATTTTCCCTAAGCATCAGCATTTATGGGAATTTGTATTTCTATTTAGCTAAATAGAAAGTTAAATAAAATTAAGAGAAATAATGTATTCCCATTTTTTCATGAAATGTATTAAATCTAAATATTTAATATTCAAAAGAAATAACAATAAAGATAATTTCATAGTAGTATATTAGGATGTCGTTGACAAATAACCAAAGATATATCGAAGGGAATGAATTGATATTTAGAGGTACAGTTCTGCACTACAATTCACACGAAATTTTGGTCTTAAAGGTCAACCCGAAAACCGACCCGAACTTGAAGTGAAATAAAGTTAATTCATGCATTATTAATTGTAAAAAATAATCTACAGTTAAATCTCTAATATCAGTTTTACTTTTTTTGTATAAAAATAAACAAAAGTACACTAATTAGTTTTTTTCAATTGAAAAAATATTCAGGGTTTTCTTTTGTAAAAACGGGTCAACCAGACTCCTACCCGAAAGAGAGAAAACCCAACCCAAAACGTACCCGAATCTGAAATAGTTAAAATAAACCCAACCCAAACAAAAAAATAGTGCCAACCCTACCCGATCAGGAGTTCGGGTAAAATTGGATCACCAGACCCAGTACAGGACTCTATTTAGAAGCTGCCAACTTAAACTTTTTAAAGAAATATTTTGCTAGTTGAAGGTTAAGGTCATAGGCGACATATCAACAGTTTGTACGAAGCGCATTTCCATGACGACTATAAACAAGTAGTTTACTTAGATCACCGTTATTTTTTCTCATTTAAAATAAATATATTTTAGTTTATGTATAAAAGAAAGTATATTTTCTACATGCATAACGTTATTTACTGTGAGTATTTAATTTTAATTTACCTGTTTATGACTATAAGTCAGATAGGTACACTTATCTAAAATAGTATTGAATATAACTTATTTAAATTTTACAATGCAGGTTTTAAAAACATATCATTTAATAATAAGTAGTAGCAATTTTAAATTTTTATCGAAAACAAGCCAATTAAATAAAAAAAAATTATGCAGGTTTTCCTGGATTGTTGCGGTTAATTGATCTCGCGATATCACCGCACTAATAAAGCAATTAAATGGGGAAAAAACTACAATAGATTCCCGTTCAACGTTCTTTGAAATCCAATATACATAAATTAAACAAAATAATAAAATATTGCGATATTGCTTTTAATAGGTTATCGTTAAAAAGCACACATTACAGCTTGATTTGAACGTTTGTAAATAACATTTATCTAATTGGCATGAACTTTCTTTAATATTAATATGTGAGCGGTGGTCGTAAAACTGCTTTACTTTCGCAGCGAACTGTAACTACAAGCCAGGGCTTAATTTTCGCCGGAGCCTACCGAAGCCCGGCTCCGGTACTTCTCTGTTTTTAGTAAATATTCAAATATTGGTCGGAATTCACCGGAGCTCATAAATACAGGGCTCTGGAGCCCAGTGCAATAGCGCTTCCGAAAAACCGAAGTCTAAATTTCTTTCCTTCCCATCTCCAAGCTTTAGTATTCTTTTTTACAAAAACACTTATATGCGACGTAAAGTGTCGCACACGTAGAAGATGGAGATAAAACGGACTCAATTTTTACATCAGTTTTTGGGCTTCGACTGACTCGAGCTCAATCTGTATTACAATTAAAATTTTATTTATTCATGTATAGAAAAAAAGAAAAACGAAAAAAACCTTTTCCTCCTTTAACATTACTTTTTATATTGTATTTCAAATCATTTTAATGCTATTTTGATGAAAATGTAGGGGAAACAGAAATCGTATTTTTCTATTTCAAATTTATGTCGGCGACGATGTATTGATACGGCGCCACTCAAGAGACTCAACAATGAATTTGTTTTCAGTTCGATTTTCTTTTGTGACACTAGGATAATATTTTATTGGCTGGTTTTTTTTTTTGTTTTTTTTTTTTTTTTTTTTTTTAAGATATCTAACCTGAAAAGAATGTTTCTGTTTTAGCCAACGAACATCAGCTTGATGTTTTGTTTGTTTGAGTTTTTTTTTTTTATCTGCCATTGCGTACGAGTATAAAAATCTCGTTAATGATTTTTCTGTCTATTTTGTATCATGAACGATACCCATGCTAAGGCTCTCTGCACATTTACAACGTCACTTTCATTTGTAAGTAATATAATTGCCATATTATTGTTATTTTGTTAGAAAGCAAACGAGTAGTGTTTCTTCTTTTTCTATAAAAGCATCGGTTCTTTCCGATAACGGTGTCAAATTTTTAATTTAATTTGATTTTCAGGGACTCACCAAAAAAGATTCTTATGCGGAAGAATCGATTATAGGTTAAGATGTGCACCTTTTATAGGAAATTGTAAATCATTGTTCCATTCTTCAGCATATAAATATTAATTTCTGTAAATTTCATTCATTTTTTCTTAAAAATGCATAGCTGTGAACTATCCTTTTTTTTTTGCGTTAACACTGATTCCGAATCATAATCCTTACCCTATTTAATCGCAGAATTCTGCAGTTAATTAACCTTAAAATTAGGTAAAGATTACTATTCAGAAGGAGTGATAACTAAAAAATGGAATAGTTGACAGCTAAGAAGTATATGCTGATAAATATATTTAAAATTTTTATTTTGCTAACTGCAACAGGAAGCGATAAATAATTGTGAAGTGGAACACTCAGGTCATGTGTCAAAAGGGGAGGAGTCAACATGCAAATTTCCTAAAATTATGTGTGCATTATAATCATGTGGGTAGATGACAACTTCCACATGATAATCACACACCCAATGAAAAAAAATAAAGGTATTTTTTCATTGGTTGAAAAACACAGAATACAAGTTACTCCCTCTCTTCAGAAATAATGTGACTGTTTTTTTTCTCTCCCCACTCTGCTGGGATTCTGACGCTGATTCTTGAAGTGAACGAAGAGATATTTTTTCTCTCTACAAAAATTAGCATCTTATGACGATGCATTTCTTCAGCAATGCTGCTCACATATTTTAAAGGAGGAATATCTCCAAATAAAAAATTTCAACTCTCAAAATTTTTAATCACAAATAGTGGTCAGCAAAATTATGGATCTACTGTATCTGAGCTCTTCTCAAGATGAATAAATATGCAATTGAATCACTGAGAGATATCAATGAAGTACTCAATCATTGGTGATCGTCAGGTATGGAACAGGTATCATTTAACATTTCCATTAAGATTGTATTTCCATAGGATTGTAAAATTTTATGCAATCGAAGGTTGAGCGGAAATAGCACCGTTCGCATTTATTCAAGAATTATGCATTTAAATATTATTCTTAAATTCAATTGTAGATCTCAGGTATTTATTCAACCTGATGTATTCAGGATCTTTTAATTTTCAACTCCATAATGTGTAAATACATGTAAATAAATTTTTATTTATATCAAATTTTAATCTCTTCAATTTATGCTTTGTATTTAATTAATTAACTATTATTTTAGAAACTAATGTTTTTTTTCGCAGGGTAGGTTATAAATTGCGGCCGTATTATAAGTTAAAGTGTAACTTCGCCAGGTCACCTATAATCCCTGTGTGATTTATACAGTTCTTGTGCTCCAAAATCACACAGCGCAATAAATTTAAATCATGCAATTTTAATTGATATAATAATATATTCATCTTAAATTGCACCACAAGAACTCAGAATCATGGTGCTTTCACTATACAAACACGGCATATATGCCTATTAAATTTTCAATTTCTAATTTTCTCTGTATGTTGAAATTAAATGTTTATTTAAAAAAATTTTATCATTAGTTAATCAGTGTGCACAGAGCGTTCCAACACTAACGAAAAAAAAGCTTTAAATTTTGAAAATAATGTACGAAATATAAATATGCAGATTGAAGTGACGGGGGAGGGGGGCGGTACGGTTATTGTACTGGTATCGCAGAATATTAGGGCTCCGGTACTTTTTTGTTAGAAGTTAAGCACTGACTACAACTACTTTATCAAAAATGTAGTTAAAACTACAACTACTTGCTTTAAAATGAAACGGCTGATACAAACTCCTTCCAAAAGTAGTCCAAAAGTTTCAGATTTTTATCAAAAGATTCAATCTACACTTAAAATCAAGGACACGGATTAAGTAATACAAAGACACACCCCCCCCCCCTCCACCTCTGCCGCAATACAATCAAATAAATGCCGTAAAACCGCGGGTATCATAAAAATTTAAAAAGATAACAAGGAAGGAAATGTTTTGTATTTTTCTCTAAAATATTAGTTTAAGCGCTTATTGCTCGACATACAGGGTTATTACAAATGAATCATCGGGGTTTGATACGTTACTACGTGCGAACTAGGAAACGTATATGTTTCCATGACAACTCAAACGAGAGGGCGTTAACTACAGTTTCGCGCTACGTATGTGTCATGCGCGTGTGGTTGCCATGGGTGCTGCGCGAACGTTATATTAAAAATGGTGACTGGACAGCAGAAATTTTCCACACAGTTGGCTGTGGAATGGAAAGTTCGCGGCTAGCGCGATTTGTTGATTTCTTGGGACTACGGATGAAACTCTCTCTAACTCGGTCCACTGTTTCTTCAGTAACGCTTGGTCGGCCGGAACTTTTGCCTTTACATAAACGATCGGTTTCTTTGAACCGTCGTTACCAGCGCAGAAGGCTTTGTTGGGTTGGTGGTTTGCATTTGTATGCCTTCCGGAATGTTCTCTGAACGGTTATAAGCGATTCACACTTTGAAAATTCTAGTACACAAAACGCTTTCTGCTGTCTAGTCGCCATTTTGAATATGACGTTCGCGCAGCAACCCTGGCAACCACACGCGCATGACACATACGCAGCGCGAAACTGTAGTTAACGCCTTCTCGTTTGAGTTGTCATGGAAACATATACGTTTCCTACGCACGTAGTAACGTATCAAAACCCGATGATTCATTTGTAATAACCCTGTATATCGACTACATGGCATAATATTAAAATATAACAAATCTGTAAATAAAGCAATTCCATAAGAATAAAAGCGGCAATAAAACATGATAACCTAACAATGAGTAAATAGAGAAGTGTTTCCAGCAAGAATATTAATTTCTTTCATGTGAATTTTGGCCCTTGGATTTGCCATCAAGTGTAAATCGAAAAATCCATGATGTCATAGCATGCATTGCTAAACACAGAAGCTGACATTCGAAAATTGTTACATAGAACACATGTTTCACAAAAGAAGCAAGTTACGGCCAAATTTCTATATGAATGGCACATTATTTAGCCTGAAGTATCTTTAAAAATAGCGTCACTGTTCTCTACAAACTACAGATTTTCTGTATCGCGCCACTCGTTACATTACATTTTTCAAAATATAGAGTGCTACACTACAAACTACCTTAAAAAGTATTGCGATTATTGTAGTTTTACTAATTGTAGCGCGCTACTTCCGACCTCTGTATATGAGCTAATTGAACCCTTAACCGGAAACGTGAAAATCCCGTGCACAAACAGAACACTTAATAATTTACCAAATAGTGAACTTGAACATTTAATCTTTAATAGTAATGCATTAACAGGACTAATTTTTTAATATAATTGCACAAAAATAAGTTTTGAATGTCGGAGAGAGAAAATATTAAGGGCAGATATGTTTGACGCAACCATCTCACAGACGTGCGTTTCCAGTTAAGGGTTAATAAATGACAATGAAGAAGTATTAAAAAGTCGATGTTAAGTTTAATTCTGTGTAAAAAGACCTTTTTCCGACTGTCACGCAATTGGTCACATTTCTGTGTCGAATATTTATTTTATTTTCAAAACAATTCGAATGCTGTTTGGCTGGTAAAAATAGGGATCGCCATTTCATGCTTTGCCCGCTAATCAAGCAGTAATTGGTGGAACATCTGAAAAAAAATCACCGCATTAATTTAAAAACTAAATGAAACCGCATAAAGCGAGGGAAACCTGCAGTTATATTCATAATTTTAAATAGTTCTATAAAAACGAACATTCCAGTGTTTATTTGGGGTGTTACTTAGAGTGAAATAAGTATAAAAGTAAGAATAGTTTTCTTTACAAAATACGCTCTTTTATAAGCATTTAATATTTATCTTGAAAATCACGTCTAATCACACATAGACCAGGATTCAGCAGCACAGACAATCACCTCATCGAATTCACGGCTGATATTCCAGAATTAGTTAAAACTCGATTCGCATATTAAAACGCAATCGGTCTGCCCAGTCATATCTTGATGGAAAACACCTGAAAACCCGATTTTAGCGGTTGACTTGTAGGTTTATCATTGTGTTTTCCTGCTCCCAGTCCTTTATATTTCCATACCTTTGGATGCAGGAAAACACAATGTTAAACCTACGAGTCAACCGCTGAAATGGGATTTTCAACTGTTTTCCACCAAGATATGACTTGGCAGACCGATTGCGTTTTAATATGCGAAACGAGTTTTAACTAATTCTGGAATTTCAGCAGTGAACTCGATGAGGTGATTGTCTGTGCTGCAACCTCCCGCTCTAACTAACACCCAAACCACAATTTCACACTCAGTTGGTCTTTTTTGGCGAGCGTGCTTTGGCGCATCGATAGATCCATTGTTCTTGTAACTCGTATAAAATTGCAAACATAAAGAATATTTGATGATGATCATCTGTGGCGGTCCTAGCGGAAAAATGCTTATAATTAAGCTATTAATTTATAATTAAGTTCTAAAAGTATTAAAATGTTGTCTTGTCACCGAAGACTCACCTTCTGACATAATTTTTATAATTCTAGAATATCAGGAAGTGTATTTAAAATTGATTAGAAAATTCCATCTTTACATACAAAAACCAAGTTCAGTTAAATAAATGAGTGTAAAAAGAAATTTTTCGTTATCTTAAATTACAATATTCCTCATAATTTTAAAAATACAATGTAAATTTTGGAACACTCTGAGTTGTTATTGGATGATAAAATCACAGTTAGATCATTTTTACTTTCTTCTATCTTTACAAGAAGAAAGTATTGGATTCATGAAAATTTTCGAATTCCGGTTTTCGACGGATTTACACGTTTTAGGGGTCAGAGATTCCAAAAAACATGTTTTTACAAAATGTCTGTTTGTGACTCTGTGAGTCTGTCTGTCTGTCCGTCTGTGTGTATGTGACACAAATTTTGTGGGTGCTCTATCTCAAGAACTAACGCACGGAATTTAATAAAAATTGATATTCAGTTAGTCCCTAATACAAATTGATGCTGATTAGTTTTTGGTGTAAATCGCTCAACAGGTGGCGCTGCTATGCTGCATTTTTCACGATTTTTGCAATAGCTCTATCTCAAGAACTAATGCACGGATTTCGATCAAACTTCATATTTAGTTAGTCCTTGATATGAATTGATGATGATTACGTTTTGGTGTAAATCGCCCAACAGGTGGCGCTGTTATGATGAATTTTGCAGGATTTACACGATTTCTCCAATAGCTCTATCTTAAGAACTAACGCACGGATTTTCATCAAACTTCAGATTCAGTTAGTCCTTGATATGACTTGCTACTGATTATGTGTTGGTGTAAATCGCCCAACAGGTGGCGCTTCTCTGCTGCCTTTTTCACGATTGCCTCAATAGCTCTATCAATAGAACTAATGGACGAATAGTCATCTAACTTTAGATTTAGTTGTATGTTGACACAAGTTGTTGTTAATTAGGCTTTGGTGTTAATCACCCAATAAGTGGCGCTGCTATGCAGGAATTTTCACGATTTTCGTTATTGCTCTATCTCAAAAACTAATGTACGGATTTTCTCCAAACTTCAGATTCAGTCAGACGTTGACATAAATTGTTGCTGATTAGGATTTGGTATAAATCACCCAATAGGTGGCGCTGCTAGGCAGCATTTTTCTGAATTTAGACGATTTCAGCGATAGTCATATCTCAAGAACGAAAGCACGGAATTTCATATCGTTAGAATCCTCATGAGATGCATAGATTGCCATTTAATTTTGGCAGTGTGATAGCGGATTTTGAAGTATTAACATGTATGAGATAGAAGAAAGTTTTGGGATTGGTACATCCGACTAGTTTTGTATTTATATGGGCTCCATCAGTGAGAACGTCACAGGCAACTTAACTCCGCTTGTCATCCACACATTAGATCAACAAAAGCTACAGAGTTCAGAGAAAGATAGAGAAAAAATGTTGGTTTGGCGTGAAGCTAAAGATGCAACCCTGAAACCGATTAAAACCTGTCACAATTTGACCCAAACGCGGCTCGTTTTGAAAACCTCTTCCCATCCAATGAATTCAGCCCTTGTTACGCGTGCTTGTCTTATTTGGATCGATTGATTTGAGTGATAACTGGCTTCATATTGCAAGCCGTTTTTGCGATACAGTGAATCTCTAATGTACTCTGAACTCTATCGGCTTGTACGGATCCAGCTTGCGATTGATACGCGGAGTTAAGTTGCCTATGACGTCAATCTGATCGGGTCTATTAAAATTTGAAATATTTTTCTGATAATTAGTTTCTTACACAGTATTATTTAACTCACACAGTATTAAACTTATTTTTTTATTAATTGCAGATCGAAAATCTTGAAGATTTACTTAAAGAAAAAGACAACCAGGTGGACATGGCAAGAGCTCGTCTCACGGCCATGCAGGCTCACCACTCTTCGTCCGAAGGTGCTCTGTCCAGTCTCGAAGAAGCTATCACGGACAAGGATAAACAAATACAGCAATTAAGAGAACAGAGGGACCGTGCAGAACAAGAGCGAAACGAAGAGCGGGAGCTGCACGAACGCGAGATTGCTGAATTCAAGATGAAGATGCATGCGCTGGAAAGCGAGATGGAGAAGCTCCAAGTGAGGCTTGAGAAAGCTGCAGCGGAGAAAGATAGAGTGGAAGCCAAGTTAGAAAATTCTCAACAAGAGCTTGGTCAAGCAAGAGCAGAGCTTGAGAAAATTCAGAGTGAACAAAATAAATACCAGAGTGAATGGGACAGACAGAGAAACGAAACTTCTTGGCATTCCGTGGAAAATGAGAGACTCAGAGACCAACTAGAAAGAATGAAGATGGAACTAGAGAAATCTCAAAGCTCCCTTGGAAAAACTCACTTGTACCAATCAGAAGAAAACGTGCGACTTCAAGAACGTCTTGAAAAAGCTCAATCAGAACTCAGAAGAGCTCAAGCCGAATTAAGAATGAATCAGGCGGAGCAGGAAAGATCTAGAGGAGAACTTGAACAAATTCAAGAGAAATTAGAAAGATCACAAGGGGAAATTTATCGACTAAAAGCAAAATTAGAAAATGCCCAGGTTGAAAAAGAGAGTCTTCAGGAAGAGTATGATAGAGTTCAAACTGCAGTATCAAGATGCCATTCTGAAAGAGATGCAGCTCATACAGAAGCAGAAAAATTAAGAACGGAACTCGAAAGAGTTCAAACGAATCTGAGCAAAGCTCAGCTGCAGCATGAGAAGACACAAGCCCTCTTGGATAAGGCGCAACTGGATGCAGATCGCATTCAAGAAAAGTTGGACAAGTCCAATGCCGAAATCCGACGAATGCAGTCAGAGAGGGAACGCGCCCAATGCGAGATCGAGGGTCTTCAAATGCAGCTGAATCAGCTTCAGAATCAATACACGCGGCTTCAAAAAGATAAAGAAACGTCACTTGTTGAGATGGAAAAATCAAGGGAAAAATGTGATCGTGCCCAGAGTCAGCTGCAACGCCTTGCAAAAGAAAAAGAAGTCTTCCATTCAGAAATAGAAAAACTGCAGGAAAAAATTGACGTCCTACAAACGCAGCTGAACAAAGCACAGAAAGAAAAAGAAAATTCGCAAGCAGAATTTGAAGTGATAAGAGAAAGATTAGAAAAAACTCAAAATCAACTTGAAAAATACCACGTAGATTATGATACCTCGCAAGCTGAATTACGTGTTTTGAGAGAAAAACAAGAAAAAATGCAGCTACAGCTGCAAAAGGCAGCTGAAGATAGAGAATTATCTCGAGTCGAATATGAAAAACTGGTTGAGAAACTTGAAAGATCACAAAGTGAACAATATAAAATTCAGTCGAAATATGAGCAAGTTCAAGCTGAGCTAGACAGGGTGACTCTGGAAGTAGAGAAATCTCATATAATTGCCAATAAAACAAAAGAAGATGCTCGTAAATCGTCAGAAGAATTTGATACCCTGAAAGATATGTATGCAAGAAATTATTCACAGCTAACAAAAACAAAAGAATCCGAAGAAAAAATGAGAGTTGAATTAGATCGTTGTCAAATGGAATTAGAAGTAATGCGAGATAGGCATGAGAAAGCCCAGATAGAATTAAGACGTTTGCAGTCTGAAAGAGATAAACTTCAAACAGATGTTGACCATATGACAATAGAAATGGAAAGAGTTCAAAGTCACGTTGGTAAAACTCAGACAAGTCACGAAAAATCTCAGGAAGAGCTTGCCAGATTACAAGTTGAAATAGAAAAAGTATATGAGAAATTAGACAAATCTCAGTCGGAACTTAGAAGAGCTCAGACAGAAAAAGATAGATTACAATCAGAAAAAGAAAACATCCAAGCAGAATTAGAACGTTATCAATCTCAAATGTCTAAATATCATTCGACGCAAGAAAAATCACAGGTAGAATTTGAAAGATTACGAATAGATTTAGAAAAAATACGTGATAAATATGAAAAAGCCGTTAAGGAATTAGAGAAGAGTGACCAACAGAAAGAAAGTTTAACAGCAGAAATTCAAAAGTTACATGTTGATTTAGAAAAAATACGAATGGATAAAGGAGTTACACTGACAGAAAGAGAGAGGCACAACGCTGAAGTTGAAAGACTGCATATTGAGGTAGAAAAAGCAAAAGATAAATATGAGACAGCAATGTCTGAATTGAAAAAGCTTCAAGATATGAAGAAACAACAAGTAGACATGGAAACATTGAGAAGAGAGGCTGAAGCCGCTCAAGCCAGAGTTGAAAAAGTTACAGGTATGGAAGAGAAAACAAAACTTGAGCTGGAAAGAGAAGCTAAAGAAATCGAAAGAATGCGTGACAGGCTGGAACGTGTTCAAGTAGAATTATTAAAAACTCGCGATGAAAGAGATGCACTTCAAAAAGAAGTCCATGTATTATCTACTACACTAGAAGAAGCAAGAGCAAAAGTTGAAGCACAGATGTACTCACAAAAAGAAATAGAATATGCACAGAATGAAACAGCTCGTCTGAAGCAGCTGTTGAGCAAATCGGAAGCAGAAGTGCAACGAACATTGTCCGAAAACAGCCGCTTACAGATGGAAGTCGAGCGACTGAAACAGGACATGGAAGATTCCGAGAGCTATGCAAATAAAATGAGAGAGACCCAAGAAAAATTACAAAAAGATTATGATCGAATGAGAGCTGACGTTAAAAAAATGCAAGAAAAGTTGGATATGGCTCTGAAAGAAGCAAGAAAAATGGCTGATGAGAGAGACTCTCTGCAACGGAAACTTAAAGAATATGAAGAAGAAATTGAACGCACAAAATCCGCTGTTGGTCAAACAGTCGAAATTCAGGAAGCTGTAAAGAATGAAGCTGAAAAATATAAAAAACAAGTTACGCAGTTGCAGAGTGATCTACAGAGGACTACAAATGACTTGCAGAGGATAGAAGGTCAGCTACAAGAAACAGTTAACGAAAATCAGGATCTTCGAACAGAACTAGAACGATCTCTGGATGCTTTAGCTACAATTCACAAACAATTAGAAGATACAAATGCAGATTTGGCGAAAGCCAGAGAGCAAAACAAACAATTGAAAGCTGAGCAATTGAAATCACAAAAGCTTTCCGCAAAAGGAATGGCGAATGAGCGCGAGTTAGAAAACTTGAAAGCCGATTTAGAAAATCAGAAAATGGAGACTGAAAAATTACAACTCGAAAATCAACAGCTAAGGAAACAACTTGAGAAAGCTCAAGAGGAGATGAAGAACTTTGCTGCGGGACGAGAGAAGTTCCAATCACAAGAAACTCAACAGCTAAAGAAACAGCTTGAGAAAGCCCAAGAGGAGATCAAGAATCTATCTGCGGGCCGAGAAAGGGTTCAATCACAAGAAAATCAACAGCTAAAGAAACAACTTGAGAAAGCCCAAGAGGAGATCAAGAGTTTTGCTGTGGAACGAGAGAGATTTCAATCACAATTGGAAATGCTCGTTCAAGAAATTGAAAACAGAGAGGTACTGTATAAACTTTTATTTTTTATTTTTTAATTTACAATTTATTATTTCATCCTTGAAAAGGCAGAAAACTCACAAAAAAACTAAAAATTATTTTTTAAACTTAATCTGATTAAAGTTTAACTTATAAAAATTGTTTTGAAAACTTTGAAATGCACAACTTGCCATCTGTAATTCGGAACTTTTTAAAATTCAGATGTGATTATATGATTCGTTCACGTATTTTTAAATGAAACAGAAATCGTGAAAAACTAATTTTTTTTTAAGTAAAAAAATAGACCTGGAGGCAGCTGCACAAATCAGCACCTCATCGAGTTCACGGCTGAAATTTCAGGATTAGTTAAAACTCGATTCGTGTATTAAAATGCAACTGGTCTGCCAAGTCATATCTTGGTACAAAACACTTGCAAAGCCGATTTTAGGGGTTGACTGATAAATTTACCATTGTGTTTTCTTGCTCCCAGTCCTCCATGTTTTCATACCTCTGAGTATAGTAAAACACAATGATAATCCTACTGATCGACCACTAAAATCGGGTCTGCAGGTTGTTTCCCCCAAGGTATGACTTGACTGAGCAGTTGCATTTTAATATGCTAATCGAGTTCTGTCTAATCTTGAAATTTCAACCATCAACTCGATGAGGGAATATTAATATTAGCTTAATGATAGTAGCATCTATTACAGTTACTTTTACTAACAGTTTTATATATACCACTGGCCTTGTCCCTACCTGCCGGTCTGAGTGCCTAGTTTAACGGGTTGCTTAACTGGCTGCGGGGCAGAATTCGCCTAATCACCGCATGGCGGTGATACACTTGACAATTACCTTGTGGACCTTGCTTCAGCGCTTTTTAGTGTCTTGCTTCAGCTTTCTTTGTTTGTCGGTCCATGGTTTCTATTTAACTTTGTTGATTTCGCAAATAAAAGAAAGAAAAATTAATGAAGAGAAGAGAAAAATACGAGAGATGGCTCACACTTGCACAACACTCAAAAGAACCGACTTGATCAGACCGACATATTCGCACTGACAATCGTGAGAGAAAACCTATAAAAAATGGGTTAATGCAAAGCGTTAATGCATAAGATAGTACACTTTTACAAATTAGTAATCTAAAATTAGGATTAATTAAACCATTAAAGACTGCTAGGCCATTAAAAATAAAATGGTTCCTTTAAAAGAAGCTTCTGTATGCTCACATTCACAGTTTTTGCCCAAATTATGGAAACCTGAATTACAGAACTTGGCGATTTTCGCTTAGAACAGTTCACTCTGAAATAATATTATTTTTACAGCCACAGCTTTCAGTTACTACGTTGGCGATAATGGCAGATTTCATGCTATCGCCAAGTCTGGTTTTATCAAAGTCCACTCGACCAACTAAATTTTACTGCCCGTATGGCGATACTCGTAATTGTTAAAAAAAACCTCTAGAATTTATTAATTTTCCAGTTTGTGCAATAACAATTATAAATGCTAAGTACTATAATCAAAGAATCTTAGATAAATTCTAACTCTAGTCATTAAAACAATTTTAATAAGTATTTCCTTACAGTCTGATATGCTTGCTCTTTAGGGACAAAGAGGTAATCTCGAGGCTGAAAAAGATGAACAAATTAAGGCACTTAGGAAACAACTAGGTGAGAAAGAAAAAGCAGTAGATGATATGGAGAAAAAATTGAAGAAGAGAACCGAAAGGATAAGCCAGTTAGAACAGCAGTTGAAGCAGGTAAGAATTTAAAAGTTGTATTCCGTATAAATAACTTGTGTAGCTCTATTATAAACATAACTTTTTATCGATTATGCGGCGCATCTAAATTTTTGCTCGTTAGATAAATGTAATAATTAAATGACAATGCCGGTCAAAACTTCCAAATGAGGTGAATTAATCAAGTAAATGTAGCGATCGCATCTCACATGATCAGTATAAAGCGAATTGCTAGATTAGAGTAACTGGCTTGGCCTTTTGCTCGACGCTAATGTTCTCGCCTCCTGATCATGAGATCCGTGGTTCGTATCTCATCGGCGCCAATCAGCCACACTCCTTAAAGTGCTGACCCGGACACACGCAAAATCGCAACCTTCAACAACAATCATCTCCTCTCATAACCAACAGATGGCAGCACCATCATCTCCAGCAAGCTAAGCCTGTGAAACGCTCGCAGCACATGAGTCTGGCATACTGCGCATCACTCACGAGTGCATATCGCTCGTCAGACGTCAACAAGATGTCTTTCTCACTGAGGAGGAAGTATGTAGCGATCTCATCTCACATGATCAGTATAAAGCGAGTTACTAGCTTAGAGTAACTGGCTTGGCCTTTTGCTCGACGCTAACGTTCTTGCCTTCTAATCATGAGATCCGTGGTTCGTATCCCATCGGCACCAATCAACCATACTCCTTTAGTATATATTGTAAATCAGAAAGTTTAAATGCAAGTTAATATTAAAGCCAGCAACATCAAACAGTTCTCTTTAAATTAAGGTGACCATTTTTTTTTTTTTTTTTTTTTTTTTAAGTTTCATCTTTAAAGCTTTTAAAACGTAAAAAAATAAATAAATAAAAGGTGGACAAAGGCTTCTTTTCGCCTATCCGCCATTCAACATGGCATTTTTTTTAAAAAGTAACATACACACTGACAAGTAATGAAAAGATAGTTATTTCTAAAAATGCTTTTATTTTAGAGAAAAATAAATGGCATGAAATTTTATTTTTCTTAATAGATATTAGCTTTTAACTAAGCGTTTATGTAGTTTTTATCTAGTGAATTATCATTAGACTATCCTCTTTCAGTATTTTAAAGTGTTTCTGCATATACCACGCTTAGTGTTTTAATTGAAAAATGTCGCCAATGGTCCATATACCATAATACAGTGGCGACATCCGCACAATATCCTACTATGCTATAATGCTCCTGTAAGAAAGTGTCGACATATGCAGAGGGCGCATACTCAGACTGTAGGTTCTGACAAAACTACAGCGTCTGCACTGTAAAAAATTTGTGTAACGTTACTCAATTAAATTAGTGGCAGCATGCTGTCTTGATGCACGTGTGAACATGGGGAAGATGTGAACATCACAATTTTTCAATAGTTATGATATGTATTTTTATTTGAAAAAAATTACCAAAGATGGCAGCACCTGCAGACATATAGTACACTGTTAAAAATATCGTGAAAAATTACCTCCTATCTATTTTCTGACCAATGGGAATACTACATAAAAGCCTGTGGAGCAATCTCATTGGTCAGAAAATAGATAGCCTTTAAAAACAGAGGTAATTTTTCACGATATTTTTAACAGTGTAAAAGAAAAATTAAGTTTTTTGACATTTTGTTTGTCCTCAGTAGCCAAAACACTGTTTATAGATCTCAAAAGTAAAAGCTCAGTTCCAACTTGATAAGCTAATAACTTTATTTATTTATTCATTTATTTTAATTTTAATGTTTTAATAAATACTATGAATAATAACAAATATTTTTGTTAAAGTTTTTTTTTTCTTCTAAAGTTGAATTGAGAAATGTTAATGATTTATAAATTTAATTCTAGCAGCCATGTGGGGCACTCGTGAACAGACTAGTTGGGGCAGATATGAACAGTTCATAAGTTCCCCAATAATCATTCTGTGATTCTGTTCCTTTCAGTTAACTTCATGGGAAATAATGTCAGCTCCAATGTCTGAAATTTTACTGAAGTTGGGGACATTTCCGTCATACAAAGTTGATTCTGTATTGAAACTTCCACAAATACATCTGTCAACAAGTACATAAAGAGCAACAAGCTCGTTTGCGTTCAGTTGTAATTTAAATAAATTTAATATTTTCTAAAATGCAATAAGTGTAATGTATTAGTTTACTAAACAGTTTACACAATGTTTATGCATTTTTAATACAAAAAGTATTACGTATAATAAACAACTTTGCAAATTTTTCTATTTCATTTGTTCCAAACTTGCAATGATGGCTTACTTCCGACTCTAAAACAGCTGTGTAATGATGTTTTGTTGGAGATAGATATCAGTAATATTTTAAGAAAGTAAAATTTTTAAACTGATAACTACTATAAAATCCCAATTGTAAGACCCACCACCTCTCTTTCAAAAGCAAAAGAAGTTAAATTTGGGGAGAGGGGGGGGGGGCTATAATCGAGACTTTAAAACAATCATTAAAAAACTCTTCTTTATCATTAATTTAGAAGTAAATAAGGCAAATACAGTGATGAGAATCATATGTATTTCGGCAGATTTCCGATAAATATTATCTAAATGTCCCCTCCCTAAAATCCCCCTCAAACAAAAACTCCTGAGCAAAATTTAAAAACTTTAATTATTTTTTCAAATTTACTTCTTTATTTTTTTATTTTATTGTAACAATATTTAATCAGTCATTTAAGCCTCCCTCTCCCTACTCTACTTATTTTCATTTTGTAATCTTTTGCTTAAACATATCACCCAGAAACTAGAGAAATATACATATTTTCTTTTTCTTTATGGTGAATTTAACAGATGATATAACTAATGATTATGATAACAAATGAATAAGAGAATAAAAAGCATGTCAAAGGATATTTTTTCCTTGTGTTCACATGTGCCCCGCATGTGTTCACAACTACCCCGCCAGTGGGGGACATGTGAACATTTTTTTTTTAATTCATAAAACTATTAAAAAAGTAAGAAGAACTATAAAGGTGATTTTAAAAAAAATACCATGTGTGAAAAAAGTTCTGTTTACTATAATGAGTAGTTTTTGGATTATAGAAATTTATTCAGTTATGAATAAAAAAGCTATATTTATATGAACTGTTCACATGTGCTCCCACCTCCCCTCTATAATGGTGTACTTTAAACTGATATAACTGGTGTAATATTACATATTAGTGTAACGTAACACCAGTCATATCGGTTAAATTACTCAATAAAATGGGGGCAGTAAGGCAGCCATAAATTTTATGGCGTAACGTTACATAATTTGTTTTTACAGTGTGGAAGGTATATTGTTGCAACTGGCTATTTTAGTAATTCTTTAATAAGTGCTGAAAAATTGAATCCGATAAGCATCTAACGATGCTCAACGATAAATATCGGTCGTAGCGACTGCTAGCTCTTCATTGTGCGAAACTTTTTCTCAGTTCAATCCTTATACACTGTTTTCGTTTGAGCTACTAGATGTCGGTGCGATCGACATTTATTGCTCAGCATCGTTGGGCATTTATGGGATTCAATTGTTTATCACATTTGGAATAACTGATTGCCACACTATATCTTCATATCTTCTAGGCGCTATAATCAAACCATGTCAAAACTTATCGCTGGAAAAGCTCGATTAGACGAATGACGAGTGAGATAATTCAACAAACATTGTAGGTACTCGCTTGCATAAGGGTCATTCCACACAAAATGAGCAAAAATTTAAAAAAAGTCGTGGCTGCATAATAACCGATTTTAATAAAATTTTATATACAGATTCAATTCATATTCAAATAGAGCATTGCAAAATATTTCGTCAAAAAAAAAAAAAAAGGAAGTTCTGAACATTTAAAAAACTTGTGACATAGAATGGCATGTGTACAATCGTTCAAAGTTCAAGTTTGAAGTTCCGTATCTTGAAAAATATTTAACATAAATAAAACCTTTTTGTAATATTGCAATCTCTGGAAAATTATCTTCATATTTATTTAGTAATAATAATTTGGTAACGTCATGATTAATCTTAAATTTGTTGTAAAAATTGAAAATTTGTCAATTTTGAGAAAATTAAAAACGTTATAAAAATTAAAGGAATTCAAAAACATCTGTGAAATTGATGCCTGATGTAGTGTTACATATTAAGATCGAATTGCTAAAGTTTTTAAGTTGAGATGTACTTTTAAAAAAATTTAGAAACTTAAAAAAATGACAAAATCGTAATTTTTCCTCTTATTGATAGGCAAAAAAAAAAATAATGAAGGAAAGGTCAGATATTACAGTTATTGCACAGACATAAAGATCAATTAGTCCATGATATGCTCAAAAAAATTCATAATTGCCTTTTGATTCCTAACGTCACAAAATTGTGTTAAAAAAGTAATATTTGTTGCATTCCAAGGGCTTTCCTTTTTGAATCCGCGCGCGTGTTTTACAATATTGCACGATTTCAAAGGGTAAAAAATGTAGTACTATCATCTATGGATTTAGAGGATAAATATATAATATTTTGTTCAACGTAATAATTTTTTTTTACTGTAGTTTAAAATAAATATATTAATAGCCAAAAATAAACTGAAAGCAAGAATAAAAGTTTCTATATTTAAAATATACACTTTTATCTATAATATCAAATAATTTAAACATCTTAAAACAGGTTTCCTTTACATACAAACAGGCAATAGAAATATTGCATTTTACCTTCAACATTTTTTACTATTTATTTTTATTTATTTATTTATTTATTTATTTATTTTTTGCTCATTAAGGAATAAAAAGGCAAGAATGAAAGTTTCGATATTTAAAATATATACTTTTAGCTATAACGTCAAGTAATTTTAAACTTGTCTGAGCTGTCCTTCATGTAAAAATGAGCAATAGCAATATTGCTTTTTTTCCCTCAAAAAATTTCAAAAATATTTTTTTCTCTCATTAGGAATAAAAATACAATTACTAACTTACGCCAATGTGTTACTTATTATTCATTCTTAATTATAATTAATTTTTAATATAATCTTTTTATTCCTAACGCTAATAATCAAAATTGAAATTTCAAGCATGTTGACAATACCTCGATTTTGCATCAACTTTTACTATAAATTTGAATATTTAAATGAACAATCCTGAAATCTATTATTTTACATTTACTCATAAATTAATATGATCTACTTATATACTGATTTTTTATTAAAATCTGTGACATGCCAGCCACAGCTGATTTGCTCATTTTGTATGGAATGACCCATATGCCTTTATAACGGGGTCAATGGGAATAAAACATGCAAATATCTACTACTAATTTTAAAATGTTACTTTTGTATTAATTAATCACAGTGATTCAATGGAACGATTTTTTTTAAATTAGTGATAGAAGTATGCCAAGATGCTTGGCAATTCGTTTTTGTCGAAAATAGTCTTGGCCAATCAAATTTCATTTCCCGTATGTCGCCATTCTCAAAGAGGGGCTCCTACACCTCTTGCGCCGACACTTTTGCTTTCTTTCTTGCGAACTAGAGCACTTTTATTTATCAGATCAGATCAGCAACATATGTCAAGAAGACACATGTTCATGTTTGCAATTTTTCCCAAAATATAGCAAACCGCCTTATAGAACGCGATATACGATTGGACGAGCTTTGATTAGTAAATTAATATTAGCTTGGCGATAACGTCAGGTTCTCCAAGAATGGTGTTATCTAATGAAATTTAACAGACTGTCCGATATTAAACTTTATTAATTTTTAGCTTTTCAAAAAATTATAGTGAAACCTCCCTGTGCGACCAACTCCCTGAATGACCATTTTTTTCATGGAATGAAATTTATTCCCATAGGCTTAATACTAATTTTACCTCCATTTAGAGACCATCCTAGTTGAACTCCCTTCGTGAGCGACCAATTTCTTTCAAGAAAATGAAACAAATTCCGTTTTTTCCTAGTCGCTTGAAGAAGTTTTATTTGAAAAATAATTCCGGAGAGCGCATTATTCATCAAACTTCTAAACTAAGTTTAGAAATTTTTTTTTAATTCCGGTAACTTTTAAATGTTTAAACCCCTTTGTGCCTTTTTAGGCAATGAATTTAACTCTGATGGCAAATTAAGAATGAAGGTCAATAAACTCCCCTGCTTCATTCTGTCAGAAAATTCTCAAAGGAATAGATAAATTAATGAAATCATCATTATTTGTTCCCGTCCAAAAAAAATTGCATTTACTTATTGAACTTCGAAAGGACTTGGAAATAAAAGTTATAAAAGATAAAACGGTAAAATCAAAGCAAACGTCAATGTACTCATTTTTTTAACTGTGCGGTAATTAACTTTAACTTTGATACTTAATTTTTTTTTTCTTATTTTGAAAAATAAATTTTAGTAACATTAATTGTTACCTTTTTTTAACAATTAAAATCTAGATTTAAACATGACCTCCATTAAGAGGCCACCTCTCGGAGCGACCATTTTTTATTGGAACGGAACGTGGTCGCTTTTGGGAGGTTTTACTGTAATAAAAAATTAATTAAGTTTTCTAAATGAAGAAACTGAGTCTGGCTTAATTTAAAGTCGCACTGTGTGTGATACTTGAATGTCACGTAATCAGGATCAAAGTTTGCTGAAATGCAGTTCTATAATTGGCGAAAACCAGCCTATGTTGTTCATGGACAGTCGAGATGAGTGGCTATCACTTTCGATGGTTACGAACTAGTCTTCTAAATGTGAAATATATCCTCCAAATTTAACGCCATTTTGTCACATTCCTTTAAATGAAAACAACACTTATTGTATAAATCAATATACAGTACAATATAAAGTAATATGATGTGTTAGGTATGTTATTTATAGTAGAATAAAATGCACAACAATATATCTATTTTGAAAAGTATTATTCTCTCTGTCCACGCCAAAAGTTTATCGTTGTGAATTGAGTCGGCCAGGATAGCTCAGTTGGTAGACTGTTGTCACATTAAGCCAAAGGCCATAGGTTCAAATTCTGGTCTGGACACAGTTGAAAATAAAATTTATTTTGACCTCCACTTCAAGATTTCCATTGTCAAAATAATCGAAATAAAAATAATTTCATTACTACATGTATACCATATTTTTGAACATATAAAGCATTAAGCAAGTAGCCTTTTAGCGAAATTCTCCGAAAACACGAGTTCACATTTCTTAATATCGATTAATTGAGTTATTTAAATAGTGAAGAATTATGTCATTTTTAACCGACTTCAAAAAAAGGAGGAGATCCTCAATTCGAGGAGTAAGATTTTTTTTTTTTTTTTTTTTAATGTTTGATCATCGTTATTCCAAACTACGCTATCGATGTTTTTTTTTTTTTTTTCTCTCTCTCTTGAAAGAGGATAAAACCACTTTCGAGGTTGAATCGGTCCCATTTAAATTTTACTCAAATTGGTTTAATACTTTTTTAGAAATTCAACAAAAACCAATAAAAAAATGAACATCTGTAAAATATTTCATTTTCAACGATTTTGATCAAGTGACGTACCGTCCTTTCCTTTCTCTTTATACGGGTTTGTTATACTAGAATTGTTGTAGGGAAAACCAAAAAGCAGTGTTTTAATCGTTAAAACTTTTTATGACGAAAAAAAAAATAATAAATAAATCAAAATTGTAAAGGGTTTTAATTTCACACAAGATTTCTGCGCACTTGCTTCAATTGAAGAACTATATTTTTACAGTGGAGTGATTTTTTACGCTAATACAGGTCAGGTCAAAAGTCCCTGGCAAATTTTTGAATTTAATATAAAATCAAGTAATTGAAAACTTCCTTTTTTTTTACAAAGTTTATAATCATTATCACATCAATATATCTCGCAAAGTATATTTTGAATATAAATCAATGATATATTTTGATTTTCATGACATGTCACTGATCATTTTAAGCATCCGAGAATCATTTTCTTTTCTGTTATTCAGGCTGAAGGCATGAAAGGTGCAGCTCCTTCGCAACAAGTGGCGGAAATGCAGCGCAAGAATTCTGAACTACAGAAAGAGCTGAACACACTCAAGGAGGAATCAAGCCGGTCGCAGGCGGAACTGGCTCGTTTGCTCCAAATTATGTCCACCTCGGAAGAGGAAAAATTTGCCTTGAACCAACAGATCAGCAATTTGCAGCAGTAAGAATTCTTTGTTTATTTTGTGCAAATAGGCAGGGCCCGACTTATGCAGGGACATGCGGGTCAGCTGCCCCGGGCCTCCTTTTTAGGGGCTCCCCATGAAAGTAATCAGGATTTTCATTAAAAAGTGCCAAATGATTAAAATTAGCCAAAAGTGATCAAAATTCATATATTTTCAAACATTTAGGATGGGAGTGTGCACCCCTCTGCTTCCGACGTTCTTCTCGTAACGTGGAAGGTTAAAACCATTAATTATGACCAATTTGGAGCATTCTCTTTTAGACATCTTATAACGTACGTAGATAAGTAGTAAAAGTTTGCAAAGAAATACTCATGTCAACCAATCTATCATTTTTTTCTACTATTATCCTACTAGTATTTTTTCTTAAAGTTGTGACCATCTTTTTTGTGATACCCTGTACACAGGTGTGAGCAGTACCGGGTACAAAATTCATGCATACATACAATATGTATGAAGTTTAGCAGTAGCCACTTCCATATTACTCACAAAAAAATTCCGTAGATAGATAGAAGGGGGCCCCCAGAATGATGCTTGCCCCGGGGCCCCCCATAGCCTAAGTCGGGCCCTGCATATAGGAGCTGAAATATTTTAATTTATAGTAAGAATTTAATTGAGAACAGCTTATATTAAATTCAAATTCCTTTTTAATTGAGAATAATGGCTCCCTACCTGAGGTGGCATGCTAATTAGAGTTAGTAATGGGCATAACGCGTTAGTTTGATAGTCGAATGAAGCACAGACGCCAACTTTTGTATTGTTTTTATTCAATTTAAATCAGAAATGTTGTAAAATAAATAAATAAATAAATAAATAAAAATTAAGAGTCACATGGCTCTTAATTTTACGGATGTCTGTCTGCCCGTCTGTCCATACTCTAACTCACATAAATATGCACGGATTATCATGTAATTGATATATGTTATTCAGGATTATCATGGTATCATGGTATGTCATCACAGTATTGAAAGTGAACAGTGAAGGATGTAGTTCGTTTACAGGACTCTCAAAAAAATTCCGTTACCTTATAGTCTATGGGAGAAAAATCCAAATTCAGAGTATGGAATAAACAAACCAGTACGATGGGGCAAAAAACCTCGGGACTGATCTGCTGCTGACTGGATTAAAAAGGTGCTTAACGATGAAAGATAAATTTGTATTGGTGCAATTGGTGATAGTGGGGAAATCGTTTGGAGGTTGCAAATGAAACCGAGGGCGAAAATTGTTCCAATATCCGTCTTAAGTTCCATGATTCAATCATGATTTGGGAATGCATGTCTTCTAAAGGTGCATTTACATTATGGCGTTATCGTTCTGAGTGTTGACGTTAAGACCCAACATATTAACGTTTTTTTTTTTTTTTTTTTCTTGGATTTTTTTTTTTTTTTCTTTTTGTGTGTGTATTTACGCCGCTGCTGATTGGCAGGATCTTATGATTTAACGCCAGGAACGCCAACCGCTAGGACGATAACACCGTAATGTAAATGCTTCTTAAAGAGCCTGAAAGACTGAATGAGAATGGTTTATGAGAATGGAAATTCAGATGAATGAGAATGTTTAATGAATGAGAATGGAAATTCAGAGAAATTGGTTTCAATTTTAGAAAAATTCCCGATTGCTAGATTATAAGATCAATTTGGATAAAGTGGTGTTATATTTATGGATGACAATGCATCATTTTAAAAATCCCGTGCAGTGATTTTTTGTTTTTTCTAAAAGCAACGTCCTTTAAATGGAGTAGCCAGAATGCAGTCCAGACATCAATCCAATCGAAAAAATTTTGTACATTTTGAAAAAAAAAAAATATTTTTAAGCTCTAGCCAAATTCAACACAGGAACTAAAGGATACCGTATGAAAAGCAAATGCGAAGACTTTTTTAAATTTATGTGTGACACAAAACGGTACTAAGGCGAAAGGTGTAAATATAAGTAGAATTTTGCTTTTTCCAAATAAATTATAGATTAAATTTCTAGGAAAACCTATAACTCATTTTATTTTGGATGAAAAATACAAAATTATTTAATTTTTTGTATTTAATAATCTCTAAAAACATTACACAAATTTGTTCCCAATATTTAGTAGAGACATCCACTGATTACACAAACACAAGGGATTTAGATTTGCATAGGAATACAAAGGTTGCATTTATGAATAAATATAATGTATGTATTTTATTAAATAGAAGTATACAAATTACATTTTATATAAATTAAGTACAGCTTATACAAATTATACTTAATTTAAGAAAATGAATTCAATCTATTTATGAAACCAAAAATAAAGTAAAAGACATGCTTATTTCCATAAGTGGTCAAAATGAACAGTGTATTTACAATAAAAAATAAAATAGTATAATAAAAACAAAATTCATACAATATGATACTTTAAACACCCTAAAAACTTAGATTCCGTTCAAATTAAATCGAAATAAATCTTATACTTTTTCCATTTTTACGTTGCAAATATTTGTTTTGCAGATTTTGTATTATGTTTATGACGATTACATAAAATGATAAGATACTTGCAAAATACAAAACTTTAAAAAAGTCTAAGATTTATTTAGATTTCATTTGACCGGAATCTAAGATTTTAGGGGGTTTAAAGTATCATATTGTATGAATTTTGTTTTTATTTTTTAATGTTCAGTTGGTTTAACTAATTTGTTACAAAAATGTAACATTAAATGTAGAACCAATCGAATGAAAAATCTTAATATCTGTCCCTTCTCGTCTTAAATAGTGTAGGAAATAAATTTAATTTTTTTAATTTGTTCTGAAAATTAGGTTTTTGTTTAATGTGTCAAGTGTTTTAATAGCGCAGCCTTCAGACGAACACATTTCAAAATTAATGGAGAGTACCATCATCAGGATTTGATTTATGCGATATCACATCACAATTTGCAATGCAGTTTACCAATGTATAATTCAAAATGTTTCACCAGTGCAGTAATGCAGGTGTCTGTAGTTTGGACAAAAAATTCCAATCTAAACGTAAAAAATCTATAATCAAAACATAAAAAAATAATTTCACTTAAATTTAGTTAACCTATTTCCCACTCATGAACGCTATGAATGCAAAAATAAATTGTGTTGAATCTTAACTGCTAATATTTAACAATATTATAGCTGGGATACAGTAAAACATAAAAAAAAAAACAGTTTTACTTAAATATTGTTACTTTATTCTCTCCCAGGGGCATATAACCTAAAGAGAAAATTATTACCTAAGTTTAACTTGGGATATAGTTTCCATCTTGAAAAAAAAAAAAATCCATTTTAAAGTTTTAGTTATGTAATTTCTCACCAGGAGCGCTACCAGCGTAAAAATAGCTATCCTTTGGAACTTTTTATCAAAACATAAACTTGACCAAAGCAAATATTTATTCAGAAACCTTATTAAAATAACATAAATCAATTTTATTTAAGTTTTCTTTTCCGATATAGTTTTCCGTAGGAATCACAAGGAGTGTCATGAAATTCATACATATCTCTAAAAAAGTGTGCCAAAAATATTTTTATCAAGTCCGATTCCTTCCAAGCAGGTCTTAAGATAGACTCATAATTTGAATTAACTTTTTCGCCTTCCACTTTTTTATTATTAATGAAACATCCCAATTCTTCAAGACCACTGTTAGATCTGCAAAAACGGCATTTCGTTACAGTGGAGGAACTAATCGCATACAGAATATTTTTCATGCGTATAGCCTGCTACTAACTGGGCATTTATTTCAGTTTTAACAATGCGATTTTTTTCTTCTGCTTTACTGTGCTATATACAATCTATCATCCCTTACCAGGAGTTTCACTAAAACATGTAACATGTTATCTCATCCTAGACGGATTAACTTTAGCAGCCAGAGGCAATTTGTCGTGAAACGTTATTTGTTTTTTTCTTTACACTTTGATTTATTTTTAAGGAAAAAAAACAAAAAAACATTTTAACTTCTTTTTTACAATGCGAAATTATTTTACGTTTACAATAAGCCATTTACGATATTTATTTTTGTTTTGGAAAAGGTATAAGGCGTACTCCAAGTATATGCTCTTCGTTGTATTAACGTGAATCACTTTTACAACTAGGAAATTTACATCGTTTTACATTTTTTTTTTTTTTTTTTTTTTTTTTTTTTTTTTTGAAACTTTTGACTCTTGTCGTTTCTATGCAACTCTAAAAGTCCGAAACTGTTCGACCGATGATCATCTAATTTAGGGGTGTACAACCTGTGGCTCGCGGGCCAAAAGTGGCC
The DNA here is from genome assembly GCA_963932465.1 of Maratus speciosus. Classification (NCBI taxonomy): domain Eukaryota; kingdom Metazoa; phylum Arthropoda; class Arachnida; order Araneae; family Salticidae; genus Maratus; species Maratus speciosus. The sequence goes on from OZ010788.1 coordinate 51,264,056, forward strand.
CGCGAATTTCGTCAATTTATAACTGAAAAAATTCAATTTTTCCTCATAGGTCGCAGGAAAAATCGTGAATTCCGCCAATTTGCCGATGGAAAATTGAAAATTACGTCAGTCAGTTAAGAATGGCGAATTTTGTTGATCGGGCACGGAAAAATCGCGAATTTCGATGATCGGGTGCGGGCAATAGCGAATTTTGTCGATGAGGATCTGAAAAATCGCGAATTTCGTTGATCAGTCACAGAAAATCGCAAATTTTGCCGATCAGACGCGGAAAAATCGGAAACTTCGTTGATTAGAAACGGAAGAATTGCGAATTTCATCGGTGGGATGTGGAAAAAATCTTAAATTTCGTTCATCAATCACAGAAAAATCGCAAATTTTGTCGATCAGACGCGGAAAAATTACAAATTTTGTCCATCAAACGCGGAAAAATCACAAATTTTATCGATAAGACGCGGAACAATCGCAAATTTCTTTGATCGGGAGCCAAAAAATCATCAGTTTTGTTGATGATGCTCGGAAAATTTGCAAATTGTGTTGATCGGCTGATGAAAAATCGCCTCTTTCGCCTGTTTAACGCGAGAAAAATCGCTAATTTCGTTGATCAGGCGCAGAAAAATCGCAAATTCGCCGATCAGGTACGGAAAAATCGCCAGTTTTGACGATTGGGTTCCGAAAAATCGCGAATTTCCTTGGTCGAGCACGAAAAAATCGTGAATTTCCTTGGTAGGGCACGAAAAAATTGCGAATTCTATCGATCAGATGCGGAAAAATCACAAATTTCGTTGATTGGGCACGGAAAAATCTCGAATTTCGTCGATGATGCGCGGAAATGTTGAAAATTTCTCGGCTTCGGAACAATCGTTAGTTTCGTCAGTTTATCATGAGAAAAAATCGCGAATTTTGTCAATTTGCCACGCAGCAAAAGTGCAAATTTCTTTAGAGTTAGTGAAGAATCGCAAATTTCGTTGATCGGGTGCGAAAAATTGCGAATTTCGTGGATCAGGGTAGGGGGATCGCAAATTTCGTCGATCAGGTACGGAATAATCGCGAATTTCGTTGGTTGGGCACGAAAATATCGTGAATTTTGTCGATCACGCGAAGAAAAATCACAAATTTCATCGATTGGGTGAGGTAAAATTGCAAATTTCGTTGATCCGTCGCGGAAAAATTGCAAATTTCGTTGATCGGCTCCTAGATCGGCCTGGTTCATAAAGTTCATATTTTTTTTTCGGCACTAGCCACTTTCATGCATGTTTGTTTTCTAGCACTTTTAATAAAAAAATATATTCTCCTGAATAAAATCAAATAATATTATCACTTCTTGAAAATAATCCTTGCTATATCTGTTATATATACAAACGTAAACACTGTTGGTATATCCTTACCAACTGAATTGGATATGTTGACTGGGTAGGGAAACCTAGAAGGGTAAACAACCCCCCCTCCCCTCTGAACTCATTTTTTTTTATCTGATTATAGGCACAAATCACCTCCTCGAAATAAAATTTTCTCTGTGTTATTGATGTGGCCCTCGACAACCCAGATATTTTCGTAACTGGCCCTTTTCTTAAAAAGGTTGTGCACCCCTAATCTAATTCAACAGTTTTTCAATTTCATGGTTTTCGTAAAAAAATAAAAACATAAGTCATGTCCTTGAGGAATAATTTTAGGTAAAAAATGCCATAGACATAACGTTAAAAGTCCCTATCTTTTTTTTAATTTACAAATAATTATTTTTTCTTTCTTATAACCACAAAAAAACACTGCCCATGAACAATATATATATATATATATATATATATATATATATTATAAAGCAAAAACATGCCAGTGTGTAACGCTGACATCACATTGACGATGCTACCTGTTAAATAAATTTCGCTTATCAAATTTATTAACCTCTAAACATCGAACAGTTTCAATTTTTACATCGTCTTAAAACAATATTTCAGTAACAATTAAACAATAGCTCAGTATTTGTTTCCGGCTAATATTCCATAACGAAATTAAAATCTCATCAATAAATAAACAAAAGAAAAACATAAATCAATGCTAACAGCTATTCCACCGAACTACGCGCTCATCTCTTATGTATCTGATATTCGTGTTTTAAAATCAGTATCGGTAAAATTTATTTCAATTTTTTGTTTAAAATTTGACGTTATGTTGACTTGCTTTTTGTGTTTACCCATATTAATGCTCTTTGTTTAACTATCAAATGTTTGAAAATGTCATTTTTATTTCCATTATCTTTTTAATTCTTAAAAAAAAAAAAAAAGTTTCATTTTTCACGTGGAAATCTTTCAACTGAAAATAGAAAAATTATTATTACGGCTTTTGAATTATTTACAACAATGAAGAAAAAATGTTAAATTTTATAGGGAAAATGTCCGTTGATTCTCAATAAAAAAGCGAATTTTGGAATTATTAAGAAAAATATCTGAATAACGTAAATAAAAAATAGCCCATGTTACTCTCTGAGTTATAATTCACCCATAGGCAAAGAAGGCATTTTATCATCCGTTTTCACCCTGACGTCAGGGAAACATTTTCACGCTTTAAATTTATAATATTATTAGAATTGGCAAAGAATAAAAAATTCGTGGCATCAAGGGCAAAACGGTGGGAAGAAAAAAATGAAAAAGTTATGAGCTCCATAGGCTTTATTATGTTAAATTAACATTGAGAAGTGACACTGGAAATAAATAAATAAATAAGTATTGCTCTGCCGCGCGATACTTGAATATTATAACAGGAAATTCTGGGGAGAAATCATTAATTGCACTAAACAAATAAGGCGGCATTTTCAAGATGATCATTGAATGCTTGTAAAAGAGAGTTTTTAAGTTGTTGTTGTTTGTTTTTTGAACTGTTTTTACTTCTATTTATTTTCATTGCAGATCTCTCAAAGAAAAAGAAGCTCAGCTAAATAATTTCAGGAAAGGACAAAGCGGTGGATCTTCAACGTTGCCAATGCCATTGCGACGTCAAGAGCCAGATAACAAGGATGCATCTAAGCAACAGCCTCCAGTAATACCATATTTCGAGACACTTTTCTTTGTCCTCTTATCTCGATAAAGGTTTAACATTACAAACTTTAACAGGGGAATAATTCGAGTGCTATTTTATATAAAGTCTCTTATGAGAATGATCCAGAAGTAATAAAAAATAACCTTACGGTTCATCCTAAAGATAGAGTAGAATAACGAATGATATGCCATAACAACATTGAGAAGCTCTGTGTTAAAGAGTTAAAAACAATTTGACTGAGAAATTTTGCGGAAAACTTGAGTTGCATTTTAAATATTTGTACCATGATCTAACTTAGAGTATGTAAAATTTCATGCAATCCAAGCAAATTCGTTCCTTTTGCCGTCGTTTTGAAATGTTCGTTAAACAATTAGTGAGTGCGTAGCTGGCTCTGAGAAGATAAAATTAAAACCAGGGTTTCGGAGGTTTTTGTTTTATATAATTTTGCTAAAACATATCAAATTAAGTATAAATTTAAAAAAATTATATTTTAAGTTTAAGCATTATCTTAACTCTCTAAATTTTTGCATTACTATACTGATTTCTTGCCTAAAAAATCTTTTAGTTTTGAACTATTTCACTGAAACTACAGATTGCAGACGCTGGACTTGTATTTTAGGATCATTTTGTGATCAATCCATAGATTTCTTTTATCCTTCCAATTGTTGGTAGAACGGTTTCAGATCAGTAATTTTCCGGCGCAAACTTTCTGTAAGCTTTATTGCATCCAAAACAGCGTGCGCAAAACAGTGACGCAAATTATTTTCCTTGGTTTATATTAGGAATGTGACGAATAATGATTTAACCGAATACCGTGTACTTTGGCCATATTTAAGGCCGAATACCAATTTTGTTTTTGTTTTTCAAAAAAGAAAATAAATTTCGATCATATATATATAGATAGATAGATAGATGTATATATTTATTTAATTAATTAATTTTAAATGGAAAAAGAATTAAATACAAATTAACGGTTTGTCATTTATGTCTCTGAAAATTTTAATAGCTTGATATATTTCTTGTAAAATTTCAAACACCTTGAGGCAAATAATAAAACAATTTTTGCTACATCCAAATTGTAATAACATCATTTTATCTACAGGAAAGTAATTCCTGAACAATTTATCTAAAATAGGAACTCATTAGTTAATACCATTTTTAAATTTTATTTTTTAGTTTAGAAAATTTAACACAAAAAATTAAGAAATGGCATTTTATCCTTTTACTCGTAAATATAACAAATTTATTTTCTGTAAGTCAGGATGGTAACTTATTTCCATTAAAATATAACGGGTGTACTTCACTTTCGCTACCCACTGATACTTTTATCCTTTTTTTACCTTCAAAATCAATGATAATACTTACTCTCTATCGTAATTCGTAGTGAGATATTTTATGAAATAATCTTTAGTCTAGTAAATTTTACTGTGAAATAAATCTCTGATTTGTACAAACATTTTCTGAAATATCTTTAACTTTTTATAGAAAAGAGAGAAATGCTGTATAATATTTTAGTATCCGAATAACTATACATTTTATGCAATTAAAAATGAAAATGACTTCATAAATGTGTCGAAAAATAGGGATTGGCGGTTTGGATTAGAGAAACAAATAGCTAAAAGCGAAAAAAATTATTGTTTTGAATTTATTCAGCTAGATATCGGCAATATCACTCGGATATCTCGCGATATTTGGCCTTAATATAATATAATTCTTTTCAAATGAAAATCAAATTTCAAAGTAATTGCTTAAAGGGCGCAAAAGCCAATATAGTGAAAAAGATTCCAAGCGGGACTAGAACCCGAGCCATCAGTATAGCGCACTGACGTTCTACCGACTAAACCACTTGGAACGATATCCAGCAAGGAAAATTTCTCACTAGTGAGAAATTTTCCTTGCTGGGTATCGTTCCAAGTGGTTTAGTCGGTAGAAGGTCAGAGAAATTTTCCTTGCTGGGTATCGTTCCAAGTGGTTTAGTCGGTAGAACGTCAGAGAAATTTTCCTTGCTGGGTATCGTTCCAAGTGGTTTAGTCGGTAGAACGTCAGAGAAATTTCCTTGCTGGGTATCGTTCCAAGTGGTTTAGTCGGTAGAACGTCAGTGTGCTATACTGATGGCCCGGGTTCGAGTCCCGGCTTGGAATCTTTTTCACTATGTTGGCCTTTGGGCCTTTTAAGCAATTACTTTGAAATTTGATTTTCATTTGAAATATTGTATGCAAGGCGAATGTTTCTCTCTGGAATAATTTACATGTATTAAAATAATATAATTCTATCAGTAGACTCGCAGGAGTCTTTGCTCTGCAATCTTTGAGATTATTTGCTGATACGTGTTTTCGTTAATTTTTATGGCTGCGATTTTTAATCAACCAATGTGTTTTACAAAGTATGAATGTCTAAAACCTTTCGAATCATACTTTATATATCGTTGTGCGTTTTGCATGTGCATAGAAAAGTAATTTTGACCAAAAAAATAATATATATATATATATCACATAAGGAATTGTTCCAAAAACTGTAAGCACTGTATTCTGTCTTTTATTTTGCAGGGTGCCGGCCCGACCAGTTTCTTCTCAAGCTTCTTCTGATGTGTCTTGAGTTTGCTCTTTGCACAATGGACCATACTTAGTTCCAGCGGACATTATTTTTCATTACCTACGGTACTGCCATGTGAACAGTAGCGGATATCACTTTACGCCCCTGTTCTATGTTTTTACTTCTTTGTTACAATACACATATATCACAGCAAATAATTATTTAACAATGGTGAAAAAATAAGCCGCATGTTGGTTGTCAAATCATCGGTGCCTTCTATAAATCTGACGATGGCTCGAGGCCTGACGAGTATCTTCCTCTTTTTTGTTTTCCTTTTCGGTTCCGAGAACGAAATATTCGATTCAACAGCTCTCTCTATCTCTCTCTCTCTCAATCTCTTGCTTCTGAATATTCTCTCACCCCTGTTAACTCAGTGTTTTTTCAATGTGTGTGTGTGTTGGGTGGCCCACGAGTCGTCTCCACATTCCGGACCATCCTCTCTCAATGTGTGCCAATATTTCTCTCTGCCCAGCTGCGACCCCCACTTGTTGTTCCTACATCCGTTTCTTAAGAAATCGAGACTGAGCCCCGGGAAAATGTAGCATCGACTTATGGTAAGTGAAAATCGTTATATGTAGAATTTTGTTTTCAAATTAAGTAAAACCCCATGAAGTATGATGAGTGTAGAAAATACCTAGTGCATGTGCATTTACCTGGATTTTTTTCGACTACTGTACATAACAAAAGTTGCACAAACTATGTTGGCGGAATAATGGGTAATTATGGGATCCTTGGAGTCCATAAATCTACGCTTTACCAATCGTTGTCCAATGAGCCACTTGTCGACAGAGGCCCAATCGCTTCTGTTGACTTAGAAATGCCAAGAACTTTCGGATTAAACAAACAGAATAATTTTTTGTTTTATCAAACACTCTAATGTGCGGTGCCAATATATCTCTCTGCCATGCTGCGACCACTGAGCTCGACAATAGAACGAAGGGCTAACTCTCCATTCTGATACATTGAATCCAGCGGTCCGCCCATGAATACAATGCCAAAGATTTTCCGATGAACATTTTTGGCAAAACGTAGATTTCCTCCCATAGAGTAGTATGGGGTAGATATTTTCAAATAGGATTTTCTTTTAAAATTTTGACGAAGTTGCTACAATTTTCACTGATATATATTTTTTATTGAAAAAACTATAGATTTTATTTAAATTAATCGCAATATTTTAATTTGATATTAGTTAAAAATGAAGTTTTAGGTAATCTCAACGAAAAGAAATGAAGAACAAATTAAGTATTGCTCATAAAAATATCAAAAAGATGTAGAAAACACCAAAATTGATAAAAAATATGCGAAAAAGTTTTAAAAAATGCTTGTAATATTAAGAAAAGTGCAGCACTCATTACTTGCGCGCATTGAAAATGTAATGCGGTCGCGGCAGAAAGTGGATCGGTGAGTTGGCTCTCCTCTCCGTATTATTGTAGAGCTCAGTGGCTGCGACCCCCAGTTATTGTTCCAACATTCGTTTCTTAAGAAATCGAGACTGATCCCCGGAAAAATGTAGCATCGACATATAGTAAATTAAAATCATTATATGTAGAATATTGTTTTCAAATTAGATGAAATCCTATGAAGTAGTGTAGAAAATATCTTAGTGCATGTGAATTTTCCTGGATTTGTCTTTTTTCCCCTTTTAAAAAAAAATTCTATTACTGTGCATAACAAAAGTCGTACAAAATAGTTGACGGAACAATGGATAATTATGGGGTCCTTGCAGTCCAGAAATCCCCACTTTGCCAATCATTGCCTAATGAGTCACTTGTCGATATAGGTCCCATCTCTTACTTAGAAATGCCAAGCATTCTTGGATTATCCAAACAGAATTATTTTTGGTTGGATCAAACACTCTAAAATTGAGGTTCCTCCGTACCCATTGTTGACTAAATAACTTTCAATTTCTGAACAGTTTCCACTAATCACAGCCAATGGGCTAACTATCTTTGGTACTTGGGGATTAAAAGCATCAAATCCAACAGTTTTTGTTTTGCAAACAAATATGCACACTTCCATCACGTTATTTAGCACGATGATCAAAAAATAAATTTTTATATTTTTCTTCATTTGATATTTTTTTAAGTATTTTCTCATTTTATGTTATTGGGTAATAACATTAATATTTTTATGATTAAGGTGTTTTCTCAGAAACTTTTTAATTTAAAATGTAATTATTTTTAATTAATTATCTACTTATCAAAGTTCGTGGATAAGTTAATTCGTTACTTATTTATTTCGCAAATAGAAGGGGGGGGGGGGAGGTTATAACATCGATTTTCTGTAAAACTCTCATTTCAGTTACGTAAAAACTCGTTTGAAAATTCTTAGCTCACCAAACCTGTCAGTGAAGATATACAAGTTCGAAATATGCAAAAATTAATTTCACAAAATTATTTTTTATCATTCGTTTGAAAAAAGGTATCGAAAGTTAAAATAAATGTAATAAATACAAATATACTGCAAAAAAATCTCTAATTTTACCTAAAATTCATAAAATACTTGTTTCAATTTTGCCCCTACACAAAAATGTACAAATTATGTGGGTTAAAAATTACTGAATCTTCCAAACCTCTTCTACACCTTCGTTCTTACTGGTTTTATGCTTTTATGTACGTGAAGGAGGTGATTTATTTGGTGCCCCGGCGTATCATTGTTACCCCTTCGATGCACGGTGTGACAGCCGGCAGCCTTGTGCTATGAGAATCATCATAGGCTTTCGTGCTGTAAGCGTTTCACAGGCTTTGCATTCTGAGGGTGTTTTTCTGTTGATCTCGAGAAGAGATGCGATGTTGGTGAAGGAGCGTGTTCGTTTGTCCAAGATTACCAATGCAGGAGGTGATTTATTTGGAGCGGCAACAAGGATCGAACCGAAGAAGCCACGGACAGTAGATGAGATCTTTAGTGCCGAACAAAAAGTTAGCTCAATCGCTTCCTGCAAGAAACTCGTTTTACTGCACGTGGCGTCGCCACATGCACTTTTACAACTACATGCAGAGCTAAACGTTGTAATTTTATGCTACAGTAAAAATATGCGAGTCGTCTTTTGCTTCTCCTATGAAATGTAGCCTCCCATTTTTTTTTTTTTTTTTTTTTTTTTGTCACTTTTTTGCGGTTGAGCGATTTTAAAATATCCGTTTGCCTTAAAAACGCATATTTCAAGCGAAAAATCGTTTTTTTTTATTTTCGATACACTTGTTTTTTTAGTTTTCTAGATTTGTTTGAATTTTGTTTCTATCTTTCTCAGAATTTGAGTCACAGACATTTGAATATTAGTAATTTAAAAGATAGAATAAAGGTTTAAAATTATAATTTTATTTTTTTCTCAAAATTTTCCGCTTACGCAAACAGTTGTCAAAGTGTAGAAACAGTATTTTAAAAATCAGTAAGTAGATTTCGAAGAACCTCAACTGCGCAATATGAACATTTTGTCTACAATTACGATGCCACAGAATATTTACTGCACAACAGCTTGCAATATCGACGCGAAGAATTGTATGTCGTTAAGCTGTTTATAGACGGCAATATAAATATTTTTCATTTCATACGGTGTTTTTTGTTTCTTTTTTTATGCTTTACTATTGGACATGAGTACCCTGCGTATATTGAGCTGATTTAAAATGTTACGAATTAGGGTGAAACTTGTTGTGCACGTTTTTCCTCGTTCCACATATTTATTGCCTATATAAATGTGAACTGTCATATATATATAAATATATATAGTATATATTATGCGATTCATTTCATATTTTGTTTCTGTATAATATATTATGTAAAATATGATGGCAATTTTTATGGGAAATAACAATTAGCTACGATTTTTTATATTGTACTTTCGTTTGTACAATTCAGAATGTAACTTTTTGTACGCACACAGACAGAAACAAGGCTGAAGACAAATTGTATTCTACAAAAAATACATCAAAATTAATTTTCATTCTTGTTACTGACGCAAAATTCGTGTCTGTAACTTGTCTGATGTTATGAATAGTGCTTTATAACATCAGACGCAGGAACACAACTGCATTAAATACTAGGTTGAGCAAAAAGTTCTGGGAAATTTGTGAAAGTTACGTTGTTATGCGAAAATTAACAACAAAAGCAACAAGGACTATTCTTCAAAGTAGAGACCATCATAGTCGACGACTTTCTGCCATCGTTCTGCCAGATTACGGATTTGCTGGAAGTACCATGGCGGCTCCTTGGAATCGGAAAACTCTTGACATGCTTTCTTCAACTTCATTAAAGAATTCAAATCGACGGCCCTTGAAAAAGTGTTGCATTGATCGAAAGAAGTCATAATCGGATGGAGCAGTGTTGCCAGTGGGCTACTTTTTTAAAATTCGGATTTCTTGATTGGCACCACTTATTTGAAATGGCTAAATTCGCCTTATTTAACTACCTTTTAATTAAGGCAAAAACAAAGCGAATTTTACCAATTCAAAAAAGTGGTGCCAATCAAGAAATCTAAAATAAAAAAAAATAGCCCACTGGCAACACTGATATGGAGCCCCGTCTGGACTGTACCCCTAGTACTCCTATATACGATGCAAATTCTGGTAACTATTAGATTAAAAATTTCCCAGAACTTTTTGCTCAACCTAATATAAAGAAAGTCTGAAAGTAATCAATTGTTTGACTGGTTTTGAAATTTATATTTTATTTAAAAAGATAGTTCATATTAAACAATTATTTAATAACCACCATTATTAATACCCTTACCCGAAGGATCCCTTATCATCATTAATCCATTTTTTTTAAGTTTTGTTTTTACAAGGTAAAAAACATTTCAACTCAGATTTGACATCATCAGAGTTTCTGAAAGTTTTACCCCTTAAATTATGTTCTAATTAACGAAATAAGTGCTAATCTGAGGGGCCACTATGTAAGGAATACGATGGGGCAACACTTCCCAACCTAACTGTCTTTTGAGTTGATCTTGCGGTAGGTATTATTATCTTGCTACAATATCCGTTATTTTATCCGTTTTCGATTTCTTAAGGGTGGATATTTTATTGTAGTACTTGTTACAAACAATCCAGTTGCAAGCAGTAAACTTTTGTTGTTATTGTTTGATCTCGTGGTATGAACTCGTAATGAATTATTAATCGGATATACCACCACACGTATAAAAGAACTTTCTTTGAGTTAATTCCATCTTAAAAGGACTCATTTTGTTGCCTTATTAACAACGCATCTCAAATCATCTGTGTGCTTTGTTGCTCTCCGAAAAATCACGAGGAAGCCATACACCTTCTATGTTTACCTTACCATTTTTTTATAAATGCTCCTGAACAGTTGAGCACAATGAGTTAAGCTTGTCAATTCCTGTATCGTTTAGCATGGACTGACTCCACTAGATCCATCAGACTAGATGACATCACCATCGTGGCTCTTCAAAATAATTGATTACTTTCCGGCCATTTCCGGGCTATTAAAAGGTTTTTCATGACAGTTTGTGGTATATTTTTGTTGTGGTTAATGTCACAAACTCCTTGTTTGTTGAGTTGAGTTACTTTTTAAATAAGAGTGTGATATAATGTATAACTAAATAGAACTTTTTTTTTAAATTGTATTCTTTTTTAACACTTTATAACATAGCTGAAATGTGTTTATTAAGTCGGTCTGTCTTTCTTCCATCGTTCCGCCCTCTATATCGCATAAATGCAGTCAAATTGCCATGAAATTGATGGATATTATTGGGGTTTCTCATAACATGTCCGGTATTCAAAATGAAGTGTGTAACATTTACGATTCATTTACAGGGACACTCAAAAGAATTGCGTTACATTTAGGGTCTATGAGAAAAAATAGATTGCGGTGAGTTTTAATGATATTACACTATTTTAAACACATTGTAATGCATATATATATCACTCAAGTGTAGTACAAGGCGCTTACTGTTGAATCTGATGTGCGTTCAATTACAGGGACACGAAAAAGAAGTTCGCTACAGTACCGCCTATGAACAATAATTGCTGGAAGTGCGTTTTCAGTTGTGGTGCGTGTTTTACAATTTAGCTAACTTTTTGCCAGCTACTTGGAGTGTATAAATTCTGTATATCCTATACAGGGCTGCACAAAAGAATTTGAGTACATTTCCGTTTATTGGCGGAAATTACTGAATGGGATCGTTCAAGTATTACGTAAGCAGTAGGTGGGGGAGGGGGTTCCAGTGATTACTTATTTTTGCTGACAAGGGGGAGACGGGGGTCATGAAAATTCTTACGTAAGCATTAGACAACGAAGCAACTATAGTTTAACAGCAAAAAGCAAAAGAGCATGATTTAGATGAGCGTTCTGCGGATGTTGAACGACTTGAGAAAAAAGATATGGAGTAAACAAAGGCAGGAAACGAGGATCATTTTAGCCCACCACTACATTGAAAACTTAATACAGTCAAACCTCGTTAACACGAACACGCTTAACGCGAATTACTTTTAGCACGAACTGTTTCCGATTGCCCCATCCAGTTGTATGTAATGTATTTAAGTTCGGATGACACGAACTACTTTTATCATGAACAAAAAAAGTTTCCCCAACGCGTTGAGTGTTCGCGTTAACGAGGTTCGCCTGTAATAGACAATGCAGAAACATGGATTCAAAGATCTTGGACACCAGACTAGAAATGTGAACGCCAAACCCATTCCTATGATTCTTGTTAAAATTTTTAGTTATGTGCCTAAATAAGTTAGGGCCTCTTGTATTTCTTAAAGTTTTTTTGTTTTTGTTCAATGCGATAAATAATAATATATAAAAACTATTTTGTATTCTATGAATTGTTTAATGCCATAAGTAACAATATATTAAACCGATTTTTTTTCCTTCAATACCACAACCCGTATGTGTCTGGTTATGTAAATTTGCTGGATTAATAATGCAATTTATCGCTAACTGTAATTTTTTGTGGCAAATAGTGTTGATGTTAGAATGTCATAAAATCTTACGTAAGCAAAGGGAGGGAGGGTCTAGTATTTGCTTATTTTTTCTTACAAGGGGGAGGGAGGGGTACAAAATGACTAAAAATATGCTTACGTAATACTTGAACGGCCCTAATGGGAATTTTCAACTGCGCTATGTGTTTAATTAAACTAACTTTTAGCATATTTGTAGTATATTTTCAAAACTATAGATCATATATAGGGCTGTACAGAAAAATTCGGATATTTTCCTGCTATTGATTGTAAATACAAAAATTGTGTTTTTAAATGCACTATGGAATTTTTAAACTGTTTATTTAGCCATCATCTTTCACCTTAATAAACTGTAAAGTTTTGTTACAGAATTCTGATTGTGTTGGGAAAAGTTTCATAATCTATGCTGGACGCATGATTTTTCATTCTTGTTTAATGTTAATGTCATCTTTTCCATTTCAGAGCACTGTGGACAACGTCCTTTGGGGACAGCAAAGTCTGGAGTTGAGGAGATTTAATTTGAGACTTGGTGGCCTGCTGTTGAATTCTCCTGTGCCTAGATTCCATATACATTATTTCTCTCTTGAAATTAATAATAATGAGTTAGATTATAAACAAAAAAAAGTAATTAGTAGAAGAAATTCAGTGTTGCTATCCACTCATTCTTACCTCTAAAGTTTTTGACTGCTGAAATCGTAACATACGTTTGCAGAACTGAAGTAGTGTAATCAATTATAGAACGTAAACAGGCAACAGAATTATAAAATTGACCGTAAGCATGTCTTCATTCATGTTTTATTTGAAGACGTATTTATCTACCAGAAATATTTCGTATTCACAATCCATGTTATTTCGTACGACAGCAATAAATTTATTTAAATTCCACATCGTACTTTTCGTTTGTCCGAACATTTTAGGTGAATTTGTCATTTACTATCACCATAAAATTTATAAAATTTTAAATTTTTTTAGGATTAAAATGTAATTATTCATTTTAATTTTGTTATAAATAATGTTAATACAAAAGCATAATAAAACTGTTATTAATGACAACAATTAACTTTTTGGGGGGAAATTAACTGCTAAACTTATAAACCATTGGATATTTTATGTTGCATTTTATAGAAGTTCCACGTGTCAACAGCTCATAAATTACTCGTTTATAGAATTAGATTAATATTGAAACGTAAATTCCATGTAGTTTCTTACATTAAATTATCTCATAATAATACATTCCGAATGCAGAATAATTTTTCAAACAAAATTTAGGAAATTTGTAAAATATTGAGTTATTTTTTCACTTAAAAATTTTTAAACTGAAGGGTTTCTATCAAAAGCAGCATTTGTCGAAAATTCGGAATTTTCAAAAATAAGACAAAACGTTTCTAGACAAGCGGTAGTTTATTTACTTATTTTTTTTTTTTTTTTTTTATGGGACAGTCAAAATTCTCTCGGCTTATAATGAGGACATAGATTGTTTTTTTTTTTCTTTTTCTTATGTAACTGTCTCGTTTTCTTACACGATAGAAAAAGTCAAATGTTTCATAATCTAGAAAAATATAATCTAACCATAATCAAAGATATGCAATAACTTTACTTACGATTTCTATAAGCGTTCTTTATCTTTAGAAATCTCAGAAATCAATAGATTTTCAAAAATTAAAAAAGAAAATATTTAAAAAATAAGTTTCTTTTGCTGCCAATTATTTTTGGAAACGTTTCAGAGTAATTTTTATAATGTGTAAGCCACTTTTCTCAAATTGGAATACATGTTTTAGGATGCTGTAAGTACTTAAATTAACATTTTCAGCTATATAATTGAACTTATACATTCAAGAGTAATGCAAGAATAATTACGAAATAATATTAATTATAATATTAACGTCTGGCTGTTAATTTATTATGTACGTCACTTAAATAAGTTTGTTAAGCATGTCTACTTGACAATTGATGTTTAGAATTCCAGGTTTAAAAACTGATTGATGATTAATGCACGATTTAAAGTACTCGGAAACGTTTCCGAAAATTAGTGGCAACAAAAGAAACTTTGTTTTATAAATGCTTATTTAAAACTCAAAATGTTTTATAAATGCTTATTTAAAACTCGAAAATATGTTGGCTTCTGGGGTTTCTAAGGATAAAGAATGCTTTTATCTCGTATTGTAACTCAAAAGGTGTTATTGTATATCTTCGTTCTTAGTTATATTATGTTTTCCTAAATTAAAAACATATGTCCTTTTTACAGCGTGTATAAACAAAAAAGTTTTAGCAGATTCAATTTTTCAATATTTTAGGCCTGTTATAATTACGCCGTACCTTTTTTCACTGAAATCATCTCAGTTTTACTACGATGTGTCACATGATTTTAAGTTTGTATTCCTTCATTAAACGTGTTGTTATTCAGTGACGTCTCTATAAATTCTTCTCCATTATTCCAATCTTAATGGGAATGATCATGAGAGAGATTGAAATTGCTAAACCTGTTCTTCGATACTAGTATCATACGTATGTGTTTGGTGGTTTTTAGTACAGATAAATACTAAACAAGTGCTGACAATGCATTAGTAATGTTACACAGTTACACAGTGTTAGTAATACAGTTAAATTGATTTTAATATCTTTAAATGTAGTAAATGGTGTTGAGACTTCTGTTTCAGTTTTGTTACATTCTTGATCCGTTTTCATATGTGTGATAAATATATAGCCTAAAAGAATTAAGATATTCCATTAATTAACAACAGACATTGAGATAAGAACGTAAATATAAAGTCATGTGATGCAAAACAAATGCCAGAAGATGCTGTCGGTGAAAAAAGTTAATACGTACTTATAAAAACCCTAAAATGCTAAAAAAAATTCAATCAGCTCAAACTTTTATTCATGCATAACAGCCCAATTTCTTTCGGGTTATTTATACCTAGGGAAGGCCTTCGATCCACCAAAGTTTAAAAAAAGAGTGTTCAACTTTAATAAAACTGGCCTTGTGAGAACAATAATATTGCACTGTTAATTTGTTTTCGTGATTTTTGGACAAGTGCATTTTTTGTTGGGAACTCTTACAGTCCGGGTGGCAGCTACACCATTTTTTCAGCGATATGATACAAGGCGATTTTTAAACATATGACAACTGAAAGCCGTTTTCGTGAATGATTAAGTAAAATTAATGACATATTTAAAAAATCAGCTTATAAGATATCAATAAAGTGTCATTGCCCCCCGGACTATTAAACTATTTAATACTTTTCCGGTTTTATTTCAAATTCATTTACTGTGTTATATTACAATTAAACTCTAATTTCTAATTGTTTTGTATATTTAAACTGTATTAATTATTTATTTTCCACTACTGATTTCTCTTAATTACTAAAAAATAATTATCATTAATGGTAATTTACAAATTTGCCTTGTGCTATGCGAATTCCGGTGTATTAAAATTATGTTTAAGCAAATATAACGGAAATATTATTTTATTAATGTGAAATTCTTAGCATAATGTAAAAAATAACATTTCGTTTGTTTTTCCCTTCCTTTTTTTTTACTTCTTGCACATGGTCGATTGTAGATTGCACTATCAATATGTTATGTACTACCAATTCTGTTATAGACTGTACTATGAAACAATCAGTTGTATGATTTTATTATTTCAATGCGCTGTCCTAAAACCATTTATCAATGTAAATTGAGTATTTTGAATTAAAAAATCCGCAACTGATACTTTATTAATGGAAGTCGCAGACTGTTTTCTTAAATATTCTAGGAATTTCTCCGTCTTATCTGTACCTAACTTTTAGCAAGCTGACCTCTTCAGCGTTGTTTCTTTTTTTTTCCCTCTTAATATGCTTTAAATTCTTTATTTTCCAGAATAATTTCGGCACTTTTTACGAAAAAATATTTTCTGACCAAAGTGATAAGACGAATATGGATTTGGGAACAAACTTGACAGACAATTGTTCTATATGTCTGTCTAAATTGTTATTTTCACTAAAACTGGTGTTACATTTTTACATTGTTACGGGATACTATTAATGTAAAAGTAAATCCTACTGATTCTACTGCCTTAGTGAAAAGGATAATTCAAATAAACTTTTAGCACTGTTATCTATAAAAGATATTCTCAAATGCATATTCGTTATTTTTTAACACATTGACGATCGGAAGAAAATCGTAAAAATTGTAAAAATTGTAATGACAAAAACTTTTTTTTTCTTGAACAGGTGTTAGTCGATCAAGTTTCTTGCTTCAGATTTATTTTTTAATAATAATCTATATTAATTCGTACAATACTGTTTCTTCCATATTAAAATTTACAAAAAAAATTACCTAATATTAAGTTTAAAGGATATATATATTTTTTAAACCAGATTTTTAAGTATCTTTTAAATATAAGGATAGAAATTTATCACTGGAAATTGTTTGGAAATATACAAAATATTTAGAGAAGTAAAAATTTCATTCCAGAAGGAAAAATAAAAACTTCTAATTGAAATTTTAGCATAGTTTTTTATTTTTTTTTATTTTCTTTTTGAATTATTAAAATACTTTTAAAACACAACTTTCTGTGTAAAGGTTTGTTTATTTAAGAATAAATTTCAGTGGAAATCGTATTAAAACATTTAAGGATTTAAAAGTCGTTTGACTTCCAACAGTGTCATCTGTTAGAAGCCGATACACAATGTGGGGGGGAAAAAAACATGAAAATACGGAAAAAGTACCGGCAGCAAAGTTTATGTCTATTCTCCTATTTTCACAAAACTTTTTTATTTCTCCGTTTTCAAGATGGAAATTTTCACCTATATAAAACCGGAAATTTTTAATTTTTGATATAAATATGAGAAATAGCGCAATATTAAAAAAAAATCTGTATGACAGTTATAAATATTGATACACATTTGTAATAGGTATTTATATTACATATTATCACACCTGTTATTTATCGCCTTGCTTTCCTCAGGATTCGAACCTATAAATACTGTCTTTAGAGGATTAATACTCTATTCCCTAAACCACCTGACCACAATCCAATGACTTGGTTATAGGCCAAGATATAAATTACGAAAATTTAACTGGAATTTTTCCATATTCAAAGCTGGAGTAGCACAGTTGAAGTTTATTCCAACAGAGCGAAAAATGTCCAGACCAGGGATCGAACCTGGATACTTGGCGTGCCGTGCCAATGCCTTACCTGTTAGGCTATCCGGACCGATACCTGGCTGACATAATTCACTCTTATTAGTTGGACTTGGCTGCGAACTGCAGCGCTATTTCATTCATCCGAGCTATAACTATAGCATTTACATGATGAAACTACTTTAACACGGAAACTCCTGTATACCATGTAATTAGGTCATAATGAAGGGAAAGAATATTTTTTCCAACTGGATTATATCATATTCAAAGCTGGAGTAGCACAGTTGTAGTTTATTCCAACAGAGCGAAAAATGTCCAGACCAGGGATCGAACCTGGATACTTGGCGTGCCGTGCCAATGCCTTACCTGTTAGGCTATCCGGACCGATACCTGGCTGACATAATTCACTCTTATTAGTTGGACTTGGCTGCGAACTGCAGCGCTATTTCATTCATCCGAGCTATAACTATAGCATTTACATGATGAAACTACTTCAACACGGAAACTCCTGTATACCATGTAATTATGTCATAATGAAGGGAACTGGAATTTTTCCATTTTATCTCAATTAAAAAGAAATTTCCGTTTTTCTGTCTTGGAAAGAACATTTCCGTTTTTAACATTCAACCAGTAAGGATAAAATAAAATTTTCCGTTTATTACCATAAAATTCATGGTGTCCATTCAAAACAAAAACGTTTCCGCTAAAAGACAGAAATTTCACATAAAATCTCCCGTATTTTTACTGGAATTTTTTTTTCACAGTGCAATCTATTGTGAAGCCCTTTTCACAAGTGACCCTTCTTAAATCATGGTGCAAGGGGTTAAAAAAATTTAATTACGTTTCATGCAATCTAAAAAATTATGGGCTGTTGAAAGCTAAAAAAGAATAAATGAACAAATCAAGCATGAATGTTGATTTGAAATAAGCTGAATAGTAACTGGAAAACAAAATCCATCCTCTTTCATTTTTGATGTTTCACTATGCAAGCTTATTAATAAGGTCAAATCACTGTTCCTGCAATGAAAAAATATAAGTTGTAAACCTGGGACCAGGTTATCTAAACCTGTTGTGTACATATATGTGTGTGTGTATGTGTGAAATGTTGTACAATGACTGTTGTTGTCATTTTGTATATTTTTTGTTTTGTTAACCAACTCAAGTTCAAGAAACAATAACTGTAGAAAGCGTTAGTGAAACTATGCAAAAGAGAACCCACCATTCACTTATTATAATTTGTTGATATAACCAGGGCCGAAACTAGCCCTTTTTTCACCTGGGGCAAACATGGATTTTGCCCCCCCACCCCCCCACCCCCCCCCCCTCTTCCGCAAAGTATATTTACAAAGAGAATTTTAACCGAATTATTTTCTTCTGATGGACTGATGGCTTCCATTATTATGAAACAGCCATTATAAATGAAGTGTTAGGTGAAGATGAAAAAGCAGTCGTAAAAGTTGGAACTCTGATTTTCTAATCAGATGGGGAAAAAAATGGCCATTTTTTTTTGTTTGTTTTTTCTGTTTTTTTAAGTGTTAGGTGAAGATAAAAGAGCAGTCGTAAAAAGTTAGAACTCTGATTTTTTGGTCAGAATGGAAGCAAAAAATGGCCATAATTAAAAAAAAAAAAAAAAAAAAAAAGAAAAAGAAAAAAAAAAGACCATTTTTTCCCCCATTCTGACCAGAAAATCAGAGTTCTAACTTAAAAAAAAATTATGGCAATTTTTTCCCCCATTCTGACCAGAAAATCAGAGTTCTGACTTTTTACGACTGCTATTTCATCTTCACCTAACACTTCATTTATAATGGCTGTTTCATAATAACGGAAGCGATCAGTCCATCAGAAGAAAATTATCCATTCCAAAGGTATAAGTTCGATTGAAAAAAAAACTATTTAATACTTTGAGCAAAAAGAAGAGGCTACACCTGCAATTTTCACGACACCAATAGAATCACGTAGCTGCAAATGTGCACGGTTTAGTTACCTCTAAAACTGAATAAAATTTTTACCATATTTAATCGATGACAGTTGTTAGACTTTTTAAACTGAATTTCCGGAAGAAATTCTGCTCTATACAGGATCCTTATGCCATATCATATTTAGATTCTTCTATGCTTTGTCATACTCCAGACAGGATGATTTTAAGAATACTGTGCTAAACATAGAGGTGAGAAAAATCGACAAACAAAATCTTCATTTGGCGCCCCTTCGTTCTGGCGCCGGGGCACATGCCCCTTCTACCCCCCCCCTAGTTTCGGCCCTGGTTGTAACAATAAGTGCATCCACCACTGCTATTATTATTAATATATTACTACAATTATAAGTGCAATTCAGAATATTAAAAATTATGAGTCATCTCTCTTTGCCAAATAATTCGTTTGGGCTATTAAAGAGATGAAGACGTGTTAATAAATATATGTCCATAATTATTTAAATATGTAGTATTAAAAACTAAATGTTAGTAATAACTAATTGCTTAAGTTAGAAGTTAAAAAATATATTATTTAACAAGAAATAAATTGCATCTTTTTCTTCTTTACGTAATTCGATATTAGAAAACACAATTACTTCCTAATCTTCATGCAATAATATCAGGCTAAAATTATAAAAAATATAGCGCATTAAAGTAAATCTCAATAATTAAATATTATTGAACTTCTTAATCACAATGAGTTGAATAATTTACATATTAAAATTAAAGTGTCCAGCTCCAGTTTGTAAAATTGTGGAAATCTTTTGAATAATTTGAATAAATGATTCAAATAATATGTTTTAAAAAATCAAGCTAAAGGCACTTTGCTTCAAAATAGTATATTGTGTGACGATAAAGTTTTTTAATGAGCATTTAAATAATGATTTTAAAGATAATTAGAAAGTTAAAACCCATTAATTTTGTTAATGAATTATTTAGAGCAACGGTGTCAAACTTTGGCCAGCGCGATGCCACTATTTTTTAATATGTAATATTCGCCTTATTTAATCGTAGAAGTTCTTCACTTAAATAAAGCGAAGATTACTATTAAAAAATAATGGTGTCCCGCATGCCATAGTGTAACACTTCTAATTTAAAATATATTTCACAATTAGAATCTTTTTTTTCACTTATTTTTAAATTGCGACAATATGCAATATAAGTTATATGATAACTTTTTTGTGTTTATCACATTGTGTACCATAATTTCCTTTATAGTGAGTATCTAGATCATTGCATTTTTCAGATCTGCGCGATGTAATACCTGTTTCAAAATATTTTATATACATAAATTTTGTTTTCCTTACACTTCAAATATAGATTTTTTTTTTCTTATTTTATTTGCAAATTAGTGTCTTCACAATTGATCAATCAATAAATAAATAAGCTAAAATATTCTGTTTAATTGTTAAAATATAAAGAATCTTGGTGCAGAGTTATTCAAAAATATCACATATTTAAACCATTGAATGTAATGCCAATTTTTTTCTCGAAATAGAATATTAATAAGCGTTTTGTTCTAATATAAGGAAAATTTTATTTTATTAATATAGCTAAAAAATCCGTTCAAGTGGGATGCATTAATATCTGTTGCGTACTTTTTTCTCGTTGTAGTGATAAGTTCTTATATTTTTAAAAAATCATCTTTCAATTTAAAACCGTATTTAAAAATAACTAGCAAAAGCCATGCTTTGCTTGGATTCGTGAAGCATTATTTAATAAGATAAATATTTGAAAGTAGCAATATTTTTTTATATTATTCTTGCATCTTTATTAAGCAAAAAAGTTATTTTATGTTTTGGCGCATTTTAATTTTAGAAATCTAAATTCAGCCAAATAACTAAGAATTTCCTCGGAATTTTTTATTTATGATATAAGACTGGTGTAAATAAAAATATTTTCGAAGCAAAATTTTACAAAATATTTATATAACGAATTTAACAATTAATTTTATTTCTTTAGAATTCTTTTGTTGCCACTTTACAAAAAAAAAATCGTAATATAATTCTTTTAAAATGCGTAAGTATCGTATGCTTAAATGATCTACCATAATAAGAATAAATTGTGTATTTGAATTCTTAACACTGAAAAATACTTTTATAATTGAATGTAAATAATTGAATTTTCACAAATTTTAATTCATTAAAAATATGCTATAATTTTCATAAAAAGGGGTATTTTAAAATTTTCATAAAAGAAATCGTAACTCCATGATTTATTTTTTCTTCTGAAAATATACGTGTTTCATTTTTTATTTGCAGAAATGCGTCCATAATGGAAAAACATGTAAAATAAATTAATTAAAATAATAAATTTTTTAACGTTATTCAGTAAAAAATAATAATATTGTGCAAATCTACAGATCATAATTTATTTTTACGTTTAATTTTAAGTCAAAATACTGAATAGTTTTTTTGTAAAGTGTACGACAAAATGTGATTTGTGTAGCCTAGTAGAGGATTCGTTCCGCTCATCCTAATTATGTTTATGAAAATTTAAAATATATATTTTATACCAATATTAAAAACACTCTGTTAATTAGTAAAGTATATGTATCAGTTGTATTTTTCATATTTCTCAAAAAACCTTTTCTTCAGTATTGAAATTAGTTTGCTTTGTATATTTACAATATTTAATATTGTTTATTCTTTAGGTCAAAATGCTGTTTCTAAATTACAGCTGCTTGTGTAAATATATTGAAAAAACTTTTTACTTTGTTAAATTACTGTTTAGATCATAAAATTTTTGTTATGCTTTAATGTTTAAATTCCGGTTTTCTGATATGTGTTAAACTTTATTTTCTTAAATAAGGTTTTATTTTAATATCCTTTCCAAAATTATAGAGACTCTGTCTGTTGAAAATCCGATACACGTGTTCACACATATAAAAAGAAAGAAAACCTTTTTTTTTTTTCTTTTTGTTTATCTGAAATTGTTGATCTTGTTTCTCATACATTTGACCTATTTTAAGTTAAGTTTGTAGTTGAATGTAACATCAAGCAAAAGTTCTAAATTAACTTTTCGTATTTTCACTGTGAGCAAACAATATAAAAAGATTGATCATTATTATCATTATTATCTCTATAATAATAGCCAAAGTCATGTGACTGTCATCAACAGTTCCTGGTTGACCGCTTCACTTTTTATATGCCAAACAGCCAATTTGATAACTTAATGTTAGCCGGGCGCAGGTGATAAATCGCCAAATATTGTTCTATCGCCATCATATCATCTGTATTAAAATAGTCCATCTCATACGACTGTCATAAACAATTTTTCGCGAAGTAAATTAAAACAAAGCTTTGATGTTGAAATTAAATGTCATAGTTTATAGTATTATTTATTACTTTCTTTTTCTTTTCTTTTCATTATTTTCCTTTTCTTTTCTTTTCAATCTTTTCTTTTTCTTTTCTTTTTTTTAAAGAAATAAGAGAAAATTGAGAGTCATAAATTTTAAGTATTTCAGTTTTAAATTAAAGTTATGTATTTTAAATAAAATGAGTAAAAGTATTATATTTTAAATGAAATAAATGAAATAAGAAAAAAAATACGAGGGGCACAATGTTTGCGATTTATCACCTGCACTCGGCTAACATAAAAATACCGAGTTCATGATTTCTGTATCAAAATCTTCCGATTTGGCGAAGGATTGAGCAAGTAAATTAAATTATGAATAAAAGTAACACGATACAATGCTTTGCATAGATTTAAAGGAGACCAAACTGGTCGCCAAGGGCGGCTAGTTATTATTATTACTATTATTATTGTTATTATTACTATTATTATTATTATTGTTATTGAATGGTTTCATACTCAAACTTAAAAAAAAAAAGTTTGTATGTGATTTTGTACAATTAAGGAGATCCAATGTAATGCGCAATACTTAAAGTATATATGATAGTCTTCTATTTCAAAATTTTATGCATGAGTTTTTCTCTTTTTCAAATGTTATATGTAAGTGCAACATAAAAATGCCTACAACTGTTAAACTATTAAATTATATTTATTTGACTGATAATATGTCATGCATAACTGAATTCAGTATCCGTGCATCATTAAGAAGTATAAATGATTTGGTATTTATTTGAAAGGATTCTTTAAAGTAACATTGTGTTCAGTGGTATGGAATATTTAGTCTCCAAAATTAATAATATACAGTAAAACCTCCCTAAAGCGACCACGTTCCGTTCCAATAAAAATGGGTCGCTCCGAGAGGTGGTCTCTTAATGGAGGTCATGTTTAAATCTAGATTTTAATTGTTGAAAAAAGGTAACAATTAATGTTACAAAAATTTATTTTTCGCATTAGGAAAAAGTATGAAAATTTAAGTATCAAGACAAAAGTTAATTAGATAAGTTAATAGTGCAGAGTTTAAAAAATGAATACATTGACGTTTGCTTAGATTTTACGTTTTTATCTTCTATAACTTTTATTTCCAAGTCCTTTCGAAGTTCAGTCAATAAATGCAATTTTTTTTTTTGGACGGGAACACATTATGCCGATTTCATTCTTTTATCTATTTCTTTGAGAGTTTCCTGACAGAATAAGGCAGGGGAGTTTATTGACCGTCATCCTTACTTTGTCATCAGAGTTAAATTCATTGTCTAAAAAGGCACAAAGGGGTTTAAACACTTAAAAGTTACCGGAATAAATAAAAATTCTAAACTTAGTTTAGAAGTTTTATCAATAATGCGCTCTCCGGAATTATTATTCTAATAAAATCTTCCTCAAGCGAATAGGAAAAAACGGAATTTGTTTCATTTTCTTCAAAGAAATGGGTCGCTCATGGAGGGAGTTCAACTGGGGTGATCTCTGAATAGAGGTAAAATTAGTATTGAGCCTATGGGAATACATTTCGTTCCATGAAAAAAGGGTCGTTCAGGGAGGTGGTCGCACAGAGAGGTTTCCCTGTACAGCATCAATTTAATTATAACATTTATTTTCTACGACACTTTGAATGTGTAGAAAATGTTGTAATGTGATGTTAAATGTGTAGAACTTACATTTCTCAAAACAATTGTACTTAAAATAGGTGCTTGAAAACAAGATATTGTGTTTAAAAGAACTGAGCTCTGAGTGACCGTGTCAAAATTATAAATCATAATGAATTCTTTATAAAAAATTATTAGAAGTACAACACATCAAAGTTTATATAATTTGTTTTTTATGCTGTCATTTTTTACACAATGTATACATAAGTTTCAAGCAAGACAGATATTGAATGAATCAAAATACTTGTATTTTTATTTACGAAATTGTTTGTGACATTTATTATGTTATTCGGAGAGTAATTTCGATTTTACAACAAGCATTGTTAGTTGTATTTTTAACCATCCAGCTTCATTCTAAACCATATTACTATTACATATTTTGACAGCTGACATTTCAAAGTTTATTTATATTTTTTTTCTTTGATTCCATAGGATGCTTTCGGGAATAGTGCATCATATTAATAATGGAAAACAAAATGGGGTTTTCCAGCAATTTTGCTTTTTTTTCTATATCAAAAGAGTAAGAATTATAGGACTGCACGAACCGAAATTTTCAGGCACGGGCGTTTATTTTTTTCGCTGTTCATGTCTCGTTCCGAGCAAAAATCACTGAAATCAAACCCGATCCAGCCTGACTAAGTTTCTACAAAACAGGGCGATTTTTCTAGCAGCTTTCCATAATTGAAATATGTATAACTATACTATACAATCTCACTATAATTTTACTAAAAATAAAATAAAATTAAATAAATAAAATTTTAAAAAATCGACCGGGCATGACCCGACACTAGTGAAAGAAAATTGGATCGGACTTCGGGCCAGATCTGGATATATGGTGAGCTCTTGTAAGAATGCTGTTCAAGCAAGAAAAAGGCTACGTGAAATGTATAGGGATATCTGTTAACAGAAAGCCAGTGTTAAAATAGGTTCGCAAAATTTCCTTCTGAAATGTTAATATGAAAGATACAAATGGCTAGTAAAAACTGATACATTGATTAAATAAATTGCCGAATAACAACACAATGGCAAAATACATTGGG
This sequence comes from Maratus speciosus, assembly GCA_963932465.1. Classification (NCBI taxonomy): domain Eukaryota; kingdom Metazoa; phylum Arthropoda; class Arachnida; order Araneae; family Salticidae; genus Maratus; species Maratus speciosus. The sequence goes on from OZ010788.1 coordinate 51,289,722, forward strand.
CTAAAATGTTCAATGTATATAATTAAATTAAAACAAAAATGTAATATGAAAAATTACACTTCATCTTTATGAAAAAAAATGAAAACGACATTACTTTCCGAACAACTAAATACATGTATACTATCACTATTACAAGTGAATGTAATTATGTACCAAAAAGACACCAGCCGACTCTCAAGTTCTATCGCCCATTACTTTAACACGTTTACGACGGCGCGGTGGGTCACACTCGACTGTCTCAGAGCTGCAAAGTCTCCGGGTTTTTGGATACCAGTATTTTGATACAGAAAACGTTGTTTAATTTAATTAGAACAATTGCGCGATTTAAAAGAACAACATTTTCTCTAAAATAACAGTGGTGTGCAAAAAGCCGGAGACTTGACCACTCTGAGACAGTCGAGTGTGACCCACCGCGCCGGCGGCGTGAACGTGTTAAAGCTGAACTATTAAATACCGTTGACACATCAAGGAAACTTCAATTCACATTTTAGTGATTTTCTTTCTTCACTAACTTATTTTAATTTTAGATGGAAAAAAAAATGCTAATAGTATATATTTTTAACATATAAAGTGAGTAGTTAAAAGAATTAAATCGTTTCTGAACACTAATAAGAAAACAAAAATTCCGATAATTGACTGTGCAATTTCCGTATTTTTTCGCATTTTATTTTCCATAAAAGTCATTTCGTGTGTGTATCTATCTATCTATCTATATATATATACCGGGTGTCCCAAAAAGGACTGACTGATTTTAAAATTCAATAACTTCCAAACGGTGACAGATATTAAAAAAATTCTTGCAGGAGGGTTATGCATAAAGTCAAAAGTTTTTTTACAGTGATTTTCGATTTTAGTTCGAATTACAAACAATAATGGCGCTGCGATCAATAGAGGCTAAATTCAGGCTCGATTTTTGGTACTTCGTGGCCCGGATAATACATTTCCATCTCCTTTTTCTGCATGGAACAAAAGAAAGGACCAAAAATCGCGCCTGTATTTAGCGACTATTGCTTACAGCGCCATCTATTGTTTGTAATTCGAACTAAAATCGAAAATCACTGTAATAAAACTTTTGACCTTATGCATAACCCTCCTGCAAGAATTTTTTTAATATCTGTCACCGTTTGGAAGTTATTGAATTTTAAAATCAGTCAGTCCTTTTTGGGACACCCGGTATATACATATATATATATATATATATATATATATATATATATATACTAAATTAAAATCATTTTAATAATAATAATAATATACCGGTTGTCCTAAAAAGTACTCACTGGTTTTAAAATTCAATAGCTTGCAAATGGTAACAGCTATTAACATTTTTTTGTAGGAGGGTTGTGTAATATGCCAGAAGTTGCTTTACTGCGATTCCCAGTTTTAGCTGCAAATAGTAGCGATGGATGGCAATACAAGCAATAGGCGCTAAATCCAGACCCCGTTTTTTTACCTCTTTTTTTTTTCCCATGCGAAAGAAAGAGATTAAAATATATTGAGGGGTTCCCGAAGAACCAAAAAACGGCCCTGGATTTACCGCAAATTTCTTGCAGCGCCACCTACCGCTGATACATGCAACTAAAACTGGAAATCGCAGTAAAAAAAAAACTCCTGTCATCTTACATAACCCTCCTGCAAAAAAAAAAAAAAAAAAAAAAAAAAAAATAGCTGTCACCATTTGCAAGTTATTGAATTTTAAAATCAGTAAGTCTTTTTTAGAACTCCCGGTAGATATATAATAAAAATGAAATCACATATGATAAAATAAATGTAATATACATTCATACACGCATATAGTATATATATATGTGTGTGTCTACTGTAAAAAATAATATTTTACCATGAGAATTTCCGGAATTTTACGGAATTTTTTTACAGTGTAAAAGAATAAATAAATAAATGCTACGACCTTAAAAAAAAATAACAGTTTAACTAGACTTTTAGCATTCTTATTTGTTAAAGATATTCTCAAATGCATATTGGCTGCGTTCTGAAACTTTCACAAAATCACTTTCTCCAAAAGGAAAAAACCGTATAATTACGGAAATTGCACTGGCAAGGGAAATTTTTAAGTGCGCGATTAAAAAAAAAAAAAAGTTCCTAAGTCCCAGATATAAAGAAAAAAATCCAATTAATAAAAATCTTTTCAAGTATATATTTTTTCAACTATGCGTACCGTGTATGCATATGAGTTTCTTCTACTCAGTCATTATATTTTTAAAAAAAAAGCGTTGGAAGCTACAGTCACATTATAAAAAAAAATGTATCACTGCATTCCACTGTTTCTTTTAAATCATTTAAAAAATGGTTTTATTACTTTATTAATATTTGGATTAGATTTTAAAAAAAGTTAATTATATTAAATTCCAATACTTTAAATAATTAAAATTTTGTGAAAATTTTAAATTATGGCATTATAATTAATGCTAGAATTTAATGTTGTCCTCATAGACAAAATTTAAATATAATTATTTAAGTCGTAAATATACAATTGTGAATTATTTCAAATTTTTGCAAGGAAATTTGTTTTGAGAAATGAAAAATACTATTTTTATGCACTGCTTACTGCTACGTTTATGAAATTATGTATAATTAAATTTTTCATTATATTTACTATTTTATTATACTTAAAACTCTAAGAAATAATTATCTATAATTAAACATTAAAATTTTTTTTCAAGATTATATATATACATATATATATATAAAGTAATACATAGCAAAATAGTATTTTTTGTTGTTATTCTTGTTGTTGTTAATGCTTCTTCTTGCATTCAAAAAACGTAATTCTTTATTTAAAAAAACGTTCAAATATGAATTTGACTTTTGTCATTGCTTTATTTTACTATTTTATTATACTTAAAACTCTAAGAAATAATTATCTATAATTAAACATAAAATTTTTTTTTCAAGATGATATATATATATATATATATATATATATATATAAAGTAATACATAGCAAAATAGTATTTTTTGTTGTTATTCTTGTTGTTGTTAATGCTTCTTCTTGCATTCAAAAAACGTAATTCTTTATTTAAAAAAACGTTCAAATATGAATTTGACTTTTGTCATTGCTTTATTTTAATATAAAAAAATAAAGAAACGTTATTTTCAAATAATTTTTTCGACATTTCGGAACTTGATATTTTTCGACAATTTATACTAAACATTGCCATTTTTAATATTGTGGCTAATTCTTTGTTGTAATTTTGTTGTAAATGCGAAACGGTTGTAAAGTAAACATTTTTCTGTAATTACACTATGCAAAATGTTAGTTGTACACCTGGACTATTACGGAAATAATATTTTATAAGAATAGCAAATAAAGCCTTTGTGCAAGAATATTAAAAGTCAAAAACATTGGTTTTTTGACTTTTAATGTTTTATGTTATGTTTGGTTTATAGGTTGTCAGGAAATGCGTGCTAATAAAACTGAATTTGTGTGTCATTTCTATCTTGAGTGTTTGTTTAAATGTAAATATTGTAAATAAAATCGATTTTTAAATATTCATTGAAATTTAAATTTGTTTATTGTATTTCTGTTTGAAAATACAATGTAATAAATGTGTTAATTATGTAAATGTAAGAGTTAAATAATCTAAATAATATGAACTGGATAAAATTTTGTTGAATTTAAAGTATAAATTTTATTTAAGAAATTAAGTTTGGTTAATTATCTTTTAGCAGACATGAAATTTTAAGATGGGAGTGTTTAGCGACAAAACACTAAGGTCTTTGATTATTCAACTTGATAATATTTGTGGGTTTTTTTTCCCTTTTCGACAGTCTTTTGTGAAATGCATCTCTTTAGATACAAACTTGACAACTTCACTTTTCTATGAGAATTTTTTTTTTTTTAATTGAATACAGAATCAATACATTTTTATGGTTATCTAATGCTCAAATATTGGGGTTGGATTCTTCTGATATCAGTTCAGATTTCAACTTTAGGCAACCAAATAACTTAAACTGAAGTTTCAAACTGCTTTTCTAAAATGTTTCAACGTGTGCATATAATTTGAGTTCAAACTTACTCTATAATAATCCTCAGTAGTTACAAATTGTAAAATAAAATAGAATTGAATAATCAACAGAGAAATAATACAAATAATATTTTTTTTATCGACAAAGCCACTTGCGCTGGAAAGACATGCTACGCAAGTCAAGAGGTTTTGGGGAATAAGTTGCATAGCCACCAAGTCTCGTACCACTATTTTAATAGTAATTTTCGCCTTATTTAATCGCAGAATTTCTTTCATCAAATGAGACAAGGATTACTATTAAAACTTAGTGGTACGAGATTTGGCAGATATACAACTGATACACAGAAAAAATCTCGGCATGTGTTACAAGTTCTTTCCAGCGCAAATGGTTAATACTTTGTATGTGCTGATTTATCACAGAGTAACCACTTGCAATCCTAAGACAAATATATTTTCATGAACATAGTAAAGAATGAATATGATTCGTCTAAAATAAGATTAGAAGCAGTTGTTTTATTGTAGTGAAGTGGTAAAATAAATGAAAAAATTAAACACATAAAATTGTTGCACAAATTCGACTATTTTTTATTTATTATATATTTCTTAATGTATAAGAAAGCAACTGGTATGCCTACTAAAATATTTTAACTTCTTTTAGGATTTTTTTAACACACTGTAGTATAGCTCTTTGGATGGCATTTTTATTTGCTATTTACCTTTCTTTCTTATTTGAGAAGATAGTGCATCCCCTTTATTTTTCTTCCTTTATTAGTAATCTCCAATTTCTTGCACATTCTAACATAACACTCTAACACACTCTAATAATAAATATGTTCTCAGAGATAGTAAAATTATCTGAGAGTTTTTTCTCGTAGGATTATTTGCAACCTAATGTAGTTTTAAAAATTTGTCTTGCAACATTAGAAAATTGATAGCCGATCCGTTATTTTCAAAAAACTATTTCCCCACTTTTTAAGCTTTTTTTTTCTTTAAAACAATAAATTTTATTTAAGTAGAGATGTTAAAATTTATTGGCGTTTCAAAGATACTTAAAAATTTGAATGGTAATTTCTAAAAAAGGTTATACGTGAGTACCAAACATTAATTATCTCATGGGAAAAATTATTATTTTTTAAATTCACAGGGCAATAATCACATCCTGCAATGAAGTTTACACTTACACAAATAAAACATTACGCAATCCTTGAGGAGAAAAGCGGTGCATGTCCCGGTTTGTTTCCCTGCTAGCAAAAGTTTATAATCTGAAGATTTCCTATCAAAAGATTTCTATCTGAATTTGGCACAACTTTTGGAATTTTTACAGAGAATTTTGAGAAAAATAAATTTATAAATATCACTGCATAAGTTTGTTGTAATAATTTTTTTTATTTCTTTAAAACTTGCGAATTATTTGAAATTTGAAAGGATTATCTAAGTTTTTTTTTTATAAAACCTTTAAATGTAGGTTTATATCAGTGTAATCCTCTTGTGGAAAAGATTACAATAGCGCCTCAAACAAACTAACCTTTTAAACATAATTCTTTCAAATTCTTTAATTTCATCTCATTTAAACTCTTGTCTTTCACGAAATTCTTCTACAAAATACTGATAGCAAAATATAGAAAGGAAATGTATAATACGAAATTTAATAGCAATTATAACTTAATGTAACTTGAATAATAATGAAACTTAGTAGTGATAATAGCTAAAAATTATTTACATTTTTCAGACATAAAAACTTAACTGAAATTTTACAATGTTTTATTACAGCTTATATTAAAATAGAAAATATTTTTATTTTCATATTGTACTAAAAACTAATTTATCGTGAAGTTCGTCAGATGTAACTATTTTTGGGGAGGTTTAAATAACAACGAATTTGACAAAAAATTAATATATATATATAGAAAACAGTATAAATTTTATTAATGCATTTATTGATCTGAAACGTGTATATTTTAGTTATTTAAAAAAATATGGCTTTTTAAAAAATATATAAACATTTTCTATAACTATATTCTATTTATAAAATTTTTACTTCCATCTTAAAATTCATAGCTGCAGTAAAAATGCACAATTTCCAGATATTCAAAGTTTACGAAACTTTACCTATTAAAAACAAAAGAGTTTTTACGGAACCAGAACTCAACTGAATCAATAATTTCAACTTTACTGATTTCAGATACTCTTAACTAAACGACTATTTTCATTTTCAATGAAATTTAATCAAGACCATTTGAAATCCGTAAAACAGATATTTACTAATACAGCTTAATAAATAATTATCAATTGGGTAATTCTCAGATAATGGTAAATGTTATGTCCTTTGCTAAAAAATTCGAATAAGCAAGTGAACCATGATTATTTACATTTTTTTACATTTCTTTTCAAGCACTAGATTATTAACTAGTTTAAATATGAAGAAAACAAATATTTTAAAAAGTTGAAAAATTGTAAATATCATTACCATGGCTTGTGCCAAATTTCAAATTTATTAACTGAAACATTTATTTTTAAGAATTGCAAAGCTTTTGGAGAAAAGCAACTGAGTATATTTCATTTTTCTATGTTTTATATATTTGGTACAGTAGGCAAAACGGAAAATTCTATTATCCTTATCTATTCTATTATCATTATTTAAAGTTTTGTCCCCGAGGTAACTAATTGCCATGGTACACACTAATTTCTCATACAACTCATCATTAGATGACGTTTTCATAGGATAGCGTTGTTAGACAATACAGTCTCTTGTTCTTACAAGCAGAAGCAGTAGGGGAGACCGGAGCTAGTTGGTTACAGGGATAAGTAGGCGCAGCCCTCATAAATCGCCTGTTTATGGATAGATTGGGTAACCAGTCACAGAGTACCTTTATTCTTGCTTTTTGCAATCCTCATTGTAGTTTTGCAGCGTTACCTATGTGCAGTGAACATTTATTACGATTTTTCTGTTTTTTGCACTCATGAGTAACTTTTTATTGCTTCATTCTTTCTCTAATTTCTAATACTTAACTTAATAATTGCGATTTAACTTGTGCAGATTTTCTTAGTGTATGATTAACTGTACCTACCCCATATGTAATTTACTTGGATTATTTATGCTTAGATGGTTACGTGTCCCTTTTGTGAAGAAATTCATTATGTGGCTTGTAGGCGCATTGAGCACGGGGCAAGGTGGCTTGATGTCTGGTGTGGGCTGGTAGCTTGAAAAACAGCAAACACCGAGAAAAGTGGTTGTAGTGCAAGATTTTGGGCACACAAGGGTTGCCCAAACGGAGACACTCGATTTTTTATTTGTGACAACTGTAACTCTGAACGTCTTTGTTTAAACTTACTGGTGTTAATGAAATTGATTTCTCTTAACTGCGTGCCTTATTTGAGTTTCGTTTAAATTTTTATAAAGCGTGTGCTAACTTACCCCATAGGTATAGGCAACTTGCCCCGTGACGGGGTAGGCTGGCGCACAATTTTCTTTTTAATTTGGGCTTTCGCTAAATATAAACTACAAAAGCTACAAACTCAAAACTCTGGGTATTTACAGCTCAATGCCTGTTCTTTAAAACTACAGTTAAAGTTTCATAAAAAACTTAAACTTAAACTTAATAAAAATCAATAACTAAAAACTGCGCCTACTATCCTCGGTCTCCTTTAATGTCTATTTTTGTTTCATTATGTAAAGACAACTTCGTTTTGTTCCTCTTGAATCAAGTGAGAGTACCTATTATAAGGTACTACCAAGCTCATTATTCTGAAATGCATATTTAATAATATAATTAGTTTTCTGAATAAATTATAAAAACGGTTTGGGACTTCTGTCAAGTATAGCACAAGCTTTCAATTCTTATAGTCAAGACCTGATGGCTCAGGTTGACTAAGCGACGGTCTTGGACCCATTGCAGACAAGGACTCCAAAATGAATGAAATGATTTAGAAAAAAAAACTTAAATCTCCTAGAAAAAAGTTAATTTCGAGCTCAGTTATCTAAGTAACAATTATCTCAGTGAGCATATTGCTTGTACATTTCCACTCTCTAAGAATAGCTTAGATTTGGTATTCTGTAGACAAAATATTTTTATTAGAATTATCTTTTAATAAATGTTCCAGAAGAAAATATACTTAAGATATAGCATCCAACATCAAAAGGAAATTTTAGTTGACTTGAGATTCACGAGCATTTTTATAAAATGCAGGAAATTTTTCAATTACTAACGAAACTTTTTGCAGGAATTTTTGTTTAAGGAGAAGAGGAAGAGCAGCTGAAAATCTGCTAAGTCTTACGCCCCAGACAGCACCAATCAAGTTCTGCTTATGGGCTTAAAATTAAAAATGTCATTACCGCGGACATTAACAAGTCGTTTTATGTGGATTTATACTTTCACAGGCATGGTAATGATAATTTTAGACGTTTACAAAAACGCATTATTATTTCTTAGCAGAAATTTCTATTATTTTATTATAATTTGAGCTAAAAATTAGAAATTAAAACAATTAATATTTTTTTTGAAGCCATAATTTACCATTATCTAAGAATGACCCAATTATTAATGCAACTGAATGAATAACTTTAATTATACTCATTTCAAATAAACTTTTAATCAAACTGCTAAATGAGAGTTCATTTTCAACTCATTTAGATTGACTTCCCCTTCTTTTCTTGGAAAACAGATTCAAGGAAATCAAAATTTTTATAAGAAAAAATCAGTATCAATGCTCCTCAAAATCCTGAACTCACAGATGAAGACCTCTTGGAGAACAGTTGTGCCATTTTTCACTCTAATCTGGTGTTCCCAAGGATGTTAGGAACTGGCCTGTTATTTCGTCATATCATGTTTTTGTAGCTCTTGTTGAAATTTCACCATGGAGAAATCACTCATTGTCAATGAAACAAACAAACAAACAAAAAAGAAACAAAAAATCTTGTTCAACATCATTCTATGTAATAAATATAAAATAAAATATTCGCTAAAAGAAGACTAGTGTATAATCATATTTTCTTTCTTTACTTTTCTCTATTTTATATACACCAAGTAGGAAATTGTACGTCAAACGTATGCCAAATGAAGTACTATAACTAGTTTTGTAAATATTCAGAACTTGGTTCAATAGCTGTTGCGCTCTTATGCAAAAATGCATTATTACAAAATTTATTGCGATTATTATATAGTAAATTTAGTAATACGGAAATAATAGGACTCTAACAGTGCTTTTTAAATAATATATTAGAATGATGTAGAAGAAATTTTTGTGATTTACCGTTTGGTAAATTTCGACTACAAACAATATAAGGTTGCGCATAAATATTCAATCTTTATATTGTCATAACAATAAAATTAAGAACTATATTAAATTTTACTCCTAATTCCTGGTGCAATTTCTGATCAGTGCTATTTTTTTAGAGTTAAGAAAAACACTGGTTGGTTACACAAATTTTACGATAAATGTAAGCTCTGTCGGTTGGACGATCATATGCCTCAAAATCTACTCCGCACCAATTTTTATCAAGACTTAACTATAGGGTGACCGAGGCAATAGTTGATCAAATAAGGTCGTTGCTACGGGGGTTTTATTGTATTTCCTTCCTTTTAATTTTCAGAAATAAACTATTATAATTGCTACAACCCTTAATGAATGTCCTATAATGGGTAAAAATGAAATCTGTTGTAATTAAATAGCAACAAAATTATAAATAGTTTCTTTATTTGCCATTTTCCCAGTAGTTGATCAATAGAAGAAATAAGTCGAAAATTTAAAAATTAATCTTTAAAATATCATGCTTAAGCTGTGATTCACAAAAATTCATATAAAACTATTATTTGAAATAAGCAAGGTGGAAGTGGATTATTTTAACTTCCCGTGATTGTCTCCAACTAATCAAAAACTAAATTTTTACATTTTCTAATTCAAAACAAATGGGTAAGTGTGATCACAGATCGCACAGAGGGTTTCGTTTAATATTCCTTTCAAAACACTTTATCCTTTTGCAAAATCTGTTAGTTCCACATCTCGCAACCAGGGGGCGCACTCCATTCTACACAAACCTCTATCAGAACGAAACTCCGTTTTACAACCTATCCGTAGATATATTAGTCGAGGGAATCGAGCTCATAGCACCCGAGATAGGTAGGCGCCCCCTGGCGGTAAAAAATGGAACAAAAATATGTAAGTCTATGGTGCATAATATGAAAGAGTGGTCAAAGGGGTGTCGACAAAAGTTTAAAAAGTGCCCCCCGGGTGAAAAGGGGGGAGAATAAGAAAATGCTTAAAATACACAAGTTAGAGCTCAGAGGGGAAAATAATATAAGACTTTTTGAAAATTTTATTATTTTTCGTGATCGCAAGTGTCCTGCTATAAGTATGCAAGATTTCAAGTCTCCAACGCAATTAGGGGCTGAGTTAGAAAAATTGCTTAAAATACACAAGATAGAGCCCGGAGGTGTAAATAATATGACTTTTTGAAAATTTTATGATTTTTCATATGGTCGAAAGTGTTCTGCTATAAGTATGCAAAATTTCATGTCTCCAAATTAATTAGGGCCAGAGTTAGAAAAATTACTTAAAATACACAAGTTAGAGACTGGAGGGGTAAATATAAGACTTTTTGAATTTTTTATGATTTGTCGTGTGATCACAAGCGTTTAGCGATAATTATGCAAAATTTTAAGTCTTGAACTTAATTAGGTGCTGAGTTAGAAAAAAAAGCTTAACATACACAAGTTAGAGCCCAGAGTGTTAAATATAAGATTTTTTCGAAATTTTATGATTTGTCGTTTGATCGCAAGTGTTTAGCTATAATTATGCAAAATTTCAAGTTTTCAACTTAATTAGGGGCTGAGTTAGACAAAAAAAAGCTTAAAATACACAAGTTAGAGCCCAGATGGTTAAATATAAGATTTTTTCGAAATTTTATGATTTGTCGTTTGATCGCAAGTGTTTAGCTATAATTATGCAAAATTTCAAGTCTTCAATTTAATTAGTGACTGAGTTAGAAAAAAGAGCTTAAAATACACAAGTTAGAGCCCATAGGGTTAAATATAAGATTGTTTCGAAATTTTAGGATTTGTCGTTTGATGTGAGGTGTCCAGCTATAAGTATGCAAAATTTCAAGTCGCTAACATATATAGTTTCTGAGAACGGGATCTGTGACGGACAGACAGGCAGACAGACAGAGGAGCGAGACGAATAGGGTTTCGTCAGATGAACGAAACCCTAAAAATAATAAAATGGCTTCTCTTACAGCAGGCAGCTGACAACAACGGGACAACTGGTGCTCCAGCATTCAAACAAAATATATTATGTCCAGTGTCACGTGTAAAACTCATTTCCGCCTGAAATGGCGCAATATTTCAAAAATTTGATCAACTACTGGAGGCGTATCAACTACTGGCGTGGTCACCCTATATGAAATTTCATGGTATTCCGTGCAATAGTTCTTGACTTAAAGCGTCCACAAAGTTAGTGTAACCCACAGATGGTAGCCGGTCCAAAAAATAGAAATTCGTATTCAAGACATCCTCAACCTATTAAATAGTAAATCCAGCAAGAACCTAAAGTTTGATATTTTTAGGAATCCAGTACTTTCTTCTTAAGAATATAAAAAACTAGCACAACTACCCGGCTTCGCCCGTGTCAATTATAAGGAGCCTTCCAGGTAAAATAAATTAAAACGAAATAATACGGCAATCACAATAACCGAAATTTGTGCATTCCCATCCACAAATCCTTATAAAGACAATCAAAAAACATGGCGTTATTGTCTTGCAACCATAGTAAAATACCTGAGCTTTAATAACAGAATGCACGTTTTTTTGGCGGGTGTAAGAGAAAAATATGTGATTTTCCTGACAATACGAAAAAAAAATGTTTTTCTCCAAATCGCGCGGCACTTAGTGAAATTCTCGTTTGTATGGTATTATCTACATTATAAAGTAAAAACACTATGTCAGTGCCCATAAATTGTGCCGCATAAATTGTAACCCATAAAATGTGCCTTTACTGCAATTTTTCTAACTTTTAAACATCACACAATTTCATTTTTTACAATGTCGAATAGAAAAAAGTTCTTTCAAATGAAATTTGTTTGAAAATTGTACCTCAGTTTTCTGATTTTAATGGATTTTAAAGTAATTTTAAGCATGGATATTTTTAAAGTTGAGTGCAACCCGATTACGAAAGATTAACCTGTTTATACTTAATGCAATAGTATAAAGAAAAGACATCTCTATGAGTAACGCTGGTATCATATTTTCGGTGGCAACAACTTAACACAACAATAAATTTCTTTTTTACTGCAGTTTAACGTCTAAACATTGTACATTCGATTGTTCCAACGTATTATAGAAAACAAAAGTACTTTCAGAAATATTTGTTTGTAATGTTTACCTCAATTTACAAATTTTTTATGGGTTTTAAAATAATTTTTAAGCATTTTTGCAACCCAAATACAAAAGATTAACTTAATTGTTCAAAAACATTGTAAATAATTCAGAATTTGTTTGCTTTCGCGTAATATTCAATAACTAAATAGGCAAACGAAATTAAAACGCCAAAAATAAAATAAAATAAAACACGAATTTAACAGATATCAAATCAAACTACTCAAAATAACCTGATAAGTATATAAAATTCAAATGGGAATTTTGTTCCGGGTGCATATAACTTGAATTCTTCAGAAAGGATTTCCATGCGACTTGCACTATTAGTTTTTTAGGGAAGATTTTAATGCGTAACATATTGTTTTCCGTTGCTTAGTCATAGAATTATAGGGGAAAGTTATATAATCATGTGAACCCAATTATGAAGGATTAGTCTTATTAGCTGAATGAAAAATGCAGAACTATTTTTATCTCTAAGTATATTAATGGGTTTTTTGACTAAAATTTTATTTGGGAAATTTGAAATTTTATTGAAATTCAATCTACAATGATTAAATGAAATGATGTCATTTTCCATAAATTTTAAATCAAGACATCTGTCAAGAATTTTTTCGAAAATGTAAATAACCGCTCTCTTTTCGCTATAAATCACAGAAAATGTTACCACTGAATCTAAACCAATGCAACACTTAGCGATAACGTATAGCTATAAGATATGGCTACAATCGAAGTAGTAAGCAAAATATAGGAGCCATATGTTTACAATGAGTTTGATTACGCGTTGAAAAGATTTGATAGAATGTGACGTCATATCTAGCCTTTTTTTTCTTTATCTTAAACTGTTTTCATGAAATTTGACTGTTTGTATTAAAGTAGATGTTTTAATTTTTTAAAAAACATTCAAATTGAGGTGCCAAGTTATTTTCCCACTCTTATAGTTAAAGTTTTTATTTTGTATACAAAAAAAATGTGAATTTTCTGTTTAGAATGACGTCAATATCAAACACGCAAAAATATAGCAAGAAAATCTGAATTTTTATTGGCAAATAGAAACAAAATACACGTGTTATCCTTATTTTTTTCGTGGCCGAGAGGTTCTGCTCTCGAAGCTGGTAGACGGGAGGTGCTGGGTTCGATCCCAATCGCGCCCGTCGGCCTAATCGTTCGGAGTTTTCGTGGTTTTCTTCGAACCTTGGTTCTCCAAGCGTTAATACGGGTTAGGTTCCCTTAGAAAGACCTCCACGGAAGGCCCTCCCCCCCCCCCTTAGGGCCCATATCCCACGAGCAGATAATTGGCCGACATAAATACAACCAACCAACCAACCAACCTTATTTTTTTCACATTATTGTGTCCTTTTTTAGGGTGTGGCAACAGGAAAGAAACGTTTGAATTAAAAAAGATTTAAAAAGAGATATTTCTATAATGTTAAATAATGGAAGATGGTAGAAAAAAAAGATAAATACGGGTCTGATCATTTTTTAAAGTAGTAAGTGATCTTTTCCACGTTCTAAAATGTATGTACAATGAAGTTTCGTGCAAATCGGTCTAAAATTGAAGATTTGTATAAAGGACATACACACAGAGAACGGCTTATATATATATATATATATAGACTAACAAGGGAACCACTTTTGGTATTGCTCGCACCTAGCATTGAGACCTGGTGCATTTTAAAGCCCTATATTATGAAGTTTGGGAATCGATAAAAAATTTATGTTAAAATAATATTTCTTGATTATACAGCAGCATAACTTTCTGAAAATGCAATTTTCGAGACCACTTATCGGACTATTAACATTGAATTTTTTTTAAGAAAAGCATTTAAAAATAAAAATTAGTTGATAATAAGTATAAAATATTGAAAAAAGTTTGAAAATCCCTTCAAAAACCCAAGAATTTGATTTTGGAAAATTGCAACTTTACATTCATATTTTTGGCGGGGAAACAGTTGGCGTTTACTTTCAAAGGTAGAGCATTCGGCAACCCTAGCCAAATGTCATAGCTGAATTTGTAATAGCTAGAAATTGCAATGTCCGACCTATTTCGCCACAGTAATTTTTCTAAATTGTGTAAAAATATTAATTTACTTTATGATTACTTTTACCGAAGGACCATTTAATACAGCAACATTTCATTTTAAGCATTCGAAACTTTATTCCATTCGATTTCAAAAGAAAATAGTTTGCTTAGTTTGTATTTCACTAAAAAATAGTTTTCAATGATCTTCGAAGCTTTTATAGAATTATATTTATTACTTAAATATTTATCGTTAGAAAAAAAAATAAAAACCCAATATTTGTTTCTTATGCTATCAATTATAAAAAAAATCGCAATTTGATATAATTCTAGTAATATGTTCTGTACATTTTCTCTTTGGATAAAGCGGGCGGAAAAATTGTAACGCCATATTTGGCGACTTAACTCACTTTTGGCGTGAAATAAACAAATAAATATGTAATAATAAAAAATTAAAAGTATAAAAAATACATAAAATATTATTTTAACAGAGAAATTTTTTCGGTTCTCTAACTTTTATGTATAGGGCTACAAAACGCACCAGGTCTCGATGCTAGGTGCGAGCAACACCAAAAGTGGTTCCCTTGTAAGTTATTTTCCCACTCTTATAGTTAAAGTTTTTATTTTATATACAAAACTATGTGAATTTTCTGTTTAGAATGACGTCAATATCAAACACGCAAAAATATAGCAAGAAAATCTGAATTTTTATTAGCAAATAGAAACAAAATACACGTGTTATCCTTATTTTTTTCACATTATTGTGTCATTTTTTAGGGTGTGGCAACAGGAAAGAAACGTTTGAATTGAAAAAGATATATTTCTATAATGTTAAATAATGGAAGATGGTAGAAAAAAGATAAATACGGGTCTGATGATTTTTTAAAGTAGACAGTGATCTTTTCCACGTTCTAAAATGTATGTACATGAAGTTTCGTGCAAATCCGTCTAAAATTGAAGATTTGTATAAAGGGCATACACAGAGAGAACGGCTTGTATATAGATAAATAATAATGATTGCAGCAGTTTGCTATGCCATTTCATTTTCTGATCTTGATTTAAACTACAAGTATGATGCAGCATTATCACATTTATTATCACAGGTAAATGGAAGTGAGATAAGCTATAATAAAGTAATTACGCACGATTTAATACAACCCGACACTAATTCCCTTAATGTCGAAATCTGGAAGTTAGGCTTTGGTAATGAAAGCTGGATAGAGAAACGACAACATGTTTAGTCACAAAGCTGTTGGGCATCAATTAATTAATTGAAAATATATGGTTCACGCATATAAGATAAATGTTCGACTGTGTTGTAGCTTAAAATGTCCGAGATTAGCACGACAACTCTAATCTAATCTGACTATTTATATTTTGTAGTTATGCTGAATTTACAGGGTGTCCACTAAATGACTGACCCATTTTGAACAATATAACGAATAGAAAAACGGTTTGAGAAAAAAATGCGCTGTTTGCTACGTTGTTATTAGAAAAGCAATAATTTTTAAAAAATACATTGTATTCAAATAGTTCGAAATTTGGGCAAAAGATGGCGCTGGCGGCAACCTGCAGTCCGAATACAGATAGAACGTCTACTGTTTAGTCAATCGTTGTTGAGTGAGTTCATTCAAAAATATGCTGTGGAAAGATGGTGTATTCTGTGAAACAACGAATACTTTTAGTATTAGAATTTCACCGCCTGGATTGTAAGGTTGTGAAAACCAGGCGAAGTTTCCAAGGGAAATTCAGTGTGATTAAAGGACCGGAAAAGAACATAATTAGAAGTCTGTTTGCAAAATTTGAACCGGCTGAAAGCGTGAACGACGATCGTGCAGCATAGAGCCACCGCATGCATCAATAACTGACGATAGTATCCAGGCAGCCCAACAGGGTATCCAAACACGGCCTTGGTCGTCTGTTAGGAAAGTTACAAGGGAGTGTGAACTACGAAAATCCTCGACGCATAAAATCATGAAAAAAAGTTTAAATCCGTTTCCATACAAGATTCAGGTTCGTCATCCTCTCAATGTTTGCACCGCCCCAATCAAAAAGAAATCTTCGGCAACTATTTGCTTCAAAAGATTGATGTGGGAACCATTTGTTTTTCCGACGAAGCCCAATTAAGTAACAGGTAATATTTAAAGATTGCAACACTAGGTGGCAGCACTAGCCAAGAGTCCCTAAGTTCGTGTCATTAGCGGCTGTAATAGTTTTTCCCATCATTCTCTGCGGTTACCTTTCCTTCGGAGTCTGTCATGAGACACGATTCGAATAGGTTGTGATACGCGTATTGCGTTTACTTAATTCCTTGCAGAGTTTTTATAAGAGGCGAGAAGAAGGGTGAAAATGTATTTCCCCGAGAGATTTATTCTGAAGTTCCAAATTATATAAATGTGTACCGTCATCCTGTAAATAGAAATATGTCTTGTAGTACAGAGTTTTATTAAACATACTTTCTACTAAAGTATAGAGAGGCGGATCTAATTTTGGAGTGATGAGTCCGTTAGTAAATATTGTGGCGCCTAATTATGGAAAGCAGGTAACTATACAATGCATTTTTAAAAATGTATTACTTTTATAATAACAATGCAGCAAACGGTGCATTTTTTTCTGAAACCGTTTTCTTTTTATTTATTTACATTCAAGATGGGTCAGTCATTTAGTGGACACCCTGTACATCGACGTATTATGAATGCTTGCAACATGTTAAATTTACCACGCCTCTGAAAATGTACTTTCGCTATTAGAAATTAGTATCATGGCCAATTATAAACTTTCCGAATTAATTCGTTATTGACTCGTAGCGATTACGAACCAGTTTGACAGTTTTATTCTTTTTGTGTGTGTGTGTGTGTGTGTTCTTTAACTCTATTGAAATAATACATTTATGTGTTAACTTATCAATATTTATTAATGCTAAACGTACATTCGATCACTATCACAATAAATGATATGTAGTATATTGATTTCGAATATTTTCAGATACATATGTGAGAGTATATCTTGTTTGTGTGAATCAAATATTGTTTTGTACTTGCATTAATTAATTATACATCTTCTCTAAAATGCATATGTATTACAAAACAAAAAAAAAAAACCATATTTGTTGTGATTGATTTTCTTCCTTTATTTACTTTCTTGTGTTCAACATATTGCCGTACAACCCATAAGGAGATGTGCTTCAGCATAACTTATATTTATACGCACCAAAGCCATATTATTGCTATAATAAGTTATTCAACTATATTATTGCAGCATAACTTACATTTATACGGACTATATTTTGCGGTCCATACGCTAAAGCAAACGCTCGTCGATTTTTACAGTAATAAAAAACAGAGCAAATATTAAACATCCATTCATGAAAAAAAAAAAAAATATTTTAATTTACAACACTTATTCCATTTTTATTTTTACAACAAAATGACAATATACAATGAAATATTACATTTAAATTTTTATGAGTAAATAAAATAATCAGTAAATAAATAACGAGAGAAGGGAAACCTAATACTTATTGTCATATCACAGACTTCCACAAAAATAGTTTTCACGCCAAGTTCCACTTCCATTAGCATCTTGAAAGGAATGTTTGTCGGTTTTTCCTAACTTATTAGCATATGCAATATCCATATTCAAGGGAACTCCTTTATGATAATAATGCTAATAATAGAAATAATTGGGGAAAAGGTCTGTATAAGGTGGAGTACTTTATGTGCACTCGCAGGTAAGCTTACTACAAGACACAGTAAAGGCAGAGGGAATAATGCATATTGTATTTTATTTTCCCAAACTTTTGAACGACACCAGATCTTATAATTGTATAAATAAAACAGTGTCATAAATCAAGGCTTATTTATGGCTATTAGAATCCTACTTGGTTGATTTACATTCAACTTAAAACATAAATTACGACCCCTAGCTGAGCCTGAATCAGTAAAAAAAATGATTTTCATCGATATGTAAACTATTCAACTCGAATCTCTTTAACCGGAACTCTACCTGAATTGGAAGAAAATTAACATCAAAATCATTGAAGACTAGTTTATAATTCGTTAGTTTGTTTTTATTAGTTACGAAGAATGTTTAAATATACATTTTTCAAATTCAAATATATATTTATTTCATCTAGAAATAAAAGTACTTTCTTATAATCCCATCCTCTGCAACCCACTCAACTCGCAAGAGCCAAAACCCGAACTGTACTTGCTGGTGAAGTCGGGTGCATGTAAAAAGTGGTTATTGGAACCAATGCTAGACTATAATGTCTATTACTTTAACTGAAGCTTATTTTTCTTATTCCGTTAAACTAAGATTGTTCAACAATTTAAAATAATTATACTATTGGTAACTTCTATATAGTTATTTTTGCTCTTTCGGCACTCCTGATAAGTTTTTAGGGAACCCTAAAGTTTTACCGAACCCTTATTGGGAGAGGCGGAAATGCTGCTGTGTATTATAAGAATCATTCCTTTCTATTTGATCTTCTCCTCAAACAATCCTTCATAATTCTATAGTTGAACAGTCAGATGTGAAATTCCTATCGTCTTCAGGCAAAAATGGCTCCTTACTGTAGACAGACCGATCTGCTTCGCTAACAAGAACACTGACACAGGACTAGAAAGACAAACAGATAAATTAAGTTTCAATGCATAAAAATTAAAATCTGGAATAGCTACTAAAATCAATATGAAAAGTATATCGAAATATGTCAGCATGGTTATCGCGTACAGTTTGGCAAACTTTTGAAATGTTCATTTACATATGTATCTGAACGATTTACGTCTGTAAGGTTAGTAAAAATGAATAAATAATGAAAAATGTATCAGATTTTCATCCTTTTTGAAAGCATGTTACATAAATCTTTTTTAGGTCAGACTAAGATAACATAAACCTCTGCTGCTATGAGTGCACGATATCGCCACTACAATGGAAGATTATCGAAAGTGGAAAGTTCATCTGATCCAAAAATCTGCTTCAACCTAAATGATTCATCCAAATTACTGTGTGTTGAGAGGTATATGACCTACAAAGACGGTGATACATCGCAGTTCAAAAGCCCACCTCGTGGCTCGCGTGCAGGAACGCATCACTGCTACTGTGACGGAAATTGACAGAAACATGCTATTGAAAGTATGGACGAAACTGGATTACCATTGGTATGTGTGCCAGGTGACTAAGGGCGCACACATTGGACATTTGTAGCATGTACCAGAAACTTGGCGAGTGTATGTATATTTTTATGTATCATCCGGCTTTGTACGTCGTATACTTGTAAATAAAAAGTTTTTTGAAACCCGGTGGATCATTTAGGCTAACTCTGTACAATGTCAAATTATTTTCTACAGTATCAAAATGGATTTTTTATTCTACTTTCTTTAAAGACCACTGGTTTAAATGTCATTGGTTGTTGAAGATCATCGGAAAGCCTTTAAGCAAACTTTGCTAAAGTTCTTTGTAGTTTTTCTGATCAAGCTATGCAGTGAGATCGTGACAAAAAGAAAACTAGAAAACAGGAATTCTGCTTTTTCAGAATTTAGTGTCACCCCCGATGAAAAAAAAAAAAATGTATATATAAATAGTACAAAACCTATTTCAATTTTAAGACTTATCCACTCTTAAACATCTACAGTAAAGCATGCATAAGGATGTCACTATCGCAAAATAATACACAAATGCAGCAAAAAGATGCCGTCATTAAAGAAACTCGACAAAAAAACGGCTATCTAATGATTCATTAGCATTCATTTGTTTGTAACATTAATATAGACGATTTCAGTCGTGACATCAGTCATGACGTTTTGGTTGGAAACTGACTCCAAACAAACGGTTGCTATGTTGTATTTCCTATTTTGTTTGTGTGTTGCAGCTATATCTATATCTCACATCTAAGTGTTTTAATACTTGATATGTACTGGTAACATTTTCCACAATTTATATTTAAAAAGAAATGACGCATAGCAACCATTTGTTTGGAGTCAGTTTCCAACCAAAACGTCATGACCGAGGTCACACTGAAAGCGTCTACAGATACTTAAAATTAAATATAGTTTATAATAGCTCCATGTTTTAACGAAATTATTCGTTTATATTTTTCCAAAATAGCACGTATTTCAATTACATTTTTTTTTCTGTTGTTATGAGAAAATGGCAACAAAAAGATATAATTGCTATATTTCAACTATCTTCCTTTTACTTTCTATATAAATGGAGTACTTGAGTTACCAAAATTAAACAAATGGTGCTAAAAACTACAAAAAAATTAATATTTCAAAAATAAATGGAGATACAGTTTTCAAACAAATTGCATTTAAAAGTACCTTTTTTTTCCAATACGACGGTATAAAAATTTAAAATGTGCGATGCTTAGAAATTAAAAAAATTGCTATAGAGCATTTAATCGCACAATAATACATCTGCTTGGTTTATTGCTGCCTTCTGTAAGCTAATGTTATTTTTTGGAGACAAAATAAGCTGGGAGAAAGAAATAGCATACCGTCCCGGGGGCTAAAAAACGAACATAAAGAAGAAGAAATAAAGACTTTTTTTTTTTCTTCGCATTCGATAATTCTCCATTCTGTCGACGATTTGTATAAACATGACAGCGAGGATAAGTTAACTATAGTTCATTAAAATTCAAAAGAAACTCTAGGTCAACATAAGTGGTGAAATTTATGCCAGGAAGCTCCAGCTTTATGCTTTTATCGCTGGTTTGTTGATTTTATAACGTATAAATAAATGTTTGTTTTCTTAAAAAATCTATTTAGAAAAATTTTAATACATATTTGTTGAAATGATTACTCTATTTTTATTTTATTTTATACTGTTTAAATGATACAACAAGCTATTTTTTGCATAGCAAAACAACGACTATCACCTTGGCTGATGTGCATTGTAGCCAAGGCATTGCAAAGGTTGCCAGCTCGCATGTGCTTTTATCTATTTTCAGTCTGTTAATTTTCAATATATTGTAGAATTAATTTAGTATACAGGTGTTTTAAACCTTCACGAAAAAGCATACTTTTTTTTTTTGTAATACAGCAGAGTGGGAAACAGCAACAATATTTCACATTATTACTCCAGAGGTTTGTCTCTGTTGTAGACACGTGAGGTGGTGCATTACTGTGCCTATTCTAATGAGGGTAGAGACAATAAAGATATAAGACAATAGAGAGTAATGATTGTTGTGCAATTTTTCACACATTTCACATTCGTACTGAAAACAGATGCTCCTTTTTGATGCTTTAAAACGTCTGTATTATCGCTGTTTGTGATTTTCTTTGCATTAATGTGTTTTACATGCTCTGCACTTCAAAATAATTATAGTAGAACAACAACTATTGGGGATATATAACAAACAACTTCTTATAAAAATTCTAAAGTGATTCTGAAGCAATTCGAAAGAATATATATGCATTTAAGATGTATTTCGATCATCTTCTGCAGATTACGCAATAATACGTGTTGGTTAAAAATTCTGTAGAATTAACGTTTGTTAATATAAGTACGATTCTTTACATCTACTGTACTTCATCGGCATTTGCCACACTGTGTTTTATTTGGTTCAAGGGCTGGAAATTTTTTTAACGAAGTTCTTTTTGCATTGTTTTGTAAACTTTAGGTTACAGTTATTTTATCAAATCAACACTGTAAAAAGAGTATCATTATTTATTTGTTTTTAAAATGACTCTGGATGAGTTGAAACATGTCAACAGCCAAATAAAACTATTTTACTGTTTTTAAAGTTTTAATCTTACACCTTTTTGGCAATTAGAAATAATATACTGTAAAAAGAGTTGTTCATATTCTTCAGCTGTATATTTTACACCAGTTTGATAGTTTCGACATTTACATTTTTAAGAGAATTTATAAACACGTTTTGTATTACTGAAAAGAGTAATTTACTGAATTTTCCATTTGTAAGCAATGAATAGGTTATTGTAAAAGAGTTTATGTTTTTTCTGTAGAAACAGCCATGTTAGCTAAAGAAACAAAATATCACACTTTCTAACAAAACCAATCCACACTTTTGCATTTCATTCCATTATGAAATGTATATTTTAAGATTAATCTTTAATACCGGAAAGCATAATACTTTTATCAATTATTTGTCTACATTGCATCTGAGAATTCTTGAAAGTTCCAATGAGTATGGGACCACTATTTAAGATCAAAAATTTCCATTTAATATTTAAAATTCAGAATTTACAATAGCCTTGACTCCATTGACTCCTTGTAGAATTTGGTATTTTTTGCAACTAATTATGGCAAAAAAATCTATTCCAAGTTTATTTTAGAACTTTATGCACCCTGTAGCTGGTGCTTCTTGAAAAGCTGATAATAATTTAGTTGCACATACAAAGTTTTCATAAAAGACTCCCATCTTTCGTTAACTACGATAGATATAAAGATTAAATAAATGACATTGTTAAAAAGTAGCTCATAAATTTTATATATGGTAATTAAAAAAATAGTTCAAATTGTAGTCAATAGATGGCTGTGCACACTAACTTAGCTTGTACTAAGACTAAGTTGAAAAATTCCAAACGCAAAATTTTCTTTTGCATTTCAACAACTAAATAGAATGAAGATTAATAATTGAGTGACGTGTGACTCAATTTTTCGTATTTGTTTGATCATTTTTATATGTCCAGACAGCGAATCGCCTTTTATTGACAAAACATTTAACTACATTTTAAATTAGTTTATTCAAAATTTCTGGACTATCTTGTAAGCTTCTGTTACATTTTATCTTTATATTTATTATTCTTAATGAATTTTAAAAGTAAGAAGGCCCTTGTGAAACATCTTGCAACTGAATAGTTGTATTCGTTCAAATTACCCGACTGCCAAGAAGGGTTATGGATCCCGCGTATCTGGGTTTGTGGATTTCTTTATACCCTCGAAACATCCTAACGGCTGGTTGGATTTTAATGAACGCGGTCTCTATCGATTCGTCTTAACCGTCCGATGGTTATAGGCTAGATTGTGTTTTTATAAATTCAAAATGGCGGCCGTAAAATACAAAATGGCTGTAGAGACGAAAACAAATTTTTACGCACCCTATTCAGTGGCATATCATTGGATAGGCCTTTCAAAATGAAGACGATGTTTCATTGATTATCTTACAGTCAGAAGCTCCGTTTAAGTATTACACAACCTGGAAGTTGTGTAGGCAAGATCTCTAGCTTTACTGCAACTCTAACCTTCATAGACATCTATAGGCCTCATCAAAACAGTTTTTATAGACAGGAACTAATATAATTAAACACAACTTAAAAGTCACCAATACAAATAAATAAAAAAATAGGTAAGCAATATAAAAAATAGTTTCACATTGGTGAGAAATAATTAATTAGTTCGCTGTTTACGCAGTCGGGTTTTTTGATTTTTTAAATTTAATCTAATTAAATGTATCGGATTCAAGAGGATATCATTTTTGCTATTCTGCACATTACGTCGATTTCCAGTATTTTATATTGCAAACTTTTTATTAAGGTGAGCAGTACCACTCGGGTGTATAAGCAAATAAATTAATTCGTGATTATATTTTGTTACTCAATACAGTCGCACAAAAACTTTCTTATCAAAAACATACTAAAAGTTTAATCATTTAAATAAAACATATTTTTAATTTCTTTGTGAAAGCATCTCAGAGTTCAAAAGTTTAATTTAAACTTAATTAACTTTAACGTCATTTTTATATAGGGTGTGTGTTAACTGATGATTACAGCTGAATGTAATTATAATTTATGTCAAGAAAAATGTTTTTTGTATCGGAAACCAGAATCGCAACCCACGTATTTAATGAAAACCTGGTATTTTGTGGCCATCACAAAATTTTCTTCTATAATTTTTCTAGTGATAGCGGCCAATTTTTCCAAAACAAGCCTGGCATTATGAGCGCCGCTGCCTTCGACGACCCGGCTTCCATAATACCAATTCTAATTTATTTGACAACGAAATAATGGAAATCAGCATTCTTCTGGGTCCTTTTTATTGATACAATATCAAAAGCAATCCCTGTCCCTTGCTCACTATTGGGATGTGCTTGGCAGAGTCGGCTTTTGGTCCAGTTTGTTGTTTTCTTACATTTGTGCGATTGCCACCCATCGTCACGTTTTCCGTCGGGTTCAGCTCCGGCTGGATGCTTTTTTCATTTTAAGACCGCATAAAAGGTTATGGAGATGGACACCATGCTCTACAATCTTGGATTCCTTGGCCGCGCAGTCCTTCTTAGGCAGTCAAATAAAATAAAATAACACGAAACGTCTATTTTAGTTATGGTTCTATGCCTTCTGATCTCACAAAATCTGTCAAGATCTACATACTTCGACTCTTGTTTGGGGTGATTTCAACCTTCATCAACCGTATCATCAGTTATGGGCTGACTCTGCGACTTCTTGTAATAGCGAGAGTTGTTTAGAGGGGCTGGTAGACACCTCTTTTTGCCTCTTCAACTCCTCAGACACTATTCATGCAGCTCCCAGCTAATCTTACTCATTGATGGATTTTTCACTTTGCTCCATAGACTTTTTTGCCTGTTTATCTTCAGGTAGGCAATGACCCCTATGAAAGTGACCATTTTTTAGTCATCATCACTGTGGTCACATCTTCCAATGCAATCTTTTTGCAATTCATTAATCGATGGTCTCACAAATGTCAGGATGTCAGTGTTCTGAACTCGTACTCAACCATAGATTATACCTCTTTGTTTGTCATAGTGCTGCATGCGATGAGCAATAATAGATGCATTTTAACCACATGTATACCACCTGCGCTATATACACCAAAATTCATGCAGTACTATGTCAAAGTCTAACTGAATATTAAGTTTGATAAAATTCCATCCCATAGATGCCGAGGTGCAGCGATCACGAAACTCATTCAAAACACAGCATAGCAGCTCTACATGTTGGTAGATATACACCGAAACCTAACATGCACCAATTTATGCCAAGGTCAAACAGAATATAAAGTTTGGTGAAATTTCATACATTAGTTCTTGAGATAGAGCGCCCACAAAATTTGCGTCACATACTACAGACAGACAGACAATTTCAAACACAGTCATATCGTATTCGGGACATCCAAAAATGTGTAAATCCATGAAAAAAATGGAAATCAAAAATTTTTCCGATTCCAATATTTTCTTCTTATGTATATAGAAGAAAGCAATACTGTGTATCCAACTTCAAGCTAAAGCCAATTTTCATTCATAATAAAAGCAATAATAAAAATATTTTGGAAAATGTGCAAGAAACTTACTATATACTCGCATATAAGTCGATCCCTAAATCGAGGGTAATAAAAGATTGAATACTAATATTTCTGGCAAGTTTTCTTCACCTAATCTCAGAAAAGTATTGCGAAACAGCAATTAAATAAGACAAGGGTAACTTTTTTCAACTGTTGATATTCAACCTGTTATTCCTCTGGAATTTGGGGTTCGACTTATACAATAATATATACGATCTTTTTCTTTCTTTGAAATTATGTGTTAAAAGGGATGAAATCACACGTGTTAAAAATAGACGTCATCCCAGTTCACATATCATCGATCTAGACGCTTTAAACTTCGAAAGGTGTCTGACGGTGCATACGGCGCACAGTGGAACGAACACCGTAAAATCCTAGACATTGATGAAAATTTGAATGCTTTATTTTTAATAGTATAACCAAAGAAGGTTGTTCTTCAGAAAATAATGTACCACAAAAAATACTTTGGGATTATCAGAAATTTCCCTTTCGAATTTTTAGCCTAATAGAATGATGGTAGATTCTGGCTGTAATGCTATAAATGGTAAATCGTTAAAAAAGAGACTTTTGAAAATTATTATTCATTTTCAATCCCAAAATGACAACGAGGATGATTATTTATCAACGTTTTGGTAAAAAGAAAAAAAAATAGATTCTTGCACTTTTCTTGATAAGGTAAATTTGGAGCAATTTTCTCGACTTCTTCAGCGAAGACGACTACGTTTTTGTAATTTACTTGAAATGGTAAACTTGCCCAAATTTTCGCCTTTGATTTTTCAATCAAGTTGCATTGTAATTTGAAAAAATACCAATATTAGCTGCACCTGCGACCTAGAGGATAATTTCAATTATAAAAAGGCAATATGTACCCTGTAAGTAATACTGATGCAGCCTTCCAATTTGATAAAAGAAGATATTTACTGCCTTAATTCAAAATGGCTATCCTTTAAGATGGTTAAAAAGTATTTTTTCTGAGCATCGCGTGTCATCCTCTGTAATTCGTAAGGTTCCCGTTCCCACTATTTACATATCTCTACCATGCAACAAATATCTTTCTGAAAAAATTTCTAGTCTTTTGAAGTCTCATAATATCAGTACATCATTCAAGCCACATAATGTTTTGAAAAATTTACTTTGTAAATCTAAACCTAAAATTTCCCCCTTACTACTGATGAGGGGCTAAAATTTAGCCCGAAACGCTTACTTTTTAATTGTATTAAATGTATTTACGCAATTTTTACTTGTATGCCTCATGAATTGTAATATATTTTTTATTTTTAAATCGTATATCAAAAGTTTAACAATGATTATTTAATTTAATATGTATTCTGTTTACATTCGAATTTAGAGTCGAGAAGGTATAATGTGGCAATCGTCTATTCCAGTACTTCTTTAGAGAGCGCTAAATATTGTATGCACATATTCTATTGTGCCCCTTAACCACTGCGATGATATATATACAATAACTATGCCAAATTTCATAGATAAACAATCAGTTGTTTATCTGTTATCGATATGTCCATGAATTTTTCCAGTTTCAGTCCACTGTGCTGCGTCACTAACTTAATTGCAGTATAATTCCATCACTTCACTTGATATCACGATATTTCTGAGAAAACATTCTGTAAAAAAATTCGGTAAAATATCTTCATTATTGTTACAGTTAGGAACGAAATTTTGGTTTTGGCTTAATGTGAGATTGAGAAGCTGTATTTTCGATTGAATAACTGCACACTGCGATCCTAGTTTCAAATATAAAAATTGTCTGTCTTGACATGCATTATCCCCCCTTACAGTTCTGATCCTCGGTTCATATACACCCTGTTTATAGACGGTAATAAATCCAAACACGTATTTTTTACTAAGCTTTCAAGTAACTGGAAAATCGCGTTTACGAAAACTCATTTATGGCTTTGAATAAAACATTAACGACATTCAATTATTTTACGCTATGTGAATTTCATACAAATGTTTTCACAGCTAATATCTTTCTGAAAGTAAAACCATCGTGGAAATTTTTTCATCATAGGAAATAGAAACACTTATTTTGAATGCAAAACATGTGCTAGTCTCAAATTACATATGCTAGTGCAAATTTATCATATCCAGATGCTTTTAAACCAATGCTGATGTAACAATGGAAGAAAATGTGAATAAATTAAAGGTAACTAATCGATGAAAAATCGCTATAACAAACTCATGAGAATATTTTGCACAAACGACCAAGTAATAAAGTACTTTCTTACTTTCTTCTATCTTTACAAGAAGAAAGTATTGGATTCGTGAAAA
This sequence comes from Maratus speciosus, assembly GCA_963932465.1. NCBI lineage: Eukaryota > Metazoa > Arthropoda > Arachnida > Araneae > Salticidae > Maratus > Maratus speciosus. The sequence continues at coordinate 51,317,645 of OZ010788.1, forward strand.
TTTTCGACTTTCTGTTTTCGACGGATTTACACGTTTTAGGAGTCAGAGATTCTGAAAAACATGTTTTTACAAAATGTCTGTCTGTGAGTCTGTGTCCCTGTCTGTCTATATGTATGTGACACAAATTTTGTGGGCGCTCTATCTCAAGAACTAATACACGGAATTTAATAAAAATTCATATTCAGTTAGTCCCTGATATAAATTGGTACTGTTTAGTTTTTGATGTAAATCGCTCAACAGGTGGCGCTGCTATGCAGCATTTTTCACGATTCCCACAATAGCTCAATCTCCAGAACTAATGCACGGATTTTCATCAAACTTCAGATTCAGTTAGTCCTTGACATGAATTGACGTTTTATACATTTTGGTGTAAATCACTCAACAGGTGACGCTGCTATGCTACATTTTTCAGAATTTCTGCTATAGCTCTATCTGAAGAAATAATGCACGAATTTTCATGAAACTTCAAATTCAGATATACTTTGATATGAATTGGTGCTAAATTAGTGTAATTTCTTGTACTACAATTTAAATGATAGAATTGACATGACTTATATAGAAGAAAGTTTTGTGATGGCCACAACATACTAGTTTAATATGTAATCTACGTGCACCTTGCGGTAGCTTCAAACTTTATACCGTATATTTAAATTAAAAGTTTTGAAATCAGGGAAGAAATATGTCTAGTAATTTTTAGATGAAACAATTTATAAACTACTTTTAATACGAGAGAAGTAAAGAATTTCATCCAAAGAAAATGCTTAAAAGAGAAAGAATTAAAAAAAGTTTCTTATTGTTAGATTTTATTCATGCGTCAGGTTTTAAGATAAACAAATACTTTTTAATTTTCAAACTATCTTTATTTTAAGTATTCCTCAAAATCTTTCCTTTGTGATTATCCACGTCCTAAAAACTACTTATCATGCAAATTTCATTACTTTTGGACCAGTGGTTGCGCTTAAACGTTCAAATATCTATCATTTTCAGTTGTTCGAATTTTCCATGACTTGCCTCATATACAGGGTTCCCCAAATAAAACCAAACCGGGCAGGAAAAGCTCAGTGATACAGGAAAACCATGAAACTTCATAATTGTGAAATTCAGGGTGGTGCGGATGTCCGAATAAAAGTTGTCCAGAGCATGCAGAAACTTAATGTACGTAGTTATTTGATTTCTGTGTGTCACAAAAATTTTCAGCTCCTGTCCGGTTTTGTTCGGACCATCTTGTAAAAAGTCTTAACTTCATAATCAAACAACATATAATAACATCAATAAAGGTATACGATGTATTGTCATATAACATCTATGCAGTCGGGAAAGAATTGCTACATAGTAGATGAAAGCTTATTTTCTTAAAATATTTAATACCTTTTCCTCTCAACTTATCTTCCACACCACCCTTAAATTACAGTGGTCTCTCCTTGACGAATAAACACAAAGAGAAATAACAACATTTAAATAACCACTGACGATGGCCGTGTGAATTTGACCGAAAACGTTTTGGAATTTTAATGTATTAGTAAGGTACTTTAATGTATTTGTAAGATACTTTAATGTACTTGTAAGGTACTTTAATGTATTTAAAATAATTTTATAATATATGTACACACCTAAAAGCAATTTTAGTATATTTTATTTGTGCTTTATATGAATTTTAATCATTTAATGATGTTCAACACATGTTACTCTGTGCCATAGTATCTATGCGACCACATTATAAACTCAAATGCTCCTTTACCCACGTGGAGGGATTTTCTGATTCATTTTCAAAACTATAGTATCTTCTGGAGAAGTTTATGAATATAAAAATGTCATTGTTCTGTCATTCGACAAGTATATACAGTCGTGTAAAAAAAAAAAGTAAACACCCCCTACTAACTCCTTAACAAATTATCGTAGACGAAAGTTACTGCTACCGGACGATTGGAAATAAAGTCTACTTTAAATGATGTATATAAAATTTGCTTAGGGGGCCATCTACATATTAAAACGAATCCAAACTTCATTTTTTTCAATGGCAATACCCAAATTTAACGAGTATTTCAAATCTTCGGTTCAAACTGTGCCTAGAAACGAAATTTCAAGTCATTTGAATGATAAGTTTTTGAATTATAGACATTCAAAATTTAGTGCTTCTAATGTTAAATTACATTTTCATATTTTTATTTATATCTCCTGAAATTATGCTCCTAATGTGCTAATTTTTTGTGTAGCAATAATACTAATATACCCAAACATAAATACGCTGAATTTGCAATTTTTATAACTTGATGATATGAATAATGCTTTATGAAATTAATACTCGAAAAAATTATGAATTGCAACCTACAATTTTTTTGATGGAATTAGATTTATTAAGTCCTGCTTTATGGAAATCCAAAATTTCACATTTTTCTTCCAAGTAGTTTTAAAATTATGCTTTAAAAACGGCAAAATGGTGGTTTAAGGGGCCGTCTATAATAAGAATGATTAGATATTTTGAAATGTCTTCTGCTGTCGTGATCTACTAGCAGGCTTCCTTGACTTCTTAAGGTGCCTTGATCAAGATGAGGGCTCTCTCGGTTAGCAATCGATTCCGAACTTCAGTTTGAATACAGCCCTTAAAATACGCTCGTTTTAAAATAATTAATTTCTCAGAAACGTATGGTACGAATTGCATAAAAATTTGTCTTCAGGCTAATTGAAGGGTGTAGAGTTCATTTATGTTGTCAGAATTGTGTGCTTCTATTGAAAAAAACAAAGTTACGGTTCGTTTTAATATGTAGATGGCCTCCTAAGCAAATTTTATATACATCATTTAAAAGTAGGCTTTATTTCCAATAGTTCGGTACCAATAACTTTCTTCTACGATAATTTGTTGAGGAGTTAGTAGGGGGTGTTTACTTTTTTTTTTCCACGACTGTACCTATCCTTACTCTATGGAATATCGCTAATTCTTCATTAATTTGCAAAACAAGTGCTTGCCTACAGTATAACGACCATGCATTTTCATATGATTAATAATAAAACTAACATATTTAACAAGAAAATCAAGTTAAGTATGCTCAATGTATCCACATCTGTTGCAATATGCTTTGCGCCAGAGGATGGACAGATTAACACTAAAGCTACCGCGAGGGGTCAAATGACCCTTTTTTAATTTCTTAAACTAAAACATTACGAAATTTCTTTATATTTCACGACTTTTATTAAAATATAGGATCATATTATTCCTTAAAATGCCTCATCTTCATTGGTTAAGGATAAAGGGGGAAAAGGGGGGGGGTGGTTAGTCCACCCCTCTTAATTCAGATAAATGGGTTTTTCATGCTGAATTATTCGATTTGCTCCGAATTTGGTATACCGGTTTATTATGTTAAGGAGCTTCCCTGATTAATTTTGTGTGTTCATTGGTTAGGGATAAAGGGGGGGAAAGGGGGCTAGTCCACCCCCCTTAATTTAGATAAATGGGTTTTTTTCCAGGATTATTCGATTTGCTCCAAATTTGGTATACCGGTTTATTATGTTAAGGAGCTTCCCTGATTAGATTTGGAGGTTCATTGGTTAAGTATAAACGGGGAAACGGGGGCTAATCCCCTTTCACTTATTTTTTGAGGGGAATTATTCTTTAAAATAAGAGTATAAAATACAATTAGTGTGAATAGCCTGTGAGCTCAATGCCATCAGTTTATCTGGGCACTTTTCTTTTTTTATGAAGTAATTTTCAATAAGTTCCTGCTTTTTATACGTAATTATTGAGAATTTAGTGTCGCCCCCGACATTTCCATTGCTTCATTTTCTTCTGATGGTCTGGTGGCTTCTATTATTATGAAACAGCCATTATAAATGAAACGTTAGGTGAAGATGAAAGAGCAGTCGTAAAAAGCTAGAACTCTGATTTTCTGGTCAGAATGGAGAAAACATGGCCATAATTTTTTTTGAAAAAAAAAAAAATTATGGCCATTTTTTCCCTATTCTGACACGAAAATCAGAGTTGTAACTTTTTACGGCTGCTCTTTCATCTTCACCTAACGTTTCATTTATAATGGCTGTTTCATAATAATAGAAGCCAGCAGTCCATCAGAAGTACATAACTCCGTTAAGCGGAACTCGGATAATTGGGACTCTACTGTAGTGCAAAACATATTTCAATTTTAAGACTTACCGCACGCTTTTATTTTATCTAAAATGACGTCATTTGCATTAATATATATACTTAAAATTAAATATATAGTTTATAATAGCTCCATGTTTTATCATAAATCATTCATTTATATTTTTCTCAAAATAGCACGTATTTTAATTTTTTTTAATTCAATTTTTATGAGAAAATGGCAACAAGAAGATATAATTGCTATTTCTCAACTGCTTTTTCTTTACTTTCTACCGAAATGGAGTACTTGAGTTGCCAAAATGAAACAAATGTCGCTAAAAACTACAAGAAAATTAATATCTCAAAAACAAATGGAGATGCAGTTTTCAAACAAATTGCATTAAAAAGTTACATTTTTTCCCCAATACGACGGTATAAACATTGAAAATGTGCGGTGCTTAGAAGTTTTAAAAAATGCTATAGAGTATTTAATCGCACAATGAAACATCGGCTTTTGTTTTACGGCTGGCTTATACAAGGTAACATTATTTATTGGAGACAAAATACGCTGGGAGAAAGAAATAGCATTCCGGGGGCTAATAACCTCTTTCGAGTCCCCAATGATTCCGAAAAGCGTTCTTTAAAAACGACAGAAACCAATATATTTCCGATATTTAAAGAAACATTTATAAAAGCAAGTTTTTTTTAGCAGCCATTGATTTTCGGAAACGTTTCCGAGTATTTTTATACTGTACTAATCAGTTTTCTCAAACCCGAACATCAGTTTTTAGGATACTATCTATTCTCAGGTAAACGTTTTTAGCTGCGCAATTGAATTTATATATGCAAGAACAACAAAATGATGTCAATTTCAGTGGTATTGTTAATGCTGTTAATATATCGAGTTTGTCTGCAAAACATGTCTGTTGAACATGAAAATGGTTACTTGAAAATTGATGGCATCCGAAAAACCTATATCTCGCACGTATTGAGAAAATGGATTGATACAACATATAAACTACTCGGAAACGTTTCTGAAAATGAATGGCAGGAAAAGAATTTTTGTTTTCACAAAGGCTTCTTTAAATCTGACAAAATATTGGTTTTTGAGGTTTCGAAGAAGACTTTTCGGATTCGTGAATAACTAGGAAGAGATTAGTGTATATTTTTGTTCGTGTTTATATTATATTTTTCTAGATTAAGAAGTAGCTGTCTTTTTTACAGTATACACATATAGATGACACAGCACCGAAAAACTGGCAATAAATCACAATTAGAAAAACAAAAGTTTGTTAAAATCACCATAAAATAAAAAATAATACGCAAATTCTTTCCTCTTTTGTAATTCTTTCTCCCTTTTTTCTTGTGTTTTCCCAGTTTATTAATATATATAATGCTTTTATTTCTTTCATTTTTCATGAGGGTTTTTTTTATTTCCGTTACTTTTTTCTTTTCTGCTAATTTTTTCTTTCATTTTGACAACACTTTCCTTTTCTGCATTTGCTCCTCTGTGTTTGTGTTTTCCTTTCAGCTAGAGCTATCTCCCGAATTCTTTGTAAGTTCTCGTCTCTGCCCTTTCCGTTCATTTGTAACCTTGTCCGCTTTCGGACACGTGTTTACTTTGGCTGATGACGGGCTGTTAAAATTTCCAGTCCGAAACACGTCCTGGTGTGTTATTTTGTATTTTATGGTGGTTTTAACAAAGTTTTAATTTTCTAATTAGCATACACATATGCGTGTATGCAATCTTTATAAATTTATTGAATAAATAGTGAATTTAAAATTCATAATCGTTTAAGAAATAATTAAGCATTAATTCATAATTCATATTGGTCGCAACTTGTAAGAACCAACAGTAAGGAAAAATCTTGAATTATACAAAATAATAAGCGAAAACAAAAAAAAAATTATCAAATAACAGAAACTTACCCTATACATTAGATCAGGACTTAGTTCTAAATTTGGATTGCTTTCATCCTGGAAAATAAAATGTTAATCTTATGCAAAACATCAATACTGGAAAATATTACATAAGAATTTATACTCAAAAATTTGCAATTAATTAAATCTAAGTGAAGGTAGTTTTCAAGCTGGTAAAAAAACTTATTTATTAAACTTATAAAAGCATTAGAATTTCAAAATCATACAATTTCATAAAATTATAAGTCTATTTGCACAAGTAATAACATCACACAAAAACCTACTCCCCCTCTACCTTAACCCTTATCGTCCAATCATTTTTAGAAAGTAACTGAAACATAGCTCACTCCGTCGCCGATAACTTCTGAGCTTTCACGATATTAGATTGCTCTTTTTAGGTGCGTTCGTAATTATATAAATATGTAGCACCTATAGTCGTCGTTCGGTCCAAAATTTTGTCGAGTCATTTCAAATTTTATGAAAATCGGATGCATAGTTTAATTACAGGGACAATCAAAAGTTTTCCGTTACATGACGGCCAATAGGAAAAAAAATATTTCATGTGCATTTTAATGATGTTACAGCCTTACGAACAGAATGAAATTGATATGAACTTATGAAGTGTACTAAAATACACATTCAGTACAATATGCGGAGCAAAAGAAATATTTATAAAACTAGTTATAGTACGAACGCACCCCATTTGCCACGTTTGACGTGCGATTTCCAACTTGTTTTATAAGTCACCCTGTATAGTTGACTACTATACAACTGTGAAAGAAAAATTTTACTATCATTCGCACATTCGCTGTTAAAAATTCCTTTATTCAATCCCCACAGCGTTTTATAACATTGTTCAGAATAGTTATATCCCAACAAAAAGTTTTCGGTAAAAAAGAAAAAAAGCGCCAAGTTCTCCTTAATGTTTCGGCCAGAAAAAGTAGTGATATCTGAAGTTCGCACAAGTTAAAAGCCAAACATCCCAAATCTTTCATTGAAAATGGCTTCCTGCGACTTGGCCGTTAATGCCTTCTACAGCATTTCAAAATTAGTGATTGAGAAATTACACATTTATGAATTATTTAAATATTAAAAGTAATATGAGAATGCAAAGAGGCAAATTCACATAAAGACATTATAAGTAAAAGATTTCTGATAACTACCATTCAGTTTCAACAAACATTAGTTTTGATTACAGATCATTTAGTCCACTTGTGGTTTAATTGCCATTTTGTACGGTCTAAAGATAAAGTCATTAACGTAAAACCCAAGAAATAAAACAAAATTTACTTACTTCAAATCTTACAATATGTTACATTATATTTTATTGTATAATATTGAAATCTTGTATATTGACGAAAGAGATTTATTTCGTTTGAACATTTAATACAGTTTGTTTACATACATTAAGAGGTATTTGATTTATAAACTGATACTAATTATGTTTTAGCAATTAGGGCTCCTGAATACAAGTATTTTGTTACTTTTAATTTCTAAGCATTTAAATAGACTGAAGTTGTTTAAATGCTTTTTTCAAATGTGTATTTTATTTCTGTACTCTGTGCCACAAAATGCCTAAAATAATAAAAAAAATGTAGTTGGCATGTAGCTCATTGGTACATATTTTAAAATTTGAAAAACTCTCTCGAAGGCATTAACGGCCAAGTCGCAGGAAGCCATTTTCAATGAAAGATTTGGGATGTTTGGCTTTTAACTTGAGCGAACTTCAGATATCACTACTTTTTCTGGCCGAAACATTAAGGAGAACTTGGCGCTTTTTTTCTTTTTTACCGAAAACTTTTTGTTGGGATATCACTACTTTTTGTATGTTTTTTCAAATTTGTTATTCTAAACTATATTAATATGAAAAAACTTAAATTTCTTTACTTTTATGCTAGCCGAGAGCAAATCTCCTCATTAGCCTTTTGTTTTTTCGCCAATAGCAGTTTTCATTTTTCACATGTGTAAACTAGAAACAATGCTTTGATTTTCAAATAAAATATTTTGGTTTACGTTATTATTTCTTATTTATTTATTTATTTATTTCTATGTTAAATATTCTATTAAATAAAATGAGGGAAATGCATCTATTTTAAATGAGATGACTGAAAAGTATATATCTTTAAATGAAATGAATGCAATATGAACAATGGAGTTGGGAACATTATTTGGCGATTTGCCACTTACGCCCGGCTAACATAAAAATAACTAAATTTATTTTATTGAGCTATACAAATTTATACTTTATTTCTTTTTATATTAAAGTACTAGCCGCCTCTAGCAAGAAGTATTGACCGTATTAATTCCATGTTAAACATTACATCATGTGTCTGTTATTCATAATTTAATTTACTTGCCCATTCTTTTGATAGAGAAATCAAGAACTCTTTACAATCATGGAAGCACATCATATATTTTGTGTTGTTATGTATTTCATCTTTCGTGACAAATATCGCTTAACTCACTTATGCATGTTTCCTTAGCAGTTACGATTCGTTCTCTAATGCGGAAATTTTTAATCCTATTAAGTAATCTTTTCTAATTGGGGTCACTGCCAATTGTTGTATTTTAACTGATACGATTGGCTACAAGTGAAATGGTTCTTATGAAATCCTTTGACAATATCTGCATTTGTATTAAACCATATTGATGCTAATATCTTTTTTTTTCACGTTAACCTTTTCAATAGACTCGATTACGGAAGAATAGAAGGTCTACCGGCTCACTGCCATGATCCATTTGAAAATCTATCATTCTTCTCATCTGATCGTGTTGAACAATTAGTCAATGTGCCATGGTTTTAAGATTTTAGCTAATTTTATTTGAAACCTGAAAACTAAAATGCGAGGAACCGGATTATAGAAGATTCATTCTAACGTACATATCGATTAACATGTTACATATTATAGAATTATAATAATCATAAGGAGAACTGGCAGTTTCAATGCTTTAATAGTTTCCGTAACTTTTCTTTACATAATACAGAAGTTTTAGCGGTGTAAAGATTAACAATATAGTCATAGTAAGTATAATAACAGTACAATATAATAACAATAGCAGAAGCTTTGGGCAGTGACGAAACTATTAGCACTTTGGAAATATTAGTACTTTATATCATATAACTATTCAGATGATATGCGGAAAAATAAAAATAGATGGCTCGCATTAATAATTAACTCATTTAAAAATAGCCACTAGCGTCAAATATTCGCCAAGCTTGGCGACATTTAGCAAAGTTTCGCAAAATTTGGTAATATATCATGTCAATTCTCAAATTTGGCGACAAAAAATGTTTTGTTTATTCTGACGTCATAATGATGCATATGTATTATGTATTATACACATACCTATAATATGTATGATGCAAATGTATTACGTATTATATGCATATGTATAATATGTATGATGCATATGCATAAATTCATTAACATCATTAAAACGCACTTAAAGGAATAGTGTTCCATAAATAGTAGGGATAATTGCCAGATTGACCAGAATGCTATTGAGATTAGAATTCCGACATTTATAATAGACCGGGAGGCGTCTGTACACGCCATAACCTCATCGAGTTTACAGCTGAAATTTTAGGATTAGTCAAAACTAGATTAGCATATTTAAATGCAACAGGTCTGTTAAGTCATATCTTGGTAGAACCCACTTGAAGACCTAATTTTAGTGGTTAACTGATAGGTTTACTATTGTATTTTCCTGCATCCAAAAGTTTGGAAACATGGAGGAATGGGTGCAGGAAAACACAATGGAAAATCCACCAATTAACCCGTAAAATCGGGTCTGTAGGTGGTTTCCACAAAGATATGACTTGGCAGACCAGTTACATTTCAATACGCTAATCAATATTTAACTAATCCTAAAATTTCAGCTGTCAACTCGATGAGGTGGTGATCTGTGCAGACGCCTCCCGGTCTTTAATAAAATTTCTTTTAAGGAAGTAAAAGATAGAAAGATGGACAGATAAATTGAAAGATTTGTCTTATTAAGATTTTGGTAAAAGCATATGAAAATTCATTCAGCTTGAAATCATGTAAAACCTTTATAACCCAGGCTAATTTTCTGTAATCGGGTTTTGGCGACTAACATATCTTATCTATAACTATAATCTTTCTTTTAAAGATTTAAAATTAACAATAAATTAACAGTAAGTAGGCTAATAATACAATATAATAACATTAGCAGCGGACTTCGGACGCCGCATCTGTCGCACATCTTTAAAGACAGTATATTAGTTACACATTTCATTTAATTAAAAGGAGATTTTTAAACACTCATATGGAATTAGGATATTTTTCCACTATAGGGGCCTTGGCATTTTTTTTTTAAATCTTGGCGCAATTCGGACTTCAGAAACTGAGATATGTTGCCAAATGATATAAACAACTATGAAAACAAACCTGATGAACTTTTATGTTGTCCATATATGTATGTATACATATAAACATTTTATTTATACATGTATAAAATATAGTTTTTTTATGTACAAATTATTTCTGTCTGTATATAAAAATAAATAAACGGGTTCCTTACATCAAATAAATTGTATACATATGGAAAAAATTGCTTGTGTATATGAAACAGTAAATAGGTTGCCAGAAAATGCGTTATTACTAAATTTCTTTTCTCGTCAAGGCAATTTTTTCTATTTCGCCAAGGCTTCTATATCGGAAAAGTACCGAACTGCGATTATATTTTGTTAAATGTGCTATTGTTTTAATATTGTGAATATATCATAACCTATACTGATTAAAATTTTTAGGTATATTCATTTTTTCTATTTAACAAACATATTTGGAAAAGCATATATATAAAATGTTATTCTGATTGAAATCACGTGACCCCCTTCAAAACTCTGTAATCGAGTTTTGGCGACCAACATTGGCACAAGGAACTGTTTACGGCCAAATGAACACCCCCTGTTTGAAGGGTTTAGAGGCGGAAATTCTGTGTTTTCAGATTTTTCTGGTTAATTGTGCTACAAACCCGACTTACTTGTGAAATTTCATGATTCTACGACTTTTAGAAGTACCTTAGTTATTTGATGATGCGAAGTGAGTCAGTGACAAAAAAGCGCTTTTTCGGAATTTAATATTTCGAAAACTACTAAATATAGAAACATGAAATCGTGGAATCTTAGTTCAGTTTGACCATACGAGCATGTATATAAACGAAAAAATTCTATATCTCTCCCTAAAACGACGTTATGAGGGGGTGAAAAGTATGCCGAAATGGTTCAATAAAAGGTAGCTTACGGATTGTGCGAACTTGGCGGACGCACTGCCGTGCTCCCAGATCCAACATTCAACATTAGCATGACAAGTAATTGTTTTTAACACTTTCCAACATAGTTGAAAAGTCTTTATGAATTCGGTTTTTCTGTCCATCTGTCCGTCTACTCTCTAACTCACGTACATAGACTGGTATTTTCATGCAATTCATATATGTTAATGATGTTTACCATGGCATGTTCGGTGTTGAAAATGAAGTGTGTAGCATTAATCTTCCATTTACGGGGGGCACTCAAAAGAATTCCGTAACGTTGGTGTCAATGGGGAGGGGGGAATCGTTTGCAGTGTATTTCAATGACATTACGTTTTTTCAAATGTATTGAAATTGTTATAAATCACTCAATTTCACTACACGTTTATTGCTGGCATTCATAGCATTTATCGTTCATTTACAGGGAGAGACAAAAAAAATCGGTTACAGTGCTGTCTTTGAACAATAATTTCTAGAACTGCGTTTTCAAATTCGGTATGTGCTTAAAAAATTGAGCTAATCTTTTGCATGTGTATAAATTTTAACCTCGTACACAGGGTTATACAAAGGAATTCACGTACCATTCTCCTTATTAACCTTTAACTGATGTTACCGGTCTCACAGACCGGTGCTTTTTTCAATTTTCATAGTTTAACTTGCAAATTTCAGTTTATCTACAAACACTACTGAAATTTTGCTTCGTTTGGAACTTTAGTACTATCACCAGAGACTTTTGAATAGGCGAATTTTAATTATAACACTCCTGTACAAAAAGCTTAGTACAAAAACACCATCCTATGAGTTAATCGCGGCTTTTATTCATCTTTCGATGGAGCGGTCTCACAGAGTGGCTCACACTACTTACGTGACATTTTCTGTGACATCAGTTAAAGGTTAAAGGAAATTACTGAAGAGGAATTTTCAACTGTGGTATGTATTTCCTAACTGAACTAAATTATTGCATGCATGTAGTTTGTTGATACAAATCTATTTATCATATACAGGGCTGCTCAGAGAATTCGAATAATTTTCCGATTGTAGATGAGAATTGTTGAAATTGGGTTTTGAAATGTGTTAATGCGTTTCTAAATGGTTCAATTAGACATCCTATTTCATCTTATTAAACGATGAAGTTTTGTTACATTATTCTGAATGTGTTGGAAAGTATTTCATAATATATGCTCAACGCAGGATTTTTCTTTCTTGTTTCTTATATTTTCACTTTAAAAAAATATTAATTAATTAATTAATTAATTAAAAAATCATGATTCTCAGTCATCTTCATCTTAGAAGTTATATCTATGCCGAATTTAAAATTTCTAAGCTGACTTTTTAAGAAATCGAAGTGAAAATATAAGGTAGAATGCTTTCCTCTCATTTTACCCATTCGAAATTTATTCATTATACCTTTGTTGAAAAGTGAACATTAGGACATAGCAATCTGAAATATATCACTTTAAATATCGCATTTCACAAAGGAAAATGCATCCGAGTGGTTAATAAAGTATCATAAAATCTGTCGTAACAATGTTAACTTCAGCTCTTTGCACAAACAAATGAATACTTTAAATTATGTTGCAGGATATTCCGTAAATTTTGAATTACTAAATGAAACTAATTCCCTTCTTACTTCATTTAATATTTGAAAAAAATATTAATGGCATTTAACAGAAGAATGTAGTAAATTTTAACTTTGACAATTTAACGTTAATAAGATTCCTGCGCCTCAGGGGATTAAGGGGGTTTAAGGGATTTTAAGACCAGAATTTTCGTGAAGTATAGTCGTCAGATATAACGGAGTCTTCGAAGTATACATCGTGATTCAAAATGAATATCGTGATTACATACGGCTATAACTATTTAAATCAAAAAGTATTTATAGATAAGAATTATGCCGAATTTAAAAGGAAGTTCAAAATTTTGTTTATATACTTTATAAATGTTCTATGGGGCTCTCCTGGGTCACACGGGACAACATCTAAGCATCACATTTGTTCAAACATCCGATAGCATCTGCGTATGTTGTTAGCATTCGGAGGTTCCTGACTGTACCGCTAACGAAATCTTCTCTGCACTGTCGTAACCGAACGACAACTGTAAAATTCTAACGCACAGAATGCTCCAAAATGCTAGCGACATAGGCAGATGGTATCGGATGTTTGAACAAAAAGGATTTTTAGATGTTGTCTGTGTGACCAAGGGGAGTCACATAGAGCATTTATAAAGTATGTAAACAAAATTTTGAACTTCCTTTTACATTCTGCGTAATTCTTATCGATAAATTATTTTCGATTAAATAGTTAAAGCCGTTTGTAATCGCTATATTCATTTTGAATTACACTGTATATAAGTAATAGCCATCATACCTAAACACAGAACTTTTCCCATTAAATAAGATAAATATTACTTTACGAAAAATCTGGTATTCTTCGACTGAATCTTACGAACCCTATTTAACATGTGTAAAAAGTACATTTTACACAGGAGAGCAAAATTTCTCATAAATGAGTTTAAAACTTTGACACCGTCACAAGGCAGTACAAACATATGAATATCTGGAAATTATGTTTATGATGGATGAAAGGTTGCTAAAATAATTGTCGGAGAAACTATTAGCCATCACTAAATGTTGCAAAAAAGATAAAACAAGAATAATTATAAAATATTATTTTAAAATGCACACATTATTTAGAATTTGTCCTGCAGTAAATAATACGGTGAAACCTATCAAAATGGATCCTGTATACAGGGTGATTCGCTACCCCGTGTACAAACTTTGAGGGGTAGTACAGCTCAGTAAAACAAACATTTTTTGTATAGGAAAGATGGGTCTCAATCCACTTATTCAGTCATAAATACAGAGAGCCTCACTGCAATTCGAATCCGAATCGTCGTTCTCAACTTTAACGTTAATGAAGCAATTTTACAGATGTTTTCTTTCCACGAAATGTGATAATGTCATGATAATGGCTGTAAATGGATACGATCTGCATGCAAACAATTGTGATCTAGACACTTCGTAATTCGGAATATAGATCACGGTACATATGGATTACTGATTTAATGAATCGGGTTTTTGCAGTGAGGCACTTTGTATTTATGACTGAATAAGTGGATTGTGACTCAGCTTTCCTATACAAAAAATGTTGAGCTGTACCACCCCTTGAAGTTTGTACATGTGGTAGCGAATTACTTTGTAAAATGGAAATCTTCATTAAACAGAAACGTTTAATGATCTCGGAGAAAAGAATCCAGCAATTACACTTGCTAAGACGAAAATCTATCGATAACGAGTTTTATTTTCAGTCCTTTGTGATTCCATATTAGCGGGTTTAACATTGAGAGAAATGTTATCAACTTATAAAATTTCGCAAAGTTCATTTATAGAAAAATATTTGAATGTAGATATACAGAGTGTTCGTAAACTGTGTCTTTACAAAATGAGAGAAGTGATAGACGACTAATTTTTGTGTAGGAAATGAGAGTCGTAAGCCACTTAATCTGTCGCAAAAAACGGTTGTCCCGCTCCAAACCAATCCCGAATTTTCGTTAATAACTTTAACAGCGTTACACATATCTTCGCGAAATTATCAACAAATTAACCTTGTTTCGTGTGAAATATGACGACATAACAAGAAGAGTTGCAAGTCCACTGTACGAGGTGTGGCTGTTAACTAACAGTACTAGCATCATAAAACTTTTTATTCGTTACCAAATACACCATAAACTTAATCGGCTTCTGTATATTCCCCTTGGCAGTCCCTGCGCCGCAATATCCAAATTTTCCACTGTGCAAAGCAGTGCTGGAAGTCCCCTTCTGTCAGCTTGTTGAGAGTCACTGCCGCGTTTGCTTTGACTGATTCTATGCTGGGAAAACTTGCAAACTTCGGTTCTGATTTGACCTTTTAAAATACATAGAAGTCACATAGAACTACGACGGGTGAATACGCCGGATGATCCAACACAGGAATGGTGTGTTTTGCCCTTCACAGACAAAGCGAAATGGGCTGGAGCATCGGGATCCAGTATTCTTCATGTTGAATGTTTCATGCAAAATCTGACGAACACTTTCTTTGTCGATTCCCGTCAACTTAGAAACAGCTTTGGTACTCAGACGACGATTTTCACGGATCAACTGACCAATCTTTTGAATATTTGTGTCCCTTTTTAAAAGGCAGAATCGTCCAACTATCAAAAATTTGAGTGCCATTCCTGTCCATGCATTTCTTTTAACATTGCATAATCTTTTGTGGCAGTTTTGCCGAGAAACTTCGAGGTTAACCCGTTGCTTCATCTAAACACTTATCGTTTTTTCGAGGAGTCACTGGAGTACGGCCACTCCGATCAAATGCTACAACCAAACTAAGCGACACGTTACCTTAACGAACGAGCAGGGGATGGGGGCGATACTATGTAATAGCGTCAATTAAGCTCCAGATAGACGTATCAGTCTATTCGAGGTCTTTTTGTTCTGGTCAGGCGGCGCTTTCTTGTGGTTACGCGGCATTTTTCATCTTTTATGGCTTTACAAGTAAAGTGCTGGATGTCCTGCAAGAGGGGAAAGCTTCCTTCAAGTTCGATCTAATCTTATCTCCTGATCCATTGTTGATCTTCCCGTCCTTTAGTTAAAAACCACTAATGGGGTTAGAAAAGAATGGTTTTATTGCTTTAGCATGGCAGTGAGCACTTTTCCTTTCTGAATACAGCCTTAAAGTTCGACGGCACCACGCTCGCTGTTTGCAGGTAGCAACACCAGTCCGGATATTCAATAGCCATGCTTCGTGATTCAGTCAGTGTACAATCAGTTGCATTCTAAATTATGAGACTGCTATTGCAGTGTTGCACGGGTGCGAAGGAGGACCAGTTACAGCATCTCTTGTGATGTCACCATATTTCACAGAAGACAACGTTATTCTGTGAGAAATAACATTATAATATACTCGTCGTTGTTAAAGTTGTCAACGAAAATCCTGGCTCGACTTCGAGTGCAACCCCCTATATTTTTTGACAAAGTAACAGGGCTTAATTTGTGTCAGAGCCCGCCGGAGCTCAGCCCCAGTACTTCTCTGTTTTTAGTAAATATTTAAATATTGGTCGGAATTAACTGGAGCTTATAAATACAGGGCTCCGGAGCCCAGCGCAATAGCTCTTCCGAAAAACCCAAGCCTAAATTAACCTTTCCTTTCCTTCCCATCTCCAACCTTTTGCATTGTTCTTTATCCAAACTCTTATGTAACGTAATGTGTGGAACACTTAAGAGATGGAGATGAAACGGACTCAATTTTTATATCAGTTTTTGGACTTGGGCTGGCTCGAGCTATCTTACATTCAAAATTTTATTTATCCATGTACAGAAAAAAAAAAAAAAACGTTTGCTCCTTACAAATTACGTATTCCATTCTATTCAATTCATTTTAACCCTTTTGGGGACGAGCGATACGCATACATGCCGCAGAAGATGCTCAGATTCCTTGATTGTTCGCACCAGTTAATTTTTTATTGTACATTTTCCCTTATTCAATTGTCCCTTTTTCCCGATTCAATAATACAAAAATTTCTGTTTTGAAAAACCGGTGATAAAAGATTAAAAATTATGTAAAAGACTCTCATCGCGAAGGGGTTAATGCTATTTTGATCAAAATGAAGGGAAAACAGAAATCGTGTTTTTCTATTCTAGTGATATTTGTAAATTTATGTCTGGCATTGATGGCGGCGACGTGTAGTGTAGATACGACGCTACTCCAGAGACTGAACAATGAATTTGCTTTCAGTTCGATTTTCTTTTTGACAGTAGCATAATTTTTAACTGTCTGATTTATTTCATTTTTTTATTTAGATATCTAACCTGAAAAGAATATTTTCTGCTTTTAGTCAACGAGCGCCAGCTTGAGGTTTTTAGTCTTCTATAGTGTGCGAGTATAAAAATCACGTTAGTGATTTTAAGTAGCTTTCTTTACAAAAAAGCTACCTATTGCAGCCGTTCGGAGGAAAGCGATTTCAAAAAATTTTGGTATATTTTCATCGATCATGACCCCCAGACCCCGAAACCACCCTCCGTTCAAAATTTATATATATATATATATATATATATATATATCTGACTTATGTCACACTGTAACTCCCGTAATTATGAACCGATTTCGATGTAATTCGGTGTGTACATAGTACATACCAATGTCTCGACCGAGTTCGTTGGCCAGCTTCATCCGCCGTTTTGTTTCAAAATGGCGGCCATTTAAAAATTTTTAAAAATTTTAAAACTTGAAATGTGGTACCAAAAAATTAAAAATGGAAAAATATTTTTTTCTTATGTATTTGACCTTTATACAAAGATTCCGGAGCAGCTTTTGTTTCGTCTATATCTTAAAAAATGGCTGAGTTATAGCATTTTGAATTTCTAGCGTGGCTGACATTTTGAAACGTCCTGAATTTTGTCACGCGATAAAAGGCGTATTTATGAACCGATTTGGATGTAATTCAGTGTGTACATAGTGCATACCAATCTCTCGACCGAGTTCGTTGGCCAGCTTCATCCGCCATTTTGATTCAAAATGGCGGCCATTTAAAATTTTTTTTTAAATTTAAAATTTGAAATGTGGTACCAAAAAATTGAAAATGGAAAAATATTTTTTCTTATGTATTTGACCTTTATACAAAGATTTTGGAGCAGTTTTTGTTTCGTCTATATCTTAAAAAATGGCTGAGTTATAGCATTTTGAATTTCTAGCGTGGCTGACATTTTGAAACGTCCTGAATTTTGTCACGCGATAAAAGGCGTATTTATGAACCGATTTGGATGTAACATCGTTTATACATAGTACATACGAATGTCTCGACCGGGTTCGTTCGTCAGCTTCATCCGCCATCTTGTTTAAAAATGGTGGCCATTTAAATTTTTAAGAAAAATTTAAATTTGAAATGTGGTACCAAAAAATTAAAAATTGAAAAAATATTTTCTTCTTATGTGTTTGACCTTTATAAAAAGATTCGGGAGCAGTTTTTGTTTCGTCTATATCTTAAGAAATGGCTGAGTTATAGCATTTTGAATTTCTAGCGTGGCTGACATTTTGAAACGTCCTGATTTTTCTCACGTAATAACAGGCGTATTTATGAACCGACTTGGATGTACCTTGGTGTGTACATAGTACATACAAATATCTCGACCGAGTTCGTTGGCCGGCTTCATCCGCCATCTTGTTTCAAAATGGCGGCCATTTAAAAAAATTAAAAAATAAAAAAATTTAAATGAGATACCAAAAAATTGGAAAGTGAAAAAGATTTTTTTTGTATGTGTTTGACCTTAATACAAAGATTCCGGAACAGTTTTTCTTTCGTCTATATCTAAAAAAAATGGCTGAGCAATAGCATTTTGAATTTCTCTTGTGGCTGACATTTTAAAACGACCTGATTTTTGTCACGCGATAACAGGCGTAATTATGAACCTATTTGGATGTAACTTGGTCTGTACATAGTACATACCAATGTCTCGACCGAGTTCGTTGGCCAGCTTCATTCGCCATCTTGTTTCAAAAGGGTTGCCATTAAAAAAAAATTAAATTTAAAATTCAAAATGAGCTATTAAACAATTGGAAAATGAAAAAGATTTTTTTATGTGTTTGGCCTTGATACAGAGATTCCGGAGCAGTTTTTGTTTCTGAAAATTTGTTCTTTTGTTTATATCTTAAAAAATGGTTGATTTATAGCACTTTGAATTTCTAGCATGGCTAACATTTTGAAACGATCTTGTATTTGTCACGCGATAACACACGTATTCGCCTATTTCGATGTAAGAAGGCATGTGGATAGTATACATCAACACCTCGACCAATTTCGCTGGCCAGATTCATCAGCCATTTTGTTTCAAAATGGCGACCATTAAATTAAAAAATATATATATATTTAAAGTGAGGTGCAAAAAAATTAGAAATTGAAAAAGGTTTCTTTCTTAAGCATTCGACCTTGATATAAGGATTCAGGAGCATTTATTGTTTGTCTTTACCTTAAAAAATGGCTCAGATATAGCAGTTTCAATTTCTATTGTGGGTGACATTTTGAAAAATCTGATTTTTTGCATGCGACAGCACTCCTATATATTAACCGTTTCCGATGTGAGTGAGCATGTGCACAGCAATTACTAAGGTCTCGACCAAGTTCACTGCTTAGCCTCATCCACCATGTTGTCTTAAAATGACAGGCACTTTAAGAAATTGCCGAATTTGGCAGCCAAATATAGGTTACTTTAAAGAAAAGCAGCTTGGATAAAGCTGACTAATTTCGCGAAATTCTCATTCATTATATTGATAAAAATTAGTATTGAATCTCCTATATTCAGTTTCCACTAAATTGAGCTTCGTGTCTTTGAATGATATAATTTGGCCTTTTTTTTAAATAAGTATTATGAAAGCTACCTCTTCCTCCCGGCACTGTCCGGAAGGACTTTTTCTATTTATTTTGTACCATGGACGCTGGCCTTGCTAAGGCTCTGCTCTGCACATTTACGAGGTCACTTTCATTTGTAAGTAGATATAATTGTCATGTTTTGTTATTATGATAGAAAGCAAACGAGCATTGTTTCCCCTTTTTCTCTAAAAACATCGATTTTATTTAAGCGATTTTATCGATAGCACTTAATTTAATCTGATTTTCAGGGACTCACCACAAAAAGTTGTTATGTGGAAAGAATCGATTATAGTTTAAGATATGCACCTTTTTTTAGGAAATTGAAAAACGTTGTTCCATTCTTCAGCATATAAATACTAATTGCTGTAAATGTCATTCATTTTTCATAAAAATGTATAGCTGCGAACTATTCCTTTTTGTGTTAACGCTATTTCCGAATCATAATCCTTACCATTTTTAAACGCAGAATTCTGCAGTTAATCAACATTAAAATTAGGCACATATTATTTACATATAGCTGAGCACCTCATATCAAACGACAAATCATAAAATTTGGAAAAAGTCGTACATTTAACCTTTTGGGCTCCCACATGTGTATTTTAAACAATTCTTTCTAAGTGAGACTATATTTAGGCTGGAGGCATGAAATTTTGCATAGTTATAGCTGAACACCATCATGCGGCAAATCATAAAATTTTGAAAAAGTCGTACATTTAACCCTTTGGGCTCCCACATGCGTATTTTAAGCAATTCTTTCTAACTGAGCCCCTTATAAAATTGGAGATTTGAAATTTTGCATACTTATAGCAGAACACCTGAGGCCAGGCGACAAATCATAAAATCTTGAAAAAGTCTTACGTTTAACCCTTTGAGCTACTACTTATGTATTTTAAGGAATTCTTTCTAAGAGAGCCCTTAATTAAGTTGGAGACATGCATTTTTGCATACGAACTCAGACTTCTCGACTGAATACCTCAGACTACACGACAAATCATAAAATTTTCAAAAAGTCTTATATTATTTACCCCTCCGGGCTCTAACTTGTGTATTTTAAGCAATTTTTCTAACCTCCGCCCTTTTCAGCCGGGGAGCACTTTTCCAACATTTGCCGACACTCCTTTGACCATTCTTTCATATTATGCACCATAGCCTTACATATTTTAGTTCCACTTTTTACCACTAGGGGCGCCTACTTATCTCGGGTGCTATGGGCCCAATCCCCTCGACTAATATATCTACGGATAGTATGTAAAACGGAGTTTCGTTCGGATAGAGGTTTGTTTAGAATAGAGTGCGCCCCTGGTTGCGAAATGTGGAACTAACAGATTTTTCAAAAGGATAATGTGTTTTGAAAGGAATATTAAACGAAACCCTCTGTGCGATCTGTGATCACACTTACCCACTTGTTTTTTATTGTTTACTAATTTTAATGATATTACTATAAATTTAAAGCGCAAAAACGATTGCCTGACGTCAGGGTCAAAACGAATGGTAAAATGCCTTTGCATATAGGTGAATTATAACACAGAGCGAAACATGGGCCAATTTATTTTTACATTATTCAAATATTTTTCTTAATAATTTCAATTTTCTTTTTTTCCATTGAAAATCAACGGACATTTTTCATAGAAAATGTAACATTTTTACTTCATTGTTGCAAAAATTTCAAAAGCCGTATTAATAATTTATTTCTTTTTAGTTGAAAGGTTTTCACGTGAAATATTAAATTGAGCTAGTTTTTTTTTTTTTTTTTTTTTTTTTTTTTTTTTTTTTTTTTTAATTAAAAAGGTAAATATGGCGTCATAGGGGAAATAAAAAGGATATTTTCAGAATAAGTTTTTGCTTTGGTCAAGTTTATATTTTAGTAAAAAGTTTCTAATGGATAGCTATTTTTACGCAAGGTAGCGAACTTAGTTGGGAATTACATAACTTAAATTTTAAAATGTATTTTTTTTTTCGAGATGAGAACTATTTATACCCCAAGTTAAACTTGGGTAATAATTTTCTGATGTGTTTACATCACCCTTGGAAGAGAATAGGGTTTAAAAATTTAAGTAAAACTTTTATTTTTTATTTTTACTGTATCACAGCTATAATATTGTTAAATATTAGCAGTAAGGATTCAACACAATTTACATTTACATTCATAGCGTTCCTGAGTGGGAAATAGGGTATCTAAATTTAAATTAAGTTAATTTTTTATGTTTTGATTATAGATTTTTTACGTTCAGATTGGAAGTTTTTGTCCAAACTACCGCAACCTGCATTACTACAGTAGTGAAACATTTTGAATTACACATTGGTACACTGCATCCCACATTGTGATACAATACCGCATACATCAACGCCTGATGATGATACTCTCCATTAATTTTGAAATGCGTTCGTCTGAGTGCAGTAGTTATTAAAAAACTTGACATATTAAACAAAAACATAATTTGAAGAACAAATTAAAAAAACAAAATTTATTTCCTACATTGTTTAAGCCCGAGAAGGGACAGATATTAAGATATTTCATTCAATTAGTTTTACATTAAATGTTAAATTTTTGTAACAAATTAGTTAAGACAATTGAAGATTAAAAAATAAAAATAAAATTCATACAATATGATACTTAAAACACCCTAGAAAATTAGATTCCGTTCAAATGAAATCGAAATAAATCTTAGACTTCTTCCATTTTTAATTAAAAATATTTGTATTGCAGATTTTGTATTATGTTTATGACAATTGTGCATAAAATGATAAAATGCATGCAAAATACAAAACTTAAAAAAAAGTCTAAGATTTATTTCGATTTCATTTGAACGGAATCTAATTTTTTAGGGTGTTTTAAGTATCATATTGTATGAATTTTATTTTTAATTTTTAATCTTCAATTGGCTTAACTAATTTGTTACAAAAATTTAACATTAAACGTAGAACTAATTGAATGAAATATCTTAATATCTGTCCCTTCTCTGGCTTAAACAATGTAGGAAATAAATTTTGTTTTTTTAATTTGTTCTTCAAATTATGTTTTTGTTTAATAATTATTGGTTCATTTAATGAAAGTTTCGGTCTTCTACTGAGTACGAGTCATAATCGTACTTCATATAAAAATAGCCCCATGATATTTTGAAATTTTTGAGAAAGGAGCAAATTTTTGGAGGAAATAGATTAGAGGCACTGTTGATATACAAAAGTAGGGAAATTCAGGTCTGGTAGATGTATGATATTTTCGTAGCACAGAAAAACACAATGACAAATTGAGTCTGGCTACTTTTTCTATTTCTTTTGAAAATTTAACTAGTTTACTGTTACAGAACTCAGAAAGGTAGTCAGCAATACAATAAAAAATTCATTGGAGGGGGAGGCTCCGCCCCCCCCCCCCCCCATAACCACCCATCGCGGCGCCTCTGCTCTCTCGGTAGTTTGTGAACACTCTTTTATTTAACTCAACCTGGTTTTCGTATGTAGAGATAGAATTTTATAATAGATTTTTAACCCACTTCTTGATAGGCTAGAATTATAAAAATTACGTTCGCAGGCGTTTTTTAATTGGCAGTACAACTTTTTATTATTTTTAGAACCTAACTCTAAATTAATACATTAATTTTTAGACATTTTTCTAATAGCCCGTCGCGAGGGATAAATCGCCAAGTATTCTCTGTGACGCTTACAATTGTATGGGAGTTGAAAAGATAATGGATTTAATAATGCGCTAACAAATGCGCGCCAAAATATCCCAACTGGCTGTCATAACCGGCAACAATAATACATTTTAAGGGCTAAAATGTAGGAAATAAATTATAAATAAAATATGAAAAATATAATACTAATAAGTATAAAAGCAAAAATAGTCTAAAAAAAACAAAAAAAAAAAACACTATTTTATAAGCATTCAGCGTTCATCTTGAAAATCACGTCTATCTGTTTGACTGAATTCATGTTTTTTCCAAAAAATTCCGTTACAATACAGTAATTTGCATGGGTACAGAACTCTATTAAGAAAAATTTAAGGATTCTTTTCGGCTTTGCAGAAAACGCAAGCAAATGAATTTATTAAAAATTATATAAGTTTTGCTCCATTTCTTTTTTAAGATAAGCAAACGGGAAAAACATTCAACATTATTTAAATTATGCTTTTAGGATTTCTAAATTGATTGTTCAACGTATAATCGTAAATTAATTAATATATTAAGTACAAATTGATAAAATCACCCTTTTTTTTAAATATTATACTGTTTATTTTTAATTAATAATTTATTTTCTACTCTTTAGCCATTAAAATTTTTCATTGTTGCAGTTTCACGGCCATTTAGCCTGTTTTTGAGAGCGTTTATTGGGGCATCATTAAATCCCTTGTTGTTTCAACTCTCGTACAATTGTATGCATCTATATAATAAAAGCGCAAAGCATTTGACTGTCATCAATTGTTCCGGGATGACCGCTTCACTTCTTATACGCCAAACGGCCATTTCGATGCTTTTATGTTAAAGGGACGCAGATGATAAATCGCCAAATATTTTTCCATCGTCATCATTTCATTTAAAATATAAACTTGTCACTCATTTCATTTAAAATATAAACTTATCACTCATTTCAGTTAGAATATAAACTTATCACTCATTTCATTTAAAATATAAATTTATCACTCATTTCATTTAAAATTCAAAACTTTCATTTAAAACACATATATCAAACTAAATTA
This sequence comes from Maratus speciosus, assembly GCA_963932465.1. Taxonomy (NCBI): domain Eukaryota; kingdom Metazoa; phylum Arthropoda; class Arachnida; order Araneae; family Salticidae; genus Maratus; species Maratus speciosus. The sequence continues at coordinate 51,342,001 of OZ010788.1, forward strand.
AACTACATTTCTTTCATCTATATAATAAAAGCGCAAAGCATTTGACTGTCATCAATAATTCCGGGATGACCGCTTCACTTCTTACACGACAAACGGCCATTTCGGTACTTTTATGTTAAAAGGACGCAGGTGATAAATCGCCAAATATTTTTCCCTCACCATCATTTCATTTAAAATATAAACTTATCACTCATTTAATTTAAAATACATAACTTTCATTTAAAACACATGTATCAAACTAAATTAAACTACATTTCTTTCATCTCTAATAATAAAAGTTTAACTCGTGTGACTGTTATGGCACAGATGTCATATCGCGATTTTTTTCCGACGCCAATTTGGTGAAAACATCAACGGCATAAACAACAACATCCCGGTTACCATATCAAACAAAATAACGACACTTTGGCGCCAGTTAAGAACACGTTGCGTATATGACATTGGCGTCAGAAAAAAATCGCTCCAATATCTGTATATGACATCTGTGCCACTGTTATCGCCAAATACGGGCTGACAGCTTCCCTTTCGGTACTTGTTAGTTATCCCGTCGACCCATTTCGCCAAATTATATAAATCACCAAACTACTCGCCAAATTATACAAATTGACATATTTTTTATTTTAAATAACGAAAGAACAAATAAATTAGTATAACATTAATAAAAATACAAATAAAACGTCGAAATAAAAATCATATGATTACGTAAACACGTGTTGTCACGTGAATGTGACATTTACGATCAACCATTATTGGCATTTAATCTTACAATTTGGCGACAGTAATTTGGTCGACGGGATAACTAACAAGTACCTCGCTTTCCATATGATAAGCAGCCATTTTTAATCAAAATTACTTTTTCCAATACTAGGGGGGCCTGCCCCCTACGAGCTACGCTCGTCAACCCCCGTTCAGACACCGCAGACTCTAACAGCACGCTAATTTGATCGGCTTTAAAAAGATTTCGGAAGATTGAATTATAATTTGAATCTGACAGTTATAATCTGACGTAATTTTCACCAAATTTTTCTTTCTATTTTTAATATTCACGTAAAAATGCTTTTGTTAGAAATGAAATATTATGATCATCTTAAAATATCAAATGTCTCGCGCAGTTTTTAAATTTGAACTGTTTTGCAATGTTATTTTTTGTTCATTTTACGTAATAAGTATAATGTGGCGTAAATGTGACGAAAATTCTCTAACGCATGTTAACGAATTTATTATTTTACAATAATCTTTCTCTTTTAAAATTCACGTGTATAGTTTTTATGACGTAATTTTCAATGAGTTCCTGCTTTTTATATTTTCTGTTTATAATAGTCACGTGTAAAATAAATTTTTAATTTGAAGCAAACATTATAGTTTGCGCTGTTTATACAGTTGGCAACAGTTTAAATTAATACAATTTTCTAAAATCTCTCTATTCTAAAAAAAAAGTAACTACCGCTGTCACCGCCGCCGGTTTTGATTTTTTTGTGACCGGAGGTCTTTCTTCGTTAATATTAAGAAAAATAATGCATACAAAAATATGAAAATCGGTAGTGTTATACAGAATTGTTTGATAAACACGCTGATGCAGACAGTTTTCAAATCGAAGAACTATTTTAAGAGATATTTAATGCTAAATTTGGACAAAATCGTTCCACTAAAAAAGTTTTATAGTAGCAAAAACTATACATCGGAATTTAATAATTTTTAGTTCATTTTATAAGTTATAATTTCCCGGTGTGCAGAATTGATTTATTTTTTTAATTTGACTCATTTTTCGAGGTTTTATATCTATTTTAAATTCAAATTTTCAGCATTTCGAGAGATATTTTTTACAGATTTTAGAAAGTGATATTAATTTAAACTGTTGCCAACTGTATAAACAGCGGAAACAATAATGTTTGCTTAAAAAAAAAAAAAAAAAAATTATACGTGTAATAAATTAAAAATTTATTTACACGTGACTATTATAAACAGAAAAAAACATTTGGAATTAGAATTAAATAATTATGTACAAAAAGCAGGAACTTATTAAAAATTACGTCATAAAAACTATAATTACACGTGAATTTTAAGAGAGAAAGGAATTTGTAAAATAATAAATTTATTAACATGCGTTAGAAGTCTTAAATATGAGAAATTACGTCATATTTACGTCACATTACAGTTATTACATAAAATGAACACAAAATAATATTGCAAAACGGTTTAAATTTACAAATTGCGCTAGACATTTATTTGATATTTTGAGAGGATACTTTTCAACTATTTTTCTTAGGAAAGCGCAAATAATATTTCATTTCTAACACAAGTATTTTCACGTGAATATTAAAAAGAGAAAGAATAGTTTGGTCAAAATTACGTCAGATTAAAAACGATTAATTTAAAATGTCTCATTTAAAATAACTTTCTTTTCGCTTTGTTAAAAAATACCAGGAGACAAAGATTCTGTTTGCTTAATTCCTTTTATATTAGCTTATTTTGAAATGTTGTTACACGTGTCTACGTCATCAAGTTATTTTTATTTCGACGTTTTATTTGTATTTTTATTAATGTTGTACTAATTTATTTGTTCTTTCGTTATTTAAAATAAAAATTATGTCAATTTGTATAATTTGGCGAGTGGTTTGGCCATTTATATAATTTGGTGAAATTAGTCGACGGGATAATCAAGTAGTACCGCAGCGGATTTGGCGTTAAAATTTCCCCAATCAAAGAGAAATGAATAGAAATCCGTTTATAGGGAGATCGCCACTGTTTTTTAAATTATAAATCAATCTTTCGAAATCTTTTTAAAGCCGATCACATTAGCGTGCATTTCGAGTCTGCGGTGTCTGGACAGGGGTTGGCGAGCGTAGCTCGTAGGGGGCCGAGCCCCCTAGTGTGTAAAAAATATCTCTCGAAATGCTGAAAATTTGAATTTAAAATAGGAATAAAACCTCAAAAAATGAGTCAGATTAAAAAACTAAATGCATCTGCACACCGGGAAATTCTGACGCATAAAATGATCTAAAAATGATTAAATTCCTATGTACAGTTTTTTCTCCTATAAAACTTTTTTAATGGAACGATTTTGTCCAAATCTGGCATTAAATATCTCTTCCAATAATTCTTCGATTTGAAAACTGTCTGCACCAGCGTGTTTATCAAACATTTCTCTATAATACTACCGATTTTCATATTTTTGTATGCAACAGTTTTTTTAATATTAACGAAGAAAGGCCATGCTTAAGCATTCAAATTGGATGCTGATCTGCCGGGAATATCTACGCAGATTCTCATTGGTCCATTTCCAAATCAAAACTTTTTTTTTATATATAGAAGGAAAACTGCACAAAAGTTAAATTTTTCTAAAGATCGTTTAAATTACTACTACATAGTAGTACTTGGTTATCCCGTCGACCAAAAATCTATCGCCAAACTATAAGATTAAATGCCATAATGGTTGATCGTAAATGTCACATTCACTTGACTTTAAGCAAGTTACACGTATTTACGTCATCAATCAATTTTTATTTCGACGTTTTAGTTGTATTTTTATTAATGTTATACTAATTTATTTGTTCTTTCGTTATTTAAAAATAAAAATTATGCCAATTTTGTATAATTTGGCGATTTATATAATTTAGCGAAAATGGTCGATGGGATAACCAAGTACTAGTACCAAAAAGAATTTATGTTTAAGCGATAAATTATATTCAAATATGGATATATTCTGAGACAACATCAATTGAAATTACGCTGACAACTCAATATCTCATTCCACAAAAGTAAACAAACAATAGCGATTCGTTCATTTTGGCAATTAAAAATATTAAGCCATGAAGGTAATCATTCGTAAAGTGAGTTCTCGAGAGAGGAATTTTAAATAATTAACCAGATTGTGATTTTTATAGCTGCAAATCAGGAGGCAGAATGCAGCTTTGTTCGTGACGGCATTCGCCTATGAACCAACGAAATAAATTTTAGATGTAAAATTGAGCTAGCTATTATTTGAACGTGAATCATTTATTATTATTAGGTACTTGTTAGTTATCCCGTCGACCAAATTACTGTCGCCGAATTCTAAGATTAAATGCCAATAATGGTTGATCATAAATGTCACATTCACTTGACAACACGTGTATTACAAAACACGACCTCCACGGACATTTTCTCCCGACCTCCATGGACATTTTCCCTTCGAATGAGGACTTTTTATTTTTGCCGTTTGGCAACAAAAACTTTTGTTTTTTAGAACGAAAGAAGAATGATTTTTGAGATGCGGATTTCCCCCCCCCCCCCCCCCCCCATCAAACATGTTTTTAACGAATTCGATATTAATTCATCTTATGTATATAATGTAAATATTCTTTTGTATAAGTTAGCCATATAAATAATCTAAAATGACAAGAGATGTTTTCTTCATTTCCGACTATTTGATGTGAATTATTCTTAATTGCCGAATCTATCCTGGAATGAATAAGTTCTGATTCTAAAGAAGGCGGCCTACCTTGGATCGGTAAGTATTTTTTACTTACCTTCATAGATTTGAATCACATGTTTTATTGTGTATCTCATATTTTCTGGCGCCCGAACAGGGACTGCCTAAAGTATTTAAGTCAGAATAAGAATTTCGTTGAATTAGAATCTTTATTGAAGTGCTTTGTTATATATGACAATTGCAACCATTTTTGTTTTTGATAAATTTTATTAGTTATAACATTGATTTCAATTTCGGCAATTTCAGAAAATAGTGCCGATGAAGATACATTAGAACAGTTTCTCGCTGAGTTAGATTTGAAAGAAAAAGAGCTTAATTATCTAGATATTGAAATTCAAAAATCTAGTAAATTAGACGAATTAGAAGCTGGAGTTTTGAAATGTGATGAGTATAATTCGAATTTGGTAATTTGGAAAACGAAAGTAAAAAGGGCTAAATTGAAATTAGAAACTAAATCTAATTCGAATGTTTCTACTACAACAATGAACAAATCCGACGAAAGAGTTGTAATTCGGGGGTTGGAATCCATTCGCATAAATTTACCCAAGCTAGTAATTGAAAAATTTGACGGCGATCCTTCGGATTGGCAAAGATTTTGGGACCAATTTGAATCTACAATTCATAAAAATGCAGAATTGTCTGAAGTAGAAAAATTCAATTATTTAAAGTCATATCTGACTTCAAATGCTGCTAACTCTATAAAAGGTTATAGTTTAACTAATAGTAACTATTTATCTGCTATAGAAACTCTAAAAGAACGTTTAGGTAAGAAACAACTGGTAATTACCTCACACCTTCATAAACTTTTATCACTTAATTCAGTAAAGAAATCCAGTGACGTTTATGCACTCCGCAAATTGTTGGACACTTGCCAGACCGAAATCAGATATCTGAAATCTCTCGGATTAGAGATTGAAAATTATTCAGCGTTACTCTCTCCCATTCTAATTAAATTATTACCTTCTGACATTGTGTTACAAATAACAAAAAAATGTGGTAACGATGAAGAATTAAAAGTTGCGGAAATAATTGATTATTTGAAAATGGAAGTTATTTCCCGAGAAAGAACTGCTTTTTTAATCTCTAATCAAGATTCTTCGAACGCAGACATTACGTCTGGGAGGCCAGTGCGCGACAAGCAGTCGCCGAAAATGATTCCTTCAGCATCTGGCTTAATAAATGAAACGGTATAATTTTCTAAGCAAAGTAAATGCCCGGATTGTAAAGAAAAACATTTTTTGATCGAATGTGAGTTATTTAAAAATAAATCATTACAGGATAAAAAGGAAACTTTAAAGCAGTACGGTTATTGTTTTGTTTGTCTAGAAAATGCAGGGCACATAGCAAAATATTGTAAAAGAAAATGTTAAATGCATGTTTAAAATGGCATTATAAAATTTTATGTCCCGAAAAAGAAAATGCCAGATCACAAGAAAATAATGAAAGCACGACATTATCAAATAAAACTTGTAATCGCGCAGTATTAATGCCGACTTTAACTGTCCGTTTAGAATCGAAGGATCAAAATAAACACTTGTTAGTACGCTGTTTGATAGACACAGGTAGTCAACGTTCGTATCTGAGTAAAGATATTACTAATCGAATGGGATACGAAGCAATAGGAGAAGAAAAAATGATTCACGGTCTTTTTGGTGGTATTCAAGAAACACACTTTCATAAGCGATATAAAATATATTTAAGTAATTTAGAAGATACTTTTAAATGTAATTTTGATATCTATGATCAAGACAAAATATGTACTGAGGTTCCAAAAATAAAAAATGAGCCTTGGATAAAGGATAAAGGATATGGGATAAAATTCTCAGATTTCGATGCATATATACAGGGAAGCAAAAAATTACAAATGAATAAGAGATAAGTTTACTTATCGGAGCAAATATTTATGGAAAGTTATTAACGGGGAAAATTAAATCCTTGGATAGTAATTTAACTGCTATACAGACCAAATTGGGGTGGACATTGATGGGTAAAACTAATGAAAAAGATACAAACGATTCCACAAAAGTTGTTTTATCCTTACATGTAAATGAAGCAAAACTCACAGATTTATGGTGATTAGACACTTTAGGAATTCTTGATCCAGGTGACAAAGGGTCTAGTTTAGAACTCGAACAAGCCGTAAAAGAATATTTCAATAAAAATATTCATATAAACAATGAAGGAAGTTATCAGGTTAGTCATCCATGGATTGTTGGTCACCCCCCTCTCCCCAGTGCTCGGAAAATTGCAGAACATAGATTAAAAAACTGCGTAGATTCATTAAAGAAATCCGGCAATTTAGCTGCCTATGAAGCGGTATTTAATGAGTGGCTTCAAGAGGGCATTATTGAGGAAGTCGAATCAACTCCAGGAACGGAAGCTGAATTTTTTCTGCCACACAGAGCAGTAATAAAAGAAAATTCCACTACCCGAATACGCCCTGTTTTTGATGGGTCCGCTAGGGGAAAAGTCTCACCCTCTATTAACGATTATTTGTTGAAAGGCCCCAATTTAGTAGAACTTATCCCTTCATTGATAAATTGGTTCCGATTGAAGAAAATTCGTGTAATATCAGACATAAGAAAAGCATTTTTACAGATTTGCTTAAATGAAAATGACAGAGCATTTTTAAGGTTTTTATGGTGGAAGGAGGGAAATTCTGAAGAAACGAAAATTTTCCAACATCGAAGAGTTGTTTTCGGGCTTACATGCAGTCCCTATTTATTGGGAGTAACTTTGCAACACCACTTAAAAAAGTCACCTCCCTCTATGCAGGAAACAGCTTCTAAACTTTCAGAATCCTTTTATATTGACAATTGTGTCACTAGTATTGACAATGAAGAACAACTCAATAATTTTATAACAGAGTCAAAATACATTCTCAGCCAAGCTAAATTTGACCTCAGAGGTTGGGAACACAGTTACTCTAACTCCTCAATGAAACCAGATTTTTCCTTAGAAAACAAAATTGTCCCAGTTTTAAGCCTACGATGGCTATTACCCTCAGATGTTCTTTCCATAGATGTAAGGGAAATTAATAAAGATGACGAACCCATCACTAAGAGGAAAATATTGTCGGAAGTTCATAAAATTTTTGACCCCATCGGTTATACCTGTCCAGTAACTCTTTTCCCCAAAATACTGCTACAAGATTTGTGGAAAAAGAAAATAACTTGGGACTCTGAATTACCAACCTCGATTGCCCAAAAATTTCAGAAATGGAAAAATCAATTGAGCTCACTTAAAGATATTGCTATACCTAGATGTTTAATAAGCAACCCAGATAACATCGGTGATTTAAGTTTGCATGTATTCTGTGACGCGAGCAAGGTAGCTTATGCTACATGCATATATTTACGAAATGAAAACGTAAAATCAACATCATGTCAACTGATCCAAGCACGATGCAGAGTAGCCCCGCTAAAATGTGTTACCATCCCCAGACTTGAGCTCCTCGCATGTACGATTGGTGCACGATTATCTAAAGGGGTTAAGTCCGACTTAAAATTAGAAAATCTTCCAACTTTTTTCTGGACAGATTCTAGTAATGCGCTGTACTGGATAAAAAGAAGTGAAAACTAGGTTCCATTCGTATACAATCGTGTTAAAGAAATTCGATCTCTTAGTAATCCAGAAAATTGGCACTATGTGCCCGGAACTCTTAATCCAGCCGATCTACCTTCCCGGGGATGTTCCGCAGAATCCCTTAAACAATCCCTCTGGTGGGAGGGACCTGATTGGTTGAAAAAAACTCAAGTATTTGACCAAAAAGTAGTTTGAATCCAGATTTTGAAATAATTAACTCTGAAAAAAAAAAAGACAGTTGTCAGTGCAGTAAATATCTCTCAAACTCCAATTGAGTTATATGAAAATACATCTTCATATTTGAAAATGATAAAAGTTACTGCCTGGATATATAGATTTTTTGGAAATATCAGAAAGACACCGAATGAGTGAAATTTAGAGAAAATTTTAACATCTGAGGAAATAAATCACGCAGAACACGTCGTATTGAAATATGCTCAGAGGTATTTATTAAGTGAATCTAAACCATGTTATACCTCTTTACAGACTTTTATTAATGAGCAAGGTCTAATTCGAGTAAAAACACGAATCTCTATGCGAAAAGATTTCCATTCTTTCCGGTATCCGATAGTTCTGCCTTTCGATCATAATATTACCTATTCGCTCATAAGAAGAAAACATATTGAACTTTTTCATGCAGGAATACAAATTGTAATGTCAGTTTTGCGCGAACAATTTTGGGTATTAAGATGCAGGCGTACAGTTCGAAAAATTATAAAAAGTTGCATGACATGCAGACGATTCACTGCCTCACCCGCTGAGACACCTACTGCCCCTCTCCCTGAAGAACGAGTCAAAGATGCTTCAATTTTTGAAATTGTTGGTCTAGATTTATGCGGACCGTTATTTTTAAGAAATGGCTCGAAAGTTTGGATAGTTCTTTTTACGTGCGCCATATTTCGCGCAATTCATCTTGAATTGGTATCTTCACTTTCAACGGAAAATCTTCTATTAGCTATGAGAAGATTTATCTCAAGAAGAGGGAGACCCTCTATTGTTATTTCTGATAACGGAAGAAATCTAGTAAAAGCATCATCAGAATTGAAGTCTATAAATTTTGAAAGTTTACAAAATTTTGCTATTGAACGAAAAATTCAATGGAAATTTAATCCACCTTCAGCTCCCTGGTGGGGAGGTTTTTTTGAGCGCATGATAGGAATGTTGAAAGGTATTTTACGAAGAGTGCTTGGAAAGGCCATCCTAAATTATGAAGAATTATACACCGTGTTATGTGACGTTGAAAGTGTAATCAATTCTAGACCGCTGACATATGTCGCAGATGATGATGATCTTGACCCTCTTATCCCCGCGATATTCTTGCAAGATATCAAAGATTCGAGAGTTCCTGAATATGACATAATTGATTCAACAAAAATGAAAAGAAGATTTGCTTATCAGCAAAAAATACGAGAAGATCTTAGAAAACGCTTTAGAATAGAATACCTGGGGCAACTTCGAGAAAATGCGGGGAGAAATAGGGAAACTGAGTTAAAAAAAGACGATATTGTCTTAATTGGGGATGATAATTCAAAACGTATTAATTGGCCTTTGGGAAAAATTGAAGAATTATATCCCGGCAAAGACGGAAAATTCCGGGTAGCCAAAGTTAAAACAAAACGGGTTCTTTTTTGAGACCCCTTAAAAGACTATATCCTCTTGAAATCAATAATGAACTAATGCCTCCTTTTTTAGTACATAGGATTCCTATTCCCATAGATGACGACTCTGTTCCTGCTCCTGAGCCCGAGTCATCAGATCCTATCTCTGTAGCTGAACCTTTGGATATCGTTCCTGCTCCTGTGCTAGTGTCTTCAGATTCCCCTTCTGTAGCTGATCATCTGGATATCACCTCTGCTCCTGCTCCTGTGCACAGTCTTCCATGCCTGAAGATGACAATCGACGATCTCGAGCTGGTAGAAAACTGAAACAGCCGCAACGACTAAATTTATGAAGTTTTGAGCTTCACTATCCTGAACCTCAAAGGTGGGAGGATATTACAAAACACGACCTCCACGGACATTTTCTCCCGACCTCCATGGACATTTTCCCTTAGAATGAGGACTTTTTATTTTTGCCGTTTGGCAATAAAAACTTTTGTTTTTTAGAACGAAAGAAGAATGATTTTTGAGATGCGGATTTTTTCCCCCCATCAAACATGTTTTTAACGAATTCGATATTAATTCATCTTATGTATATAATGTAAATATTCTTTTGTATAAGTTAGCCATATAAATAATCTAAAATGACAAGAGATGTTTTCTTCATTTCCGACTAATTGATCTGAATTATTCTTAATTGCCGAATCTATCCTGGAATGAATAAGTTCTGATTCTAAAGAAGGCGGCCTACCTTGGATCGGTAAGTATTTTTTACTTACCTTTATAGATTTGAATCACATGTTTTATTGTGTATCTGATAACGTGTTTACGTCGTCAAGTGATTTTTATTTCGACGCTTTATTTGTATTTTTATTAATGTTATACTAATTTATTTGTTCTTTCGATATTTAAAATAAAAATTATGTCAATTTGTATAATTTGGCGAGAGGTTTGGCGATTTATATAATTTGGCGAAATTGGTAGACGGGATAACTAACAAGTACCTATTATTATTATTATTTAATCGTATTAAAACAATTTATTTGTTATATTTCGAAAATATACTATTTATTTGCTCTATAACTTACATTTCCCGTTGATTCTGAGGTGGATATTACAATTTAGTGCTTATTTGATGATGAAAGAGCTGCATCAAAATTGTAACATGGAATTATACATAAATATTTTCTTTGAGATGCAGGCTACGACCATTTCTCAGTAAATTTTTGCAATTTAAATGATAAGTTCACAGCAGTTTTGTTGACCCTGACGCTGGATCCCTTTGGTGTCGTATTAGCTGAAATGCGTCAATAGGCAGAGGACCAAATTACAGAAGGTTACTTAATATGTTAAAATCTCCGCATTAGGGAACGTATTACAATTGATATGTAGACGGACGTGAAATAAAATGCCTAAATGAGTTAAGTGGTTTTTGACAAGAAAGATGAAATCATAACATCAAAAAATTACGAAATGCTGCCATGATCTTAAAGAATTTTTCATTTCTTGGTCAGAATCTTCCGTTTAGGCGAAAGATTAAGTAAATAAATTAAATTATAAATAAAAGTAACATGATGCAATTCTTAGCAAATTTTTAAGTGCGACCAAACTGGTCGCCAGAGGCGGCTAGTTACAGAGAATATTTGGCAATTGATCACTTGTGGCATGCTAGTGGAAAAATGACTTAAAATTAATGTATTAATTTATAATTAATTTCTGAAAATAATAAAATGTTGTATTGTCATCGGAAACTTACCTGTGAGCATAATTTAATTATTCTGTCTTATATAGAAGGAGATTAAAAATGGAGTACAAATCTTCTTGTTTACATACAATAACCAGGTTGGGTTAAATGAAAGAGTGTAAAAAAAAACGCTTTTATCAATTAATAGTTTAATATTAATCAATAAGTTGAGAAATCAATTTAAAATTTTTAAAAAGATAGTTTAAATGATGATTCATTTTCTCCTATCTTAAAAGGGAAAAAAGGCAAAAATTATATATTTTTAAATAAATTCACCGGCTTGCGCTTTTAACCTAGTGTTAACTTAAAAAAAAACTGAATTTTTCATAAGCGATTCCGGCTACCGCGCCAAATTAATATATTTTAAGTAAAAATAATTAGGCGTGATTTTGAAGATGAGCCTTGAATGCTTATAAAAGAGTTATAATTTTTTTTTAAACTAATTTTACTTTTAAACTTATTTTTCAATAAACATCAAAAAGTGAAAGTTACTATATGCAAAACATCAATAAGTGCAAAACATCAAGGAGGATATATTTAAATCTACGGCTGGTAGTCTTAGCGCAGTCGAAAGCGAAAAGTCGGTGAAAATGATGTCACAGTGCTGCAAAAGTGATGATATGTTTTAGATATAATATAAAAAGAATTGTTTACTTTTAAATATAATGTCCTTTTGGGGGGGAGGGGGGGGGGGCTGGACGGAGAGTAGAATTTAGATTTTGTATTGTAAACAGTTTTGATGACGTGATTTTGAACAATTTGAAACAATTTTGATATAAACGAATTTAAATGATTTCAACAATCGTTGTCCAAATCAATAGTTGGCGGGGAAAATGAGCCATTTCGGGAACTATGTGGCAAGTTTGGCAGAGAAATTGTCTTGCTTTTAAAACTGCTGTTAATTTTGCGCCAGGGTGTATCGCCATGTTATCAATCTACAGCGATATTTCCAACAATATGTTAGTGGTTTTAAACATAGCAAAAGTATAAGCGCAGCTATCTATCAAGAAATATTAGCATATTTACAGAATATTTATGAAAATATTTAAGTTCACGAAATCAACATTTGGTAAAACCAATTAATTTTATTTATTTTAGCCAGTTTAAACGAGTTTTACAGTATTTTTCACCTACGTAGTCCGTTATCTAGTACTCGATTTAGTACAGAAGGCAAGCCGTTGTTACTGCGGCCTTCGAGATCATCCTTTATCCGTTGATGATAAATAAACATTAGTATTGGCGAGAAATTTCGATTATGGAAAATTTAACATTAAAAAAAAAGTTGCTTTAAACATACCAAATTTTTTTTTTCTGAAGTCAAGACTTCAGTTTGGTTAGACTGTCAGACTTCAGATGGTTTTCTCACAATCGAATAAAGCATATTTCATAAAAGTCACCAGAATTATTTTCGACTGATACCACCATTTTGAGTAATGAGTTTGTTTTAATAGTAGAAAACGAGTTTTCTCGAATTAGCGATCTAGTTAGATCGATTTCTTGTGCTCGAATAGTATAGGAATAAAGTTTAGTGAAAATCGTTAGAGCCGTTTTCGATATATAGTAAAATTTTCAGCTCTGAGTTTGTTTTATTCGATCAAAAGAAATTTTCTCGAATTCGAAACCTAGCTAGATGTGTTTCTCGTGCTCGAATTAGTATAGAAAACACATTTTGTGTAAATTGCAAGAGCATTTTTCTATTTATAGCAAGCAGAAGTTTCACCTAAGATCTTATTATACCCTGTAAAAACGAATTTTCTTGAATTCGGGACCTAACTAGATCTTTTTCTCGTGCTCGATCTAGTATACGCAAGTTTCGTGGAAATCGGTTCAGTACTTTACAATATCATTCGTAATCGGGAAAATTGCTTGCTCGTTTAATATATATGATAAGTTATAATAAACCTCAGCGACATATATCAATTTTATCATATATGAAATGGTTTAACATAATTAAAACATGCCACAAAAAATTCCCTCCACCCCTATATCATTATGTGACGGAATTCTTTTGTGTGGCCCTGTAAATGAATAATAACTATTCTTCAGAATAATATTCTACAGAATGCATATTTTAGTGCACTTCATAAATGCATATCAATTTTATTATTTTTGAAAGTGTGCAACATCCTTAAAAATCATTTGAAACGGTTTTTTCTCAATAGCCGTAATGTAACGGAATACTTTTGACTGCCCCTGTAAATGAACTAAACATGCTACAAACTTCATTTGAAATAGAGAACGTACTATGGTAAACGTCAACAACATCCAAAAATTTCAGGGCAATCCGAGTATATTTAACGAGAGTTATAGCGCGGCCAGACGGACAGACAAACTGAAGTCATAAGCACTTTTCAACTTTGTTGGAAAGTGTTAAAAGCTAAATATCCTGCGTCCAATATAAATAGAATTACTTTTCAATAGAGAAGGGAAATAAAAATTATAATATAAAAAATATAAGGCGGAAATAAACAATAGAGTGTCTCAAGAAGAAAGGTGAGCAGTTAATAAATAAAAGAACATACTCTGTCGATCGATACGTTTTTGGAAAATACAACAAAGAAAGTAAAGTATATAATAAAAAAAATATCTTTGATTAGATTTAAGATACTAGTCGTTACTTTTCTCTGATAAAATATGCTTATCTTTAACTTAAACTCCAAAAATCTTTTTATAAACTTTTTCTTCCGTAAATTTACATTTTTCCTGGAAAAGTACATTAACAAATAATGCAATCCAAAATTTCTACTTTTTTATCCTTACCTAAATCGCTCAATGTGGTTCAGTTAAATCGGGCAGAAATTTAAAATGGTGATTTTTCAGGGCAATTTCCCTAGCTTATGGTTAGTGGTATTAAAAAATAAAAAGGTAAAAACTGTTTTTGGTCACACTTGATGTCAAATTTGATAAATTATCTTTGGGTTTGATTCTGGACTATCCTGGTTTATTTTATTTTTACTTTTTTAATCTACGTAAATACAAATCAAATAATTTCATGCAGTCTTTTTATCTGGGATACCGATTTTTGTAATATATTTGTCATCAAGGATGTAAATAGGTCTCTTGCTTAAGGTTTATCTAATTTTATCTACTTGTCAACTTTGGCTGAACTTGGCAATTTTCACCAAATTCATTGTAATGCGAACTTAAAAAATAAAAATATTTAATATATTTTTTAAATCCAACTAATAAAAAATTAACTGAAAGGATTCTAAAAGAAAAGTAAAAGTTAATGAAAAAAAGATTTTAGGTTTTATTACACAAGGATGGGGTTCTACCAGGACAGGGGAAACACTAGATTTTTACTGAATAAAACCCTTTGAAAGTAGATAAAAACTTTTTAAAACCTAATGAATACTATCTTTAAAAACCTGATGAATACTAAGAGCTCCTATACATATTATTTACTAAGATATATCTCATTGTTTATAATTGGCATGCAGATATTTTAGTGATTGTTATTATATAATTATACAGTAATTTAATGGTAAATATAATAATTATTAAATGTCATTATGTTAATACTATGGACAATAAATGAGTTATTTACGTTTTTCAACTAAGTGTTGTTAGTAATAGCGGAATTTTCTTTAGTAGAAGTTAATTTTTAATCAGAATGTAGATACAGCCTGTTCTCTATACTAATATTATTAAGAGAAAACGTTTATTTATTTGTTTGTTTTGTAAGAGATAAGCTCTGGAACTACCAAACAAATTTCAAAAATAATAAATTGCAAATCATGGTGACAGTCTCTGCTCCAAAATAAGCTACTTTGTAAGTTGATAACACTCAAAGAGGTGTAAGAATGAAAACAGTTCTAAAATTACGATTTCTTTTCAACTGTTCCATGATTTATTTATTTATTTTTAATGCCAGAAATTGTGAAAAAATAAAGTTTTACAAAAGGTAGTGTTGTAACAGCCGTTTTGCTTCAATTTATGATATAAAACGACATGTTTGACTTTCTGTTTGTTTCCTTGTCTTTTTTATTTTTCCTCTTTTTAGGGTTCAGTTCTTCAAATGTAAAAACGGAACCATTATAAGATCACTCGTGTGTCTATCGGCCCGAGATTGAATTCATAAAATTTTAATAGTTTACAATGTATAGCATTCGTTTTTGACTTCAATATATATATTAATTGCAAAACTTAGTAATTGTATCTATTATCAAATTAGTTCAGAGATGGCAGCACTGAAATTACACAAGAAGTCAGCAATTTTCAACATTTGATAATAAGAAAATAATTTATTCTCTTTAATCCCTTTTCTTTTAAATTTGCATGGAGTTTTAATTTTTTAATGCATTATAATTTATTATTTATAGTTTTTAGATTGTTATTATTATTTAAAAAATATTTTTTCTTTTCATTTTTGGTCAACATACACATACTTAAATTAACTGTTATTTGTAACCTTATAATAATTCCGTGTGATTGGCAATTTTCAAGTTAACATAGTTGCGATGTGTTATCATGAGAGATGATAGTATTCCCGAGTGACGCAGCTTTAAGCCCAAAATCGCAGACTTGCAGAACTCATATATGCAGCTAACTCGAGATCAAAAGAAACGCGAAAAGCCACCCTTTAATAACTCAGCAAATATAGCTCATATTGTTCTGATTTTTTTTAAACATTCTTAAATATATCTGCAGTCTAATCTTATTCTGAAATTTTTACATTTCTACGTGCAGTATAGTTTGAGACCTGTAAACCCATTTTTTCAGTAATTATGGCCATGTAAGTTTGTCCTTTTTTTCCTCCGAAATAGCCCGGGCGATTTTTTTTAATTAATATATAATATGAATCATTTTTAGACGAAGCGAATAAAGCTTTCTCTGTTTTAAGGAAAACCCTGTTTTTTCGGCTAAATAATGGGACTATATTTTTTCGACATTCTATAAGAATTTTATGACAAGTTCGTAACAAGTCATTTCTGTATTCATTCGCATGCCTTCTTTTTCTCCACTTTTGGTGAAAAATATCCTTGAAAGTTCTTGCTCAGTTGGTAAGTCGTTGGGTTAGTAATTAAAGTGCGCGGGTTTTATCCTCCTTGATGTTTTAATGTTTCTTTTCAGATTTTTGTTTTGATCTTTTAAAAGTCAGTTAATAAAGAATAGTTTTTAAAGATGAAAATTGAATGTTTATAAAAGAATGTTTTGAAAAACTATTTTTACTTTTATATTTATTTTCCTTAAAAGTATTTTATTACCAATAATATCATAAGACGAAACGCAATTTTTCACCTTGATTCAACTTAAAATATATAATTTGAACATTAAAAAGGTCCACAATCTTACTTAAATGGTGACTAATGTAATGAAAAAGGTGTTACAAGTTTAAAATATACATTTTATTTAAAACTTCTTAGTACTTTCAAGCCTTCCACGCTCATCATCAGAGAATATCTTAATAACTAAATGCTGTTTATTTATACAAATACGTCATTTTGTTTTGAAAATGAAAGAGCCAATAATTACTAGAGTTGAAAGTAGAAGTATCAGTAGCAGTTTCTTGGATTGAATTTGATTAGAGGAAATCTATATTATTATTATTAATTGCAGTGACGTATGAGAAACAAAGTGATGTCATAAAATAAATGGAACTGCAATTAATAATAATAATATATATTTCCTCTAATTAAATTCAATCCAAGAAACTGTTACTGCTACTTCTACTTTCAACTCTAGTAATTATTGGCTCTCTTATTTTCAAAACAAAGTGGCGTATTTGTATAAATAAACAACATTTAGTTATTAAGATATTCTCTGATGATGAGCGTGGAAGGCTTGAAAGTACTAAGAAGTTTTAAATAAAATGTATATTTTAAACTTGTAACATCTTTTTCATTACATTAGTCGCCTTTTAAGTAAGATTGTGGACCTTTTTAATGTTCACATTATATATTTTATTTTATTACCTTTAAGGTTTACTCAATTTACTTTTAGCATTTTATTATTTTTTCCCTTAAAATATATAATTTTAAATAGTAAAATACTTACCTGAAGTCCAATCAAATGTGCGTGCAGGCAATTCATCATCTGGAAAAAAAGCATAAAATGTAGTTTTCCACTACACACACACACACATACTATATACAAAGAGAGAGGAATTTCGAGTATTGTGGAATGGTCGGATAATATGATATACTTCAATATCTGGGCGATACAGTGTTGCAGCCAAGCGTAAATCTGTCATACGACTTTCTAGTATTCCCATGAGGCACTGTACTCAGTTCTGTTTATATACCTGTTGTTGGAGCGACACGGTGAAATAAAATCTTATTCTCAAATTTTGCTATTTTTTTTTTTCAGGTAAATGTTATAAAATTCGTATTAATTATAAAATGTCAAACCAAGTTCAGTATAAAGTTCAACAATTATATTTATTGCTGTTTTAGTCAGTTTTCCTCTATGCTAAATTGCTGATGAGTGAAGAGGTTATGTTTTTCAAGATGGTGTGTCGGGTAATATGGAATATCAGCTAGAACACTTGTAATAGACTAGCGACTAGCTTATAAAGGGTCGCTAGTATTTTGAGTGTGACGTAAAACATTTAACCAGCGTGACGCAAACTCTCTATTCTATTTTACTCTAATTTTCCAAGGCATGTGTGAATCTCTTGGAGTCTATACGGTTACTTGTTTTCGCTGTTATTTTAGGCAAACTAGGCTCGTCGCTCAATCTATGGAGTATACAAAACGAAGCGAAAATGTGTGTCTTCGGATTTGGGTCGAGTCCAGCCTCTGAAGGTGCTTTAGGTCTACGTGAAGGAATTTTACCCCACGTGGATTGTGATTGAACCGTCGCCGTTGGTAAGAAGTTTTGATTCATAGCTTGAATGAAGTTCTGTTTGACAACCGCGGATTGTCAGCTAGATTGTATTTAAGATTTAAGCTGTACTTAAGTTGCAGCTTAATATTCCTTATGACCCTATTCCATATTACCCGACTGGTTGCCATTACCCGAAAAGAGTAATTTTTTTAAATAGCTAAATACTGATAATTTTTTTTCTTCCACTTTAAGCGTATTAAAAATGTGTTAAGAAATAGTCAAAATATGTTCTTTACTAACTGTTAATGTATCTCAGTTTTTTAAAAATTAAAATGGCATTCCATAATACCCGAACGTTCTCTATACTATAAATAAATGCTGTCCATTTTCTTCACTGTGTATTCATCTAAGTTAACACTACCTTTACCCACCGGTCTGGTTTTAAACAAATAGAGCATCTTGTTCTTTCAACCTCCTCTGGACTAGAAAGTGGTATACAAGTATTCAAAACAGTCTCCACCTGCAATATTTCAGTACAATTTATATGCATTAAAATAATATTAGTAAAGAGTAATAATCAATGATAGCATTAAATAAGCTTTTAATGTATGCGCACAGTATACAGGGTATCCCAATAAAGGTTAAAATTTTACCTGTTGAAGATATATTGATTATGTATAAACAGCAAAAAAAAAGTTCAAAATAAGGTATACAGCTCATATTCAAAATATTAGAATAATGGGAAAAAAAGTAACAAGAAAGAATCATTTTACATTTATTTATTTTTGATACTAAGTAAATGCAGTTAAATTTCTTATAAATTAAATCTGTAATATCTAGAAAGGATTTCAACATTTACAAAATATAAAATACAGTGCAATAAATTAGGTATACAGCTTTCTGAAACAAATCAAAATATTAGAATAAAATTTAGATTGGTTCAATATGTTAGAATATTTTATTTTACGCAACAATATTATCTTATGAATATGAAGTAAATGGTAGTTAATATTTTGTAGCATCCCCGTTAGCTTTCATAACAGCGTACAATCGACCTTGCATGCTATATACAAGGTGTTTACAAACATTTGTATCAATATTATCCCAAATAGACTTTATACGTGCCACTAACTGATTTTTACTTGAAGGAGGATTTTCTTATAGTTTTTTCTTCATTATACACCATAAGTTTTCGATGAGATTAAGGTCTGGTGAGTTTGGTGGCCAAGGAAGTACCTTAATGTTGCGATGGTGGAAACAATTCTTAGTTGACACCGAGGTATGCGGTGACGCTAAATCTTGTTGAAAGATGAAATCACCTTCAAATAAATCTTCTGATGATGGAATCATGTAATATTCCAAAATTTCTTGATATATCTGAGAGTTAACCTTTTCGTAGACGATGCATAACTTTCCAGGTCCTTCTGCACTCATCCAACCCCAAACCAGGACACTAGCAGCAAATTTTACGGAACGTTTAACATCCTTTATCAAATGCCTCTTTCTTCATTCTCCAAACTCGAATACTTTGATTACCATATGAAACACAAAACATACTTTCATCACTAAATAATATATTTTTCCAATCTTCTTCGCTCCATAAACGTCTTGACTTACACCAATTCAATCTTATACTCTTTTGTTTTGCAGTCATGAGAGGTTTTGTTTTCGGTACACGAGATTCAAACTTAAATTTATGGAAACGTCTTAATGTTGTCGACGTAGAAACTTCAACTCTTTCTTCTTTCCCTTTTCGGTGCAAGAATCGCACACTTTTAAAACGGTTTTTCTTAACTATACACTTCAGTTTCCTGTCATCTCTAGCAGATGTTTTTGGTTTTCGGCCGCCATTTCGGCGATTATTTTGAAATTTTCCATTTTTGATATTGTGTTAGTATTTTATTGTCAAAGAGAAGCTTATAGCAAATTACAAATTAAAATTAGAGAAATACTGCAAAAAAGAGAAAAAAAACATGAACGATAATACATATGCAGTTGATGTTAAGCAAACGATAATCAATGCTGGCAACAATATTAGTGGCGAAGAAGGCTAAATTATTTACTGAAGCATTATTAGAAGATCGCAATTGTAAGAGAAAACACTTCGAGAATACTTTGTGGTTTGCTTTCTTTATGATTTGCTTTTTTTTTTTTTTTTTTATTTAAAACTACACTTGTTTCCTTACATTATCTCTGCTTTTGTAATGTTTTATTTAAATGTATTTGTGATGCAATTTTTTTCACATAACACGTTTCCAGTCCAAAGACCTTCATTTTTAATGTGAATAGGTCCCTATTTTTGCAAATGAAATAGAATTTTAAATTATGAGAAAAACTGACCTGTCTCCTTTTTTTTTTGTTGTACTTTATTTATAAACTATATATAAAAAACACTTCAAACTATCAAAATTCTCAATAATTGCTATAAGTGATAAACATAAATTTTTAAAAAGGCAAAATACCTTTATTTATTTACATTTCGACATGTTTCATTGAATCAGACGGCAATATTCTCAAAAGAATAAAATGATAAAAATATTTTCGCAAAAATTCAAATTGAAAAACTAGTATGTTGTGGCCATCACAAAACTTTCTTCTATATAAATCACGCAAATTAAATCATTTAAACAATACAAGATATTACATCAATATAACACCAATTCATATCAAAATATATCTGAATTTGAAGTTTCATGCAAATCCGTGCATTAGTTCTTGAGATAGAAACTATAGTAGAAATTCTGAAAAATGTAGCATAGCAGCGCCACCTGTTGAGCAATTTACACCAAAACATAAACAGCGCTAACTGATATCAAGGTATACCTGAATCTGAAGTTTGATGAAAATTCGTGCATTAGTTATTGAGATAGATCTGTAGTGGAAATTCTAAAAAAGGCAGCATCGCAGCGCCACCTGCTGAGCGATTTGAACCAAAACATAAACAGCACTAATTCATATCAAGCTAAACCTGAATCTGAAGTTTGTTGAAAATCCAAACATTTGTTCTTGGGTTAGACATATTGCGGAAAGCGCAAAAAATGCAGCATAGCAGCGCCACCTGTTGAGCGATTTACACCAAAATGTATAAAATGTCAATTCATGTCAAGGACTAACTGAATCTCAAGTTTGATGAAAATCCGCGCATTAGTTCTGGAGATTGAGCTATTGTAGAAATCCTAAAAAATGCTGCATAGCAGCGCCACCTGTCGAGCGATTTATACCATAAACGAAACAGCACTAATTCATATCCAGGTGTACCTGAATCTGAAGTTTGTTGAAAATCCAAGCATTAGTTCTTGAGATAGAGCTATTTCAGAAATCACAAAAAATGAAGCACAGCAGCGCCACCTGTTGAGTGATTCACATAAAAATATATAAAACGTCAATTCACGTCAAGCACTAACTGAATCTGAAGTTTGATGAAAGTCCGTGCTGGAGATTGAGCTATTGCGGAAATCGTGAAAAATGCTGCATAGCAGCGCCACCTGTTGAGAGATTTATACCAAAAACTAATCAGCATCAATTTATATCAGGGACTAACTGAATATGAATTTTTATTAAATTCCGTGCATTAGTTCTTGAGATAGAGTGCCCACAAAATCTGTGTCACATACATACAGACAGAGTCACAGACTCGCAGATAGACATTTTGTAAAAACATGTTTTTCGGGTTCTCTGACACCTAAATCCGTCGAAAACCGGAATTCGAAAATTTGCTTGAATCCAATACTTTCTTCTTGTAAAGATAGAAGAAAGTAACTAGTAAACAAAAACAAAAACAAAAATCACGCGAGCACAAGTATAATGAAATTAACTGCAGTATTAAAAATAGAAATTTGTGAATGTAAATTATTTTACGTTATTGTTTCATGACTCTGTGTAGCATTTCTTTCCGAATTTTAGGGACCTCCATGGATGCTGAATCATTGTAAATATTCTCATTGCGTAAGAAGATCTTTATTGATTCTCTGATAATGGAGGGCAAATAAGATCTTGATGGATAAAATACTGTATTATTTTTAAAATGTATTTGTAAAGGTTCTCTGTTATATAGTTTGGCCAGAGCTGTAGTTTTCTTGTTGTATTTAATGTCTGCTATATTATATTAATATGAAATATAAATCTGTAATATGAAATATAAACTCAATAATTTATCCATCAAGATCGTATTTGCCATCCATCATCAGCGAATCAATAGAGATCTTCTTACGCGATGAGAATATTTGCAATGATTCAGCATCTACGTCCCTAAAATTAATAAAGCACAATAAACAAATTAATTAAGAGCTTGAGGAAATAAAAGAATAAAAAGAAAGGTAATTTCAAAGTACAAAATTCCAAGTTATTCTCTTTGCAATATTTTCCTGGTTTTTTCGAAAGATTGAAATATAAACTCAATAATTACAATATTTCTATTGTTGCAAAACCATCCGCAAAATTAAAACTAGTATGGTGTGGTCATCACAAAACTTTCTCCTATATAAATCACGTCAATTAAATCCTTTAAATAGTACAAGAAATAACAACGATTTAGCACCAATTCATATCAAAGTATATCTGAATTTGAAGTTGGATGAAAATTCGTGCATTAGTTCTTGAGATAGAGCTATAGCGGAAATTCTAAAAAAATGTAGCATAGCAGCGCCACCTGTTGAGCGATTTACACTAAAAGTAAACAGCACTAAACTATACTAAGGTATACCTGAATCTGAAGTTTGTTGAAAATCCAAGCATTAGTTCTTGAGAAAAAGCTATTGCGGAAATCGCAAAAAATACAGCATAGCAGCGCCACCTGTGGAGCGATTTACACCAAAAATTAAACAGCACTAATTTATACGTCAGTTCATGTCAAGGACTAACTAAATCTGAAGTTTGATGAAAATCCGTGCAATAGTTCTTGAGATACAGCTCTTGTGGAAATCGTGAAAAATGCAGCACAGCAGCGCCACCTATTGGGCGATTTACACCAAAAATTAAACAGCACTAATTTATATCAGGGACTAACTGAATCTGAAGTTTGATGAAAATTCGTGCATTTTTTCTTGAGTTAAAGCTATTGCGATAATCATGAACAATGCAGCATACCAGCGCCACCTGTTGGGCGATTTTCACAAAAAAGTAATCAGCACCAAACTATATCTTGGACTAACTGAATCTGAAGTTTTATCAAAATCCGTGCAGTAGTTCTTGAGATATAGCTATTGCAGAAATCGTGAAAATGCCGCATAGCAGCGCCACCTGTTGGGCGATTTTCACCAAAAACTAATCAGGTCCAGTTTATATCAAGGTCTAACTAAATATGAAGTTTTGTGAAATTCCGTGCTTTATTTCTTGAGATAGAGCGCCCACAAAATTTTTGTCACATACAGACTCACAGACAGAGTGACAGAGTGACGGAGTGACAGACAGACTCACAGACAGACATTTTCTAAAAACCATCAAATCGCGTTCTGGGCATTCTAAAACGTATAAATCCGTTGAAAACCGGAAGTCGAAATTTTTCACGAATCCAATACTTTCTTCTTGTAAAGATAGAAGAAAGTAAAAAACATAGTATGTAAGAAAATAGACCCAATAGAACCAAATCAATTATCAGAGGTATATGAAATACCTTTCACCAAAGAAGATGGAACAGTACAATTTCATATAGGAATGACAAATTGAAAGCTCAAAACTAGGATCAAAGAACATATAGCAGACATTAAATACAACAAGAAAACTACACTCTGATTAGACTATATAACAGAGAACCTTTACAAATAGATTTTTAAAGTAGTAGAATATTTTATCCATGAAGATCTTATTTGCCATCCATCATCAGAGAATCAATAGAGACCTTCTTACGCAATAAGAATATTTACAATGATTCTGCATCCATGGAGGTCCCTAAAATTTGGAAAGAAATGGTACACAGAGTCATGTTTTTTTTAATCGACAATTTACTTCAGTTTGTATACAAAAAATAGTAAAATAGCTTCTTTATAGTAAATAAATTCTATAAATATTGAAAAATTACTTGTGTATGTGAAACAGTGAATAAGTTGCTAAATTTTATTTTCTCTATCTCGCCAAGGCCCCTATACTGGAAAAGTACCTAAAAAACATTAAAATCGGGCAGTTAGTAGCTCAGATAGTACAGCGCTGTCTGTTGTCTGTTATGGTATTAGCCTCGATTGTGAAATATTAATGGCTTTAAATGGAAATTTCGCCAAATTAGCTAGCTGTCGCCAAGTTAGCTTCATATGTGACAACTTATTTTTGTCGCCAAGTTTGGAGACATTTAGTCAAATTTGGCGATATTTCGCCAAGTTGGTCAACATTTGGCTCTACTGTGGTAACCCTGCATTAGTAATTTCAACAATTACTCATTACAATGAGTTGGTCCTACCGGAATTGTGAGGGACACACAGAGACTTGGATTTTATATAAATAAGATATATAACTAGAAAACAGGAATTCTGCTTTTTCAGAATTTAGTGTCGCCCCGATGAAAAAAAAATATATGTATATAAATATAGATACAGTAGAGTCCCGATTATCCGAGTTAATCGAACTTATACCTTTGGAATGGAGTATTTTCTTCTGATGGATTGATGACTTCCATTATTATAAAACAGTCATTATAAATGAAGTGTTAGGTGAAAATGAAAGAGCAGTCGTAAAAAGTTAGAACTCTGACTTTCTGGTCAGAATGGGAAAAAAAATGGCTATAATTTTTTTTTAATTATGAGCATTCCCCTCCCCCCCCCCCCATTCTGACCAGAAAATCAGAGTTTTAACTTTTGCTCTTTCATCTTCACCTAACACTTCATTTATAATGACTGTTTCATAATAATGGAAGCCATGTGTCCATCAGAAGAAAATAACTCGATGAAAGCGGAAACTCCGATAATCGGGACTCTACTGTAGTTCAGTTTTAAGACTGATAACTCGCGATTTTATTTAACATAATGTGACGTCATCTACATCAGCTGAAAAAATCATCATTTGCGATCCAGTGTCAAACAACATCTACAGTAAAGTACGCTTAGGACGTCACTATCGCTGAATGATACACAAATCAAAAAAAAAGAGATTTCGTCTTTCAAAAAACTCGACAAATAAATCGGCTATCTAAAGATTCACAGGCCTTCATTTGTTTGTATTATTAATGTAGATATTTAAAATTAAATTTAGTTTCTAATAGCTCTATGTTTTATCAGAAATCCTTCATTTATATTTTTTTCAAAATAGCACGTATTTTAATTAAATTTCTTTTTTCAGTTTTTATGGAAAAATGGCAACAAAAAGGTATAATTGCTATTTTCCTTTAACTTTCTACAGAAATGGAGTACTTCCGTTGCCAATATTAAGGAAATGGCTCTAAAAACTACAAAAAAATTAATATTTCAAAAATACATGGAAATACAGTTTTCAAACAAAATGCGTTTAAAAGAACTTTTTTCTCCAATACGACGGTATAAAAATCGAAAATGTGCGATGCTTAGAAGTTGTAAAAAATTGCTATAGAGTATTTAATCGTACTGCTTTGTTTTACGGCTGGCTTCTGTAAGGTAACGTTATTTTTTGGAATACACAAAATAAGCTGGGAAAAAGAAATAGCATACCGTACCGGGAATTAATAGAGGTAGGATTGAAATATAAAAATACTCGTCTGTGGCAACCCTGTTTAGAGAAATGAAAAGTCTTTTTTATTTTCGGAAAATTAAAAGTTGATACAACATAAGAAATCGATAAAAGGAATATACTTCAGAGAAATATAAGACGTTAAAACAACAAAAGGAAAAACTATAACCGTACAAAGAAAACATGATTAAACAAAGATAGAAAAAAAAAGATAAATTATTCACGACAGACAGTAGTATGAGGTAAAGAAAATCCCTGTAGGTTTATTTTCCGATGAAAAGCCGTAAAGAACTGGGAATCTTTGAAAAATAGTTAAATTAATTCTTTTATATTTAAATTTCTTTTTATGAAAATTTTGTGCACAAAAAACATGAAATAAATCTAACACAAAGAATCTGGATGAACAGAAAAAGGGTTCTAAAGATGAATAAATTGGGGAGAGGGGAAGAGGCTTAACTTAATGAATGCAAATAAAGGAAATTCGTTCTTAGTCGGTAGAAAAATATTTCAACTGCGTTTTAAAATTTTACCTATTAAATTTTAAGTTAATATTTATTTTTGTTTTTAGGAATCAAGTAAGTCAATCATAAGATTGTTACTTAATATATAGGGAGTTAAAATAATTATCTTTACAAATTTGACGCTCAGCTAAGCACGAAAGAAGTGAGATAAAAGAAAAGTTATGTTGTTAGTACATGCAACAGTAAATAATGTTATTAGTGCGTAAAAAAAATTCTATCTGTCATTAATACCTTTCATTTCATTATCTGAATAGAGATTTAATTCATAGTTTGAAATAGCCGTTTTTACCTACTGTTGCCAGATTTTAACAAGTCGGAAATTGTACGTCAAACGTGGCAAATGAGGTGCTTTAGTACTATAACTAATTTTATAAGTATTCAGATCTTGACGCAACAGTTGTTGCACTCTTATGCAAAAAATGCATGAATACAAAATTTATTGCGGATATATATATTAAACAAAAACCTAATTTGCAGAACAAATTAAAAAAAACAAAATTTATTTCCTAAATTGTTTAAGCCCGAGAAGGGGCAGATATTAAGATATTTCATTCAATTCGTTCTACATTTAATGTTAAATTTTTGTAACAAATAAGCTAAACCAATTGAACATTAAAAAATAAAAATGAAATTCATACAACATAATGCTTTAAACACCTATATACTTAGATTCCGTTCAAATGAAATCGAAATAAATCTTAGACTTTTTCTAAAGTTTTGTATTTTGCATGTACCTTATCATATTATGTACAATCGTCATAAACATAATGCAAAATCTGCAGTACAAATATTTACAACTTAAAAATGGAAAAAGTCTAAGATTTATTTCAATTTCATTTGAACGGAATCTAAGTATATAGGTGTTTAAAGCATTATGTTGTATGAATTTCATTTTTATTTTTTAATGTTCAATTGGTTTAGCTTATTTGTTACAAAAATTTAACATTAAATGTAGAACGAATTGAATGAAATATCTTAATATCTGCCCCTTCTCGGGCTTAAACAATTTAGGAAATAAATTTTGTTTTTTTTAATTTGTTCTGCAAATTAGGTTTTTGTTTAATATGTCAAGTTTATTTAATAACTACTGCATTCAGACAAACACATTTCAAAATTAATGGAGGGTATCATCATCAGGCTTTGATTTGTGCGATATCGCATCACAATTTGTGATGCAATTTACCTATGTATAATTCAAAATGTTTCACCAGTGCAGTAATGCAGGTTGTTGTAGTTTCGTCAAAAAATTACAATCTGAACTTAAAAAATCTGCTTGAAAATGTCATTTTTTCCCCACTATGACGTCATATTCATCTTCTTTTTAATTCTTAAAAAAAAAAAAAAAAAAAACCCTTCCAGTTTCATGTTTCACGTGAAAATCATTCAACTAAAAATAGGCAAATTATTAATACGGCTTTTGAATTATTTACAACAATGAAGGAAAAATGTTAAATCTTATTAGAAAATGTCCGTTGATTTATTCTCAATGAAAAAAGCGAAATTTGGAATTATTAAGAAAAATATTTGAATAATATAAATAAAAATTAGCCCATGTTACTCTCTAGATTATAATCCAAATATATGCAAAGGCATTTTATGATCCATTTTGATCCTGACGTCTGGCAAATGTTTTTACACTTTGAATTTATAATATTATTAGAATTAGCAAAGAATTAAAAATGAGTGGCATCAGGGACAAAAAGGTGGGAAGAAAAAATGAAAAAGTTATCATCTCCATAGGCTTTTCTATGTTAAATTAACATTGAGAAGTGACACTGGAAATAAATAAGTATTGCGCTGCCGCGCAATACTTAAATTAACCCTTAAATGCCTGATTTTTCAAAAATCATTGTAATAATGTTTTTCGGCGTTCAATTTTTAAATAAATCATGGGAAAAATACTTAAAAAAATCATATTTTATTTGAAGTATAGTTTACGGCTAAAAAACAGTTTGTTACTCATCGGCAATACTGGTGTTTAATTGAAAAAATAATTTCCCTTGATAAAATTCTATAATACTAAACACACAAGAATTTTAAGAACTATAATAAGAAATAAATTTTACTTGTTCACTGCAGGTCAAAATAGGGTATTTCGCAAGCTTTCAAACAAAACAAAAAGAACAAGTAGCAACAATTGAAAAAATAAATCTATCTTTATTCTTAAACAGCACAAGTGTTGCCATCTACATGTTGAAAATCGATTTAATAATATCTTCAGAATGTATTTTATTGGCAACATTAGGCATTATAGCTTCAATATTATTCTAATAGTATTTTAGAGCCTAAATTGGGTATGTTGCCAAAAAGCAACATCAGGCATTTAAGGGTTAAATTCAGTAATACGGAAATAATAAGACTCCATCTTAAATAGGACATCATCACGATGGCAAACTAGAATCATTACCTATCATGCGATATCACTGAATTAATTACATATGATAGGATTTAATAGAATGAAGAAAACTTTTATTAATATATTTTTAAGTTTTGATTCGATTTTCATAACATTTGAAATGACTCGACCAAATTCTGCAACGATTGTATATATTAAATTTCAAACCATTCGGTTAGGTAGTTTTTGCGCTGTTATATACGGACAGACGGACAGACAGACGGACGGACCAGACGACGACTATAGGTGCTGCGTAGTTATATAATTACGAACGCACCTGAAAAGTAACTCGACTTTATAAGTGTAGCAAACATGGGCAAATTTGTAATTCCAGTTATCTGCAATGTAATTACAGTTTAATTGTATGTGATTAATTATAGTTAAAATTACATTCCGTAAAAAATTTTTGCAACACTGTAACCGGAACCTCCCTCATCCCATTATTTGACAAAATTTCTGTGTTTGAATGTGTGTAACTATAATCAATTACATGCAATTAACCTGTAATTACACTGCGGATAATTGAGATTACTAATTTGCCCAACTCTGAAGTATAGTATCCAATTGCATTACTAAACTAAAATTTTGATGAGGATTTTGTATATTTTTTAATAATAATATACTTACTTGCATAATAAATATTCATTTTTTTTCTTTTAAGCGACTGAGTCTGCAAATACAACCGTTTTATGCATTTTTTGTTACAACTAAAATTTACTGGAAATTTGTGCCTTATTTAATGGCACTAGGGGATCGAACCTGAGCTCCTCGGGTTACAGAGTATAGGTGAAAATCATTCTTTTTTTTTTATTATTATTGTAATTATTTTTTTACATGAAATATTTTAGATTGCTCACTAACATCAAAAAGAATTTTTATCTGAAAAGTATTAATTATGCAATCAAACAAAGTTTTAAAATTTATTAAAAGCGATACTTTCACATGTCACCGCATTCCAGGAGTTATTAGCTCAAGATTATGCGACTTACGGCAGTCTTTCTGATCATTTCAGTGCTTTTAGCGCGTGGTTCAATCACATGTCTGTTAAATTTGTTTCTTATTTACATTATTTTATTTATTTTTCTATAGAAGAAGTTTGAATTTTGTTATGGAACATTAGGCGGAAACAAATGCTGAACTTTTTACATTGTTTTAAGGGCAAGCGGATTAATCTTTCGTAATCGAGCTACACGTGATAGATAAATTTAAAAATAATTCATGCTTGAAAAAATATATATATTATGCTATAGTACGTGGCACAGAAATCGCGATTATTTGTTAATTGTTTAATGACAACACCTGAATGAAACGCATCTCATTGGTTATTGTGTAAAAAAAAAAAAAAAAAAAAAAAAAAGAGTTTAATTAATAACTATAGAACAAAACAATTTATATCCTTCTATATATAAAAAAAAGTTTTGATTTGGAAATGGACCAATGAACATCTGCGTAGATATTCCGGGTTGATCCGCATCCAATTTGAATGCTTAAGCATGGCCTTTCATCGTTAATATTAAGAAAACTGTTGCATACAAAAATATGAAAATCAGTGGTATTATAGAAAAATGTTTGATAAACACGCTGATGCAGACAGTTTTCAAATCGGAGAATTATTTTAAGAGATATTTAATGCTAAAGTTGGACAAAGTCGTTCCATTAAAAAAGTTTTATTTGAGCAAAAACTATGCATGAGAATTTAATCATTTTTAGATCATTTTATACGTTATAAGTTCCCAATGCGCAGATTGCATTTATTTTTCTTATCTGACGCAATTTTTGAGGTTTTATTTCTATTTTTAATTCAAATTTTCAGCATTTCGAGAGATGTTTTTTACAAATTTTAGAAAATGCCATTAATTTAAACTGTTGCCAATTGTATAAACAGCGAAACAAATTATCATATCAAATATTTCTTCAAATTAAAAATTTATTTACACGTGACTATTACAAACAGAAAAAAAAACTTTAAAATTAGAATTAAATGATTACATGTTAAAAGCGGGAAAATTACGTCATAAGAACCATATTTACACTTGAATTTTACGTCATATTTAAAATGCCCAAAAAATATGGTAAAACAATTTAAATTGAAAAATATATTTGCGCGAGATATTTTGAGATAATCTTTTCAACTATTATCGTGAATTCGAAGACAGCGCAAATACTATTTCCTTCTAACAACAAAAGTATTTTTACGTGAATATTAATAAGATAAATAAAAGTTTGGTGTAAATTATGTCAGATTTGAAACGATACATTTAAAATGAATTATTTAAAAGAACTATCTTATAGCGCTGCTAAAAAATACCGGGAGACAATGACACTGTTTACTTAATTCATTTTACATTAGCTTATTTTCAAATAACTAATGTGTTTAATTAGATACGAAAACAGCCATTGTATCTCTTAACAGCAACAGATTTGGTCTTAAAAATCCCCAATCCAAGGAAAACGAATGGAAACCCGTTTACAGAGAGATCGCTACTGTTTTTTTTTTTTTTTTAATTTAATTCAATATTTTTAAAGCCGATCAAATGCGTGCAATTAGCGTGCTTTTTGGATTTTGGTGTGCCTGAACGGGGGTTGGCGAGCGTAGCTCGTAGGGGGCAGAGCCCCCTAGTAATTTAAAAAAATAAAATAAAAGTAAATAAACAATTTATTAATAAATAAGCAACAACATCCGGGTTACCATATCAAGCAAAATAACGACACTTTGGCGCCAGTTAAGTACCGGGGTGCGTATATGACATTGGCGTCAGAAAAAAAATCGCGCCAACGTGGTGCGTATATGACATCTGTGCCGTCTTTTATTCATCTCATTTAAAATACAATAAATAAATAAATAAATAAATAAAGGTATTTTTCTAGTATAGGTACTTGGCGAAATAGAGAAAAGGTCCATGGCGAGAAAAGAAATTTGGCAGCGTATTTTCTGGCAACCTATTTCATCAAAATATTTTTTTTCGAATAAGCATTTTTTATTTTTTGAGGGGAAATTAAAACAATGCTTTGATGTTGAAATTAAATGGCTTATGCGTTTATGGTATTTATTCTTTTCTTTTCTTTTTCTTTTTTTAACCCCTTAACGCTCGAATTAAATTACGGTTTAAAAATTCAAATTGCTTATTGGCACCACTTTTATGAAAAAGAAATATTCACCTTATCTAATGACGGGTAAAACGATACTAAAATATAGCCAGTTTTACTATTTTATAAAACTGGTGGGAAACAAACAATCTGAGTAAAAGACACAGCCCGTGAATATGACGGGATCGTGAATTAATTGGTTAAAGAATTTTTTTTAAGTGAAATTCATGAATTTGAAATGTTTCAGTTTTACATTAAAGTTATCGATTTTAAAATGAGTGAAAGGATTATATTTTAATTTAAATTAATGAAATATGGAAAAATGGACGGGTACAATGTTTGGCGATTTATCACCTGTGCCCGACTAACATAAAAAATACCAAGTTCTTGATTTTTCTATCTGAATCTTCCGATTTGGCGAAGGATTGAGCAAGTAAATTAAATTATGAATAAAAGTAACATGATACAATGCCTAGAATACATTTAAGGGAGACCAAACTGGTCGCCACGGGCTTCTAGTTATTTTAAAAATCGTAATAACTCGGTCAATTAAGATACAATTTTCAAACAAATTGCATTTGAAAGTAGAATTTTTTCTCTATTTGACGGTGTAAAATTTGAAAAATATGCGATATTTGGAAACTTAAAAAATCGCTGACATATCACGCATTATAAATTCATTATTTGTTTTCAGTTTTATGAGAAAATGGCAACAAAAGGTACAGTAATATATTATTTTATTTCCTCCGTGATTATTTTCCCTCTACTTTCAGCCCTCCATGACTTTCAACAGAAATGGAGTACTTGAGTTACCACAATTACAAAAAAATGTATTAAAAACTACAAAAAAATTAATATCTCAAAATTAAATTGAGATACAGCTTTCAAACAAATAGCATTAAAAAGTTCATTTTTTTCCTTATATGACGGTGTAAAAATTTAAAATGTGCGATGTTTAGAAGTTTAAAATTTTGCAGTAAAGAAAATTGCAAAACCAAAATTTCATTTCAAATTTCAAAGTGTTGCCATTGCCATTCGCAAAATGACGTATGCGTTACGCACAGATATGTTTGTCCTTTATAATATAGATAGATAGATAGATAGATAGTTCGGTGATTAAATAAGACAAAAATTAGTACTGAATGTCAGTGGTAAGAATAAAGCGTAAAAAATGGCAGCTATCCAAAGGGTGTTTCAAATGGGCGTGGCTTGTTATCCGCAGCGAATAATTCCCTTTTTAGGTGCGTTCATAATTATATAAATACGTAGCACCTATAGTCGTCGTTCAGTCCGTCTGTCTGTCCGTCCGTCCGCATATAATAGAGCAAAAACTACCCAACCGAATGGTCTGAAATTTTAAATATATGATTGTTGTAAAATTTTGTCGAGCCATTTCAAATTTTATGAAAATCGGATCTATAGTTAAATTACAGGGACAGTCAAAAGTTTTTCTTTACATTACGGCCAATGGGAAAAATTATTGCACGTGCATTTTAATGATGTTAAAGCTTTCCGAATGGTCCCAAATTTTAAACATATAATTATTGCGACATTTTGTCGAGCCATTTCAAATTTTATGAAAATCGGATGTATAGTTTAATTACAGGGACAGTCAAAAGTTTTACTTTACATTAAAGCCAATGGGAAAAATTATTGCAAGTGCATTTTAATGATGTTACAGCTTTCCGAATGGGCTGAAATTTTAAATATATAATTGCTGCAAAATTTTGTCGAGCCATTTCAAATTTCATGAAAATCGGATGTATAGCTTAATTACAGGGACAGTCAAAAGTTTTCCGTTACATTAAGGGGAATGGGAAAAAATTATTGCAAGTGCATTTTAATGATGTTACAGACTATGCACTTATGAATTGCAAATAAATACACATTCAGTACAATATGGGGTGCAAAAAATAATTATAAAACTAGTTATAGTACGGACGCACCTCATTTGCCCCGTTTGACGAGCAATTTCCAACTTGTTTTAATTATCGTAATCCATTTTTTTTACAATCGGAAGCTGTGATCATGATCATAAATATTACTTTTATGCTAAAAATAAAATACCGATAATTTGAAGGATTTTTCCAAATTTAAAAGCCCACTGTTCTCTTGATATGCCTATTTTAACCTTTAAAATAAATTTTTATGTGTAAAATTTTGTATAACCTCGGTAACTCAACATCCGCTTAAATTGTTATTTCTTTTATTGTTATTCCCAAGGGATGTTGAATTATCATGGTTCCACTGTAATACCTATGCTGAATCTGTCTTTAATACGTTAATTTTAAGCAAAGCTGTATATAAACATATCTGCGAATCATCATTACATGTTGTTGTTTTTTTTTTTTTTTCAAATGAAGCTTTAAAAAAATAATTGCATACTAATTAAATTTTATATGTTGTTGTTCCTTGTGCAATCAATATACATAATTCTTATGTTCTCTGTATTTTCTAAAGTCAAATTTAAAGGAGAAAATTAAACATCTAAAACTTTGCTTAAATGTTTCAAAAATTTCTTAAGGGAATATACAAAAGATATTCGAAAAACATATGAGTAACATATGAGCTAACGTACGAAAACAATAAATTGAAAATGCTTTAGAGAAGAAAAAACGCGTTAAAATAACAAAAGTAAAAACTATATCCGTACCAAAAAAAAAAGCATGGTTATAATAGAACATAAGGAAACAGATGAAGTAAATTATTCACGGTATTGAGAAAAACTAAAAGTAAATCCCTGTAGACTTCTTCTTTCGGTAAAAGCACAACACAGATTAGGAAAACACAGACAAATGATGGAATGAATTCTCTTCATTTATTATTTTCATAGTTTTTTGTACAATCTGCTAAAAATAAACAAGTTGGAAATTGTACGTCAAACGAGGCAAATGAGGTGCGTTCGTACTATAACTAGTTTCATTAATATTCATAGATCTTGGTGCAATATGCACTCTTATGCATGAATACAAAAATTATTACGATTCTTTATATTAAATTCAGTAATACGGAAATAATATGACTGACATCTTAAATAGGGCGTCATCGCCATGGCAACCTAGAATCATTACCTATCATGGGATATAACTGAATTAATGACGTATGATAGGGTTTAATAGAATGAAGAAAACTTTTATTTATATCTTTTTAAGTTTCGATTTGATTTTCATGAAATTTGAAATGACTCGACAAAATTCTGCATCGATTACTATATATATATCAAATTTCAAACCATTCGGATGGGTAGTTTTTACGCTGTTATATGCGGACAGACGGATGGACCAGACGACGACTATAGGTGCTACGTATTTATATAATTAGGAACGCACCTAAAAAGAGAGAGAGAGAAGGCAAGATAATTTTTAATCCCCAAATTATCTCCCCCTTCCCCCCTCCCACACACACAAAAAAAAAAAAAAAAAAATCATTTGACTGGGAGTTATGTTTTCTTCTTCCTATTTACATTGTACAACAATTAGAAATTAAATTTAAAAAGAGAAAAACCCGACTACATAGAAAGCGAACTAATTAATTATTTCTCATCCCTGTGAAACTATTTTTTATATTACTTACTTATTTTTTTTGTTGTTTACTTGTATTGATGACGTTTAAGTTGTGTTTAATTGTTAGTTCCTATCTATAAACACTGTTTTGATGAGGCCTATAGAATAGATGTCTATGATGGTTAGAGTTGCAGTAAAGCTAGAGATCCTACCTACACAACTTCCAGGTTGTGTAATATTTAAACGGAGCTTCTGACTCTAAAATAGTCCATGAAACATTGTCTTCATTTTCACAGACCGATCCAATGATATGCCACTCAGTAGGGTGCGTAATTTTTTTTTTTCGTCTCTACCGCCATTTTGAATTTATGAAAACAAAACTAGTCTATAACCATCGGACGGACGATTAAGACGAATCGATAGAGACGTCATTCATTAAAATCCACCCAGCCGTCGGGATGTTTCCAGGGTATAAAGAAATCCCCATACCCAGATACGCATGAAACACATAACCCTTCTTGGCAGTTGGGTAAAAATAAGCTTAAAGATGAGGGGGGGGGGGGCGGATTGCCTCCATGCTGAAACTGTATCAAACTCAGAAATTGTTTCCTAATTGTTCCCAATATGAATCCCTAAAATTAACATATTATTTTCGATAAATTTTATCGTAGGATTCCAAACGGGAAGTCATTCAGTGAAGAAATGTAGGAGTTACGCGCGGTTTTAAATTTAGCATTTCAAATTCAAATTCTCTATTAATACATAAGTGCAATACAAACTGCAATGCGTGAGGGTTTTTTTTTTTTTTTTCCAAAGGTAACTCAAAATCTACTTGGTGGAACGAGGCGATATTTTAAATTCGTATTTTTGAAGATTCTAGAAATCGATTTCTGTTAAATTTTTTTAAAGATAAAAACTTAACAGCTATGCTTTATGCATTTAACAACTATGCATATTTTTTTTCGAATATAATTTCATAAATTATATATTTTGTAATTATATTCGGAAACAATATGTACTATAATAAAAAAAATTTAATAGAAATCTATTTCTAGAAGCTTGAAATATACCAATCTAAAATATCACTTAATTAGGACAATTAGTTTTGGAGTTATGCTTAAAAAACTCCATGCATTGAAATTTGTTTTAAAACTATTAATAACTAAATTAAGATTAAGAATTTAAATGTGAGTAATTCCTAAAATTTGTCACTGAATGACTCCCCGTTTGGTATTTTGTAAAAATTACCAACGAATCCAAATATGACATCAAAATTAGATGTTCGTACTGAAATTTTCGGAGTTTGTCACAGTTTCAGTATAGAGACGACCCCCTAACTTTATCTTATTCAACACTTACTCACTCGCCCGGCACGGCGAGAGAATATTCTTAAACGAACCTTAAATTTGTATGATTTCATATATCTGTTGCGCAAGCGCTGCTCAAATGATTTACCAGACTAATTATAAGAGACTAATTAATTAAACCTTCCCGCTTTTCGGTGTCTTTAATTTGTGTAATTTCCCTTTTAAATTTGTCCGATTTTAATTTTTTTTAACCTAGCTTCCGCTAGCGTCTCTTATACTCGGGACGTGGCTGGGGACCTATGAACTGGGCTTCCACAAAAGAGTCGGAATAAGAATAGAATAAAGGACCGCGAACGGAAAGAGGCCGCTCACCGCGGCAGTTGGTAGCTGCCAGATAAAAAACACTCGAAAAATTAAAATTGTTAATTATTGTATATTCGTTAATTGCGGTCGGATTTCAAAGAAAAGTAGATATTTGGATTCGTCTTTAAGAAATACGCATAGGTGTGTTAATTTCAAATCGATAAAAGCAATATTAAAAAATATATAACGTCCCTTAAAAATTCCTAGTGTACTTTGAAATGTGGACATCTGGCGAACAACAAATTCTGATAAACCCTCCCCCTCTTAAAGCAGAAATTGAGAAAGAATTTTCTTTGCGACCCGCTTAAAATCTATGCTTTTTCCTTCTGCAAACCACTAGCCTCGATGCGATTTCAAAGGGAGCGTGTTGATTGGGCAGTCGTGCGCGACACTCGCATCAGGGTTCAATTGTAGTCAGCTTGTGGTTTTGAAGAAATAATTTTTTTTTTTTTTTATTGGGCCGCTTCATGAGTTTTTAATTAATATCCCAGCTAATTATTAGAAGTTTAAAATTCTGAGTCTCGGGTGCATTAGGAGAGACCTTGACTATCTTCGCAAAAGTTTTAAGCCTCGTACGTGCCGCACATTTCACTAGTTATCACAGCCACACACACAGAGAGATAGTCAAACAGACACACAGTGCGAAACTTTTTTTTATTAGTATAGCTAAATTGAAAGAAGACGTAAATATCAGTCGAAGGCTATTTTTTTTCTGGTTCAATTTCATTAAAATGCATGGGACGTTCTCTTTCTGTTTTAGCTGACTGTGCATAAAGAAATATTATAAATATTTAAAAGTGACAAATTTTGAACTTTTCTTCCAAAATCATATTCTTTCAACCAAAAACTTCACAACTCAAAATTTAGTTACTTCATACAACTTCATACAACTACGTTCAGGGCCTAATTAAAGCACGGTCCGTGCTTTAATCAGGCCCTACAGTCAAAACCCTCTATAAAAGTAAATCCACTTGTGAAGACAAATTCCCTTGCACTATACAGTAAAAAATGTTGAGATTTTTCCTGCATTTTATGTTGCAATTTTTCAAGCATAGATACTGCGTAAGAGAATTCAAGCAACAAGTGAAGTAAAAATCTAGATATTTCTGTCATGCGCATTACGCAATCAATAGCAACGTTTTCCTCCAGACACGAGAATTTTTACAGCTCTCTTAAAGGCAACAGCTTGCAAGTTTTACAGCAACTGTGTTGACAGCTGGCGTGTCAGCCCCTTTTGTCGTAATTTGCTTTTACAGTGTAGAAAGTTGATCCTGGGTGAAAAAAAGAGGAGAAAAGCATTGGTTTTCTTCTCTATAACTGCTAATTTCATTTTTATTCTGTAAAGTCTTCGAACGACTGCTTATTACAAAGTGTGACAAAAACATGCAATGAATGTGTTCCTAAATAAAATGTTATTATATATTATATTCCTTTGCAGTAATGTATGTCATTTGCAGTGCACTTTTCCCGACGACAATACAGCTACTGAAAACTGCTGGAAGACGTCTCCTTTTGTTATCGCACGGACAATTCTCCTGGCCGTTCTGAAATCCAAAGGGGGCAACTTTATGACTTAAATTTTAATTCATTTTTGTTTGGAAACGCATGAAACTGACAGATGTTGTTATGCAGAAACTATATAATCGAAAAAAGTTTTTCGGGGTTTTTTTTTTTTTTTTTTTTGGTTTTTTTTTGCAAACACATTATATTTTCAAAAAAATACTATCAAAGTTGGCATTTTGAGCCGAATTCCCCTACGAAAGCAGAAAAACAAGTCAACGAAGGGAGAAAAACGCCTCGTCACATGGTTAAAAACGCTTATAACTCAATAGGAAATTTATTTTTCAAAAAATGGAAAAATCATTTTGTCTCCAAATCGCTTTCATAGTTAGGTCTGCCAATTTTATACCTTTACATTTAAAAATGTGTACGTCATTGTGTCAAAAAGTTTCGCGCTTGTTGAGCAGTGAACTTGAGAACAGCCTTAAATAACTTGGAATATCAAGAACTAAAGATCACTCTCCTTTTAAGGTTTTTATGTACGGGAACAGAAAGAAGTTTGCTGAAGCAAGATCAGGTGAGTACGGTGGATAATCGAGAGTTTCAACTTTTCTACGAACCATAAACTGTTTCACGACGACGACCGAATGTTACTTGACAAATTCAAACCATGTAACGAGTGTTCTTCATGCGATACCAAAAGAGGACTTCATCCGATATTTTCATGAGCTGCATAACGTTGTCAAGCGTGCATTCCAAACAACATACATTACTTTGAAGGAATATAAAACATTTTTTACTTATTGAGGTAAGATTATTTTAATTATGAGCACATCCACTGAACTTTATTGTCATATCGTCTATACAGGGTGTCCCTAAACTCATGGTACATACGCTAGGGGGTGATAGAACACATCAAGACGAGTAATAGTAAATAGGAAACCAAGAGTCCCAAACGTATTCCAAAGGAGACAGGCGCCATCAAAGTTTAGGATCCCAAATTGCAAATGATGATAAAAAAAAGGGATAAATGGGTCGATTTATTTGCGGTTTTCGCTAAAATCATTCTTTAAATTAGTATTTTCTTTTAAAAAAAAGTTTTAAAGAGAAAGTTATAAAAATGCCGGTAGAGAGCGTTCTAGACTTTGGAGTACCGAATAACTACTTTTTACCGGGTTTTTTTAACACTGTTAAATGTTTTCTAAAGCTTAGACCTTAACTTAAATTTTGTGTGCACAAGTGAAATCATCGGGAGTGGTTAAGTGGAGCAAATTTAACTGTGTTCAGGGGGTTGATTTTTGAATGATCGTAAGTAATAAGCAAAATAATAAGTGATGAAGCAAACTTTAAGGGGTGATAGTACACATCAAAACAAACAACATTCACTAAGTAATGCATGATTTGAATTCAAACGCAAACGTATTAGATCATGTTCAAACTAGATGCATGCAAACGCTATAGCTACCATTATGCTGTAAGTTTCCGGAAGAAGAATATGAAAATGTGACGTGGAGAAGAAGAAGAACGCGTATGCAAATTTTCGCTAACATAAAAGTTACTTATTCGAGTGCATAATTGTAAAACTGGGAACTGTTCACAGCAGTAGTCTTCATTTGCTCTGTGGATAGCCGATAATATGGTTTCGTACTCTAACCAGGAGAAGGCCGAGATGCATTACATGCACGGAGCTGCATACGGCAATGCAACAGAAGCTCAAAGATTGTACCGAGAGCGTTTTCCAACCAGACGTGTTCCTGATGCGAGGATATTTCAACGACTGCACCAACAACTGTGCGAAAGGGGTTCCTTTGCAAGTTGCATGCAGGATACCGGACGTTCCAGGAGTGTAAGAACGCCATCCGATACGGATAACATTTTGGTTCGTATCAGCGAGAGGCCTAAATCTAGCACGCGGGAACTGTCCGAAGAATTTAATGTTTCCCGTAATACCGTGTGGCGAGTTCTGCGAGATGAAGGAATGCATCCGTACCATGCGCAGAGAGTTCAAGGCCTATAACCAGCGGATTACCAGGCACGTGTCAATTTTAGGACATGGTTGCTCCAACAAACGACTGTGGACCCTGCTTTTTGTGCACATGTGTTGTTCACGGACGAATGCACATTCACACGCGAGGGTATTTTGTATATCCACAATTATCATGTGTGATCAAATGAAAACCCATACACAATACGTCCACGTTCGTACCAGCGACGTTTCGCGGTCAATATTTGGGCCGGAATCGTTCACGATTATCTAACTGGGCCATACTTACTGCCAACTCGCCTGGATGGAGATTCATATCATGTGTTTCTGCAACAGGTGGTGCCAGAACTATTAAACCATGTTCCAGCACCCATCAGACGACGTATGTGGTTCCAACACGACGGAGCACCGGCCCATTACAGCCTGTATGCCCGTAACGCCCTGAATATCATGTATCCGGGGCGATGGATAGGTCGTGGCGGTCCAATCAGCTGTCCGGCCCGTTCACCCGATTTATCCTGTCTGGACTTTTTCTTGTGGGGTCATATGAAGAGCCTGATATACGTAGATGGTCCCGTAGATTCTGCTGAAGACCTTGTTGCCCGGATATCCGTTGCTTCGGCCACCATAAGAGAGATGCCTAACGTTTTCGCCAATGTATGGCGGTCAATCCATCGACGGCTTCAAGCTTGCGTTTGTGTTGGAGGCCGCAATTTTGAACAATTCCTGCGATGGAGTACTTCGTGTTGTTTATTTTCATTTGATTGAATAAAGTGTTTTTCTTCCTTTTGTTGGTTTCTTTTCATTCCATCTCTGTCTGTCCTAATTTCCATCATTTTGTTATTATTTTGCTCATTACATACGATCGTTCAAAAATCAACCCCCTGAACACAGTTAAATTTGCTCCACTTAACCACCCCCGATGATTTCACTTGTGCACACAAAATTTATGTTAAGGTCTAAGCTTTAGAAAACATTTAACAGTGTTAAAAAAATAAAACGGTAAAAAATAGTTATTCGGTACTTCAAAGTCTAGAACGCCCTCTACCGGCATTTTTATAACTTCCTCTTTAAAACTTTTTTTTTTTTAAGAAAATACTAATTTAAAGAATGATTTTAGCGAAAACCGCAAATAAATCGACCCATTTTTCCCTTTTTTATCATAATTTGCAATTTGGAACCCTAAACTTTGATGGCGCCTGTCTCCTTTGGAATACGTTTGGGACCCTTGGTTTCCTATTTACTATTACTCGTCTTGATGTGTTCTATCACACCCTAGCGTACGTACCATGAGTTTAGGGACACCCTGTATATTAGAAAGGGTGCAATACAAAACTCATAATATCTATTATTGATCATTCTTGACACAGAATTATTACCTGACTAATTATGCGAAGTGCCCGAAGGTCAATCAACAACCCCGGAAGATGACTTTGAAGATAAAGTTGAAAAGTTGGCTTTTTTTTATTTTGTTTTTAATGTTTTAATATCAATTTTAGTAAAGTATACACTAGTCAACAACTAGTATTTTTTTTTAAACAGAATTATTAGACTAGTCATATATATTTATATACATAATCATATATATTATTAATAACTTGTTATTATGCATAATTACAACAAACATTTAAATATAGCATTTCTCATTTACTTTTATTATTTGAATTTTTCTATTTAAATTATATCACCTTTTGAAAAGAAAACATCGTTTATCTTTTTAATGTTCTATCTTAATGTTTTAATATCAATTTTAGTAAAGTATACGCAGATTAGCAACTTGTAATTTTTAGCAGAATTATTAGACTAGTCATTACAAGTTACAAGTATTAATAACTTGTTATTATGCATAACTACAACAAACATTTAAATATAAACTTTCTCATTTGCTTTTATTACTTGAATTTTTTTTATTTAAACTATATGCCTTTTTGAAACGAAAGCATCGTTTATTTTTCTAATTTTGGAAAATTTCATCAAGTTATTTTTCATTTAACGTTAAAAAATGAACACTTTTTTTACTGAAAATATATAAGAAATATCTATCGTACTTACTTGTTCATCCAAAAGAACACTGCAGTCTAAAAATGCCCTCCAAAATTTCCCACCATTTTCCATTGCTGTTAGAACATAAAATAAGTCATAAGCAAAAAAGATACGTCCATATAAATAACAAGAAAGAAAAATCATGCGTTAAGCATAGATTATGAAATACTTTACAACACTTCCTGAAATCTTTGACAAATCTTCGTTATTTAGGGAAAAGGGTAATAAATAAGATTTAGGGAAATAAGGTAAATAAGTAAACATTTTAGAAACTAAATGCAGTTCAGCGTAAAAATAGATAACTCAATTAAATAACACAATTTACGCTCATACTCAGTAACCTTTACAAATTCCTTTGTGTAGCCTTGTATATAAACTATAGTATTTTTACACACCATATAGTATTTATAAATATAGTGAAACTAAGCGCATATCATAATTAAAAATGTATTTCCTGCCACATCGCTAATATACAGTACTTCGGATAGAATATACTATCTGAAATCTTTTATGCGTCCCTGTAAATGCTATACACTTCGTATTATACATCAAACAACTTATAGTAAGTCTCAGATATGTATATCAATCTCATTATACATAAAATAGTTTAACATAAATAAAATGCGCCGCAAACAATCCTCCCTCCCTATACCATTATGTAACGGAATTCTTTTGTGTGTCCCTGTAAGTGAATAATAACTATTCTTTACACAGTATATTCTACAGGATGCATATTTTAGTGCAATTCATAAATGCATATCAATTTTATTATGTTTGAAAGAGTGTAACATCTTTAAAATTCCTTTGAAACGACTTTTTCCCATTGGCCGTAATGTAACGGAATAGTTTTGACTGTCCCTGTAAATAAACTAAACATGCTACAAACTTCATTTGAAATAGGGAATGTGTTAGGATAAACGTCAATATCATCCAAAAATTTCAGGGCAATTCGAGTATATTTACGAGCGTTAGAGCGCGGACAGACGGACAGACAAACCGAAGTCATAAACACTTTTCAACTTCGTTGTAAAGTGTTAAACAAGAACGAAAAATCATGCATCAGGCATAGATTATGAACACTTTCCAACATTATTAAGAAATTTCATTTTATCCTAAAAGGAAATGAGATATATAAGCAATAATCTATAATAATAAAGAAAGAAGTTTGTGTGTGAGTGAGTGAGTGTGTCGACGGTATTCTGAAGAGACCACTGCACGTAGAGCTACAAAATTTGGGGAAAAGGTACGTCTATATATAAAGTTTTGCACCTCGAAGCCCGATTTTCGATTAGATTTTCTTTTTATTTAATAAATTTTTTATGCGATTTTTAGCACTTTTTTAAGTTTCGAGACGATTTTTCCATATAAGTGAGAAGAATATGGTTTCTTTCTTTTAACCCGATATAGTAAATTTTCTTTTCAAAAAAGTTTATTCGGAATTCGTGCAGCGATTTTTGAACTTTTAGTGAAATTTTTATGCAATTATTGAACAGTATTTAATGCATTTCCATACCTATAAGGAGATTACCGTAGAGGGACACAGCTCTGTCGCCAAATGCCGCCAACTTGGCGGTATATCGCCAAATTGGGCGACCAAAATGAGTTCCCAAAAGTGACGCCAACTTGGCGATATCTCTAATATTTCGCCAAATTCCTATAGACTTCCATTGTAAACCAATATGGATTACTTGCTTACAGAAAATCAACAAATTGAAATATTTTAATGCAACAAAAACTAATATTAACTTAAGGGATTATATTAATTATATTTAGGGGAATCCAAGTAAATTAAATTGTGAATAAAAGTAACATGATACAATGCTTAGCATGCTTTCCCAAACATAAATTTTAAGAGAGCCAACAGGTCAAAGGAATTAGATTTAAAACTTTTATCCAGTTATAGTAATTTTTGACTTTCGTGATTTTTTAACTTTTTGTGATTGTTAATTCGATTTTTGCGTTTCTTCGCGATCTGCTGCAATTTTTTGACATTCCATTTTTGACCTATAATACTAAAGTAATTTCTACCTTTATTTCAATAAAGTTTATTCGGATTTCGTATAACAATTTTCGGGTATTTTGTATGTGATTTTTAGTGTATTTTAGCGATTTCCTACCATTTTCCCACATTTGTGAAAGACGTTGATAGAATTTGAATCAACTTTCAATCTTCGAACACAATATATATTTTTTTTTCTCTATTCGAAATTTGTGCAGCGATTTAAATTTTTTTCTCGGTATCTTATTATGATTTTCAGAGCTTTTTCGCAATTCTTGC
Source organism: Maratus speciosus (assembly GCA_963932465.1). Taxonomy (NCBI): domain Eukaryota; kingdom Metazoa; phylum Arthropoda; class Arachnida; order Araneae; family Salticidae; genus Maratus; species Maratus speciosus. The sequence continues at coordinate 51,386,774 of OZ010788.1, forward strand.
TGTTTTTTGACGTATCCGGGCAACGCCGGGCAAGTTCGCTAACTAATAATAAAAATAATAAAAACACATAACATCTGTAAAAATCCATTTTCAGCAATTGCTGCCCATATCTGTTAATGTGTGCGTGTTCTTTCGTGTAGATGCTTATGATATTTATAGAATGTATACACGCTATCTAATACACACAAAATTATATACGTTTAAAAATGCATAGAAGAGCGAAAAACATACTTCTAGCAATTACCGATCTTAGTTAGTCAAGCAACCGAATTATTTTGTGTGTCTCTGTAAATGAACGATAAATGCTATGTACTCCATAATATATAGAAAACCTGTAATAGTGCACTTGAGTAATTTCATTTTAATTGAAGCATCATAACATTATTAAAATGCACCACAAACTATTTTCTCGCATAGATCATAATGTAAAGGAATTATTTTTCGCGTATAAGAACTATAAATGATACTTATTCCATACTCCTGAAAAAAGCATATTGTAGTCCATCTCACTGATTCATATCCGTTTCATTATGTTTAAAATACCGTAATATTAATAAAACGAGTTGGAACCCGTCGAAATTCGACGAAGTAAAATGTTAGAAAAGAACTGTGTGATCGAATTTATAATAAACCTACAAAAATAATTACAATAAAAAATTCATCTAACATTGGTTGTCTCACTCTTAAAACAAATAATATTTTTAACCTAAAATTACCAAAATGTTATTTCCACAAACTTCAACTGCTTAAATTATTGAAAAATTAAACTCTATTAGAATACGTAAATCAAGATGAGTAATTATGATAAATTTATCGATTGAGACTTTTATGTTTGTTTTTATGGGATGAAATATCAGTAAAAAAGATTTCGCTTTGTCACATCATAACATTTTTCCCCATGAAATCTAAATTGTACGTTATTTTCACATTCCCATAATTTACATACGCACCACTCAAATTCACAATTTGAAAGTATTTTAACGCGCAGTAGATTATTAATGAATGTATTTCTAAACTTAAAGCCACGTTTGTCCGATACAACTTTTCATGTGAACATTCGCACAAACTTAAGTTCTAATCTCAATACCCGCGAAAAAAAAAAAAAAAGTCAGAAATTTGCCTTTAGTTGTCATAGTATTGGTCAAATATTTAGTTTTATCTGAAATAAATGATGGTTTTGTTTTAAATATGACATAATTTTTATTCACTGAATCATTTTGCCTAGCGTCTCAAACTCAGTATCAGCGTAATGTAAAAATATTGAAATGCAACTGATTTATGAAGAAGAATGTGTGTGTTTTTTTTTTTAATGTCTTACATCATTTTCTGTTCAAAAATTATAAAAAAAGTTACTTTTATTTGTATTGTGAAAATGGCATGTGAAAATGGCATCAATAAGAATATAATCAATAAAAATAATAAACCATGACTATTTTCCCTTTACTTTCAATATAAATGGAGTACTTCAGTTGCCACAATTACAAAATTTGTATTAAAAACTACAAAAAAATTAATATCTCAAAAATAAATTAAAATACAGCTTTCAAACAAATTGCATTTAAAAGAGCATTTTTTTCCTTATACGACGGTGTTAAAATTTAAAATGTGCGATGTTTAGAAGTTTAAAAATTTGCCGTAGATATAATTGCAAAACCGAAATTTTAATTCAAATTTCGAAGCGTTGCCATTCGCAAAATGACGTATGCGTTACGCACAGATATGTTTGTCCTTTATAATATAGATATACGGTAAACGATTTTTCCCCATAGACCATAATGTAATGAAATTCTTTTGTGTGTTTCTGTGAACGAACTATAAATTCTACACACTTCATTTTCAAAACTAAACATTCTATAGTAACCTCAATATCACATAAATATTTCATGGCGATTTTAATATATTTACGAGATTTAGAACACGGCAGACAGACGGCACAGACTCACAAACCGAATTCATAAACAATTTTCAAATGCGTTGGAAAGTGTTCAATTCATCAATTTCAACTTTGCTTGTTCAAGAATCAAAGGAATGATATAAATCTTAAAAGGATTCCTAATAAATCTATTATATAGTTTCATTTGTATGTAAAAACATTATTATAGAAATAAGCACTATAACTTAATTCCTAAAAAATTCGGAAAAAATGTATATAAATGAATGTAAAAAGGGGTCGTGCATACATAACGTTATCACTTTAGGGGGAAGGGGGGGGGGGTGTGGCACGTTATATCTTAAGACATCCCTGTGTGGGGGGGGGGGGGTGCATTTTGATATCGTTGTCATTTTTTATCCGAACAATTTGCTTTTTTCAGAAATTTTTCTCTACACCCAAATAGTCTGTTATCTCTACTATTTATATGTTTTTATGAAAACGCAAAGCTATTATTAAAGCCATTAAATCTTTATAAAATCATTTCATTCCAAAATTTGGAATACCCCAACGTTTGACATTCCTGCTCTTCTGCTTTATGCGCATATAATTCGCTGTTACAGAAATCAGGAGCATAATATGCAGGAAGTGATACTTTCGTTTACCAGTAAAGAAAGACAAAGAATGCTGTTCACTGTTTTGCTGATAAGTTCTGCTTTTAACTTACCCGGGCAGGGGGCAAGTGCAAGAAGACAATATTACTTTTGAATATTGATAACTTTATGTATGCATAGCCCTAAAGATTACATGGAATTATTTTTTATTATTATTATCATCTTACTTGCTTCATTAATATCTGAAAAAATTCTTTAAAATCTGTAATATAGTTATATTTGGAAATAAAAATTGTCATTATAGAAATGATTACTAAAATCTTCTCATCTTAAACTTTGAAATTTTGGAAAAAAAATTATAAAAATGAAAATTAATAACATAAATGAAATTATTTAATTATTATATTTTTACCTACTTCATCAATATCTGAAAAACCCTCTCAATTTGTAGTTTGCTTTCTTAAGATTCAAAGCAATGATGTAAAATGTTTTACAAAAACTTAAAAAATCGACAACATAATTATTTAAAAACCATCATTATTGCAATAATCACAAGTAGTTATTTCTTTAAAATTTGAAGGAAATGTTTATAAATGAATGTTAAAAACACATGTAAAACTATTTAATTATTATCATTTAACTTGCTCAATTAATACCTGGAAAAGAAATCTTTTTGTTTGCATAAAATTTAAACCATTGATATGAAAATGTTTGGAGAAAATAAATTTAAATAAATGTAAAAAGTATACATGTAAATAGCCGTACTAATGCTTAATGAATATCCGGAAAATTTTCCCTCATTTTCTTGAGATTAAATTTTAAATAAAAAAAAAAGAAAAGAAAAGAAAGAAAAATTATTCGTTAAGCATAGATTATGAAACCCTTTCCAACACTTCCTGAAATCTTTAACAAAATTTCGTTATTTAGGGAAATAAGCTAAATAAGATAACTAAGAAAATATTTTAGAAAACAGATAAAATGTTTAAAAATCTGATTGCATCAGTTACCTTCCATAGCCAAATATGTATTCCAATTCTCTTGAACAGCCCTGTATTTGTTCTGTAGGTTGATATATATACTATATAATGGGGAAATTTAGTTTAGCAAGGAAACGTATAACAGGTTAAAATTTCTCATTCAGCAATTTATACTAATAGATGGAAACATACTTAATACTTTTGGTCATCCCTGTAGTTGTACTAAGTACTTAGCCCTGTACTTGCCGTAGTACCTTTATTACACGCCACTGTTTAGTTAAAATTTAATTAAAACTAAAATACTCTTAAAACTACTGAAATCACATTCCCAGAAATTATCATCCATAGACGGTCGTGTATCCGATTCTTTCCGTGGCCCTGTATATCATTTTATCTATATTCTACAACCATTTCTTAGTAAACTAAATGTCATTCAGCGTGAAAATGCATAACACATTTAAAAACCAGTTTTAAGAAATTTACGCTCATACTCAGTATCCTTTACGAATTCTTTTGTGTAGCCTTGTATATCAACTATAGTATTTTTACACACCATATAGTATGCAAAAATATAGTGAAACTTAATAGCGTATATCATAATTACAAATGCATTTCCTGCCATCACCGCTATTATACAGTACTTCGAATAGAAAATCTATCTGTGGCCCTGTAAATGCTACGCACTTCGTATTGTACAGAAAATAACTTGCAGTAAGCCTCACCGACGTATAACACTTTTATATATATGAAATAGTTTAACATAATTAAAATAAGCCGTAAACAATTTCCCATTATACCGTTATGTAACGTAAAGCTTTTGTGTCCCTGTAAATGAATAATAAATATTCTTTGCACTGCACGTTCTACAGAATGCATATTTTAGTGCACTTCATATCAGTTTTATTATGTTTGAAAGGGTGTAACGTCATTAAAATTCATTTGGAACGATTTTTTCCCATTGCCGTAGTGTAACGGAAAACTTTTGACTGTCCCAGTAAATAAACTAAAGCATGCTACAAACTTCGTTTGAAATAGAGTTCCTGCTAGGGTAAAGGTAAATAACATACAAAAATTTCAGGGCAATTCGAGTATATCTACGAAAGTTAGAGCGCGGACAGACGGACAGACAAACCGAAGACATAAACACTTTTCAACTTTGTTGGAAATTGTTAAAAAGAGTTTTTTTTGTTGTTGTTGTTATCCATACTAATCCTTCTATGTATAAAAAAAAGTTTAGATTTGGAAATGGACCAATGAAAATCTGCGTAGATATTCCCGGCAGATCGGCATCCAATTTGAATGCTTAAGCATGGCCTTCCTTCGTTAATATTAATATAAAAAAGAAAAGTGCCCAGCTAAACTGATGGCATTGAGCTCACATGCTAGTCACACTAATTGTATATCATACTCTTATTTTAAAGAATAATGCCCCTTAAAAAAAATAAGTGAAGGGGAATTAGTGCCCGTTTCCCCCTTTATACTTAACCAGTGAACCTCCAAATCTAATCAGGGAAGCTCCTTGTCATAATAAACCGGTATACCAAATTTGGAGCAAATTGAATAATCCTGCAAAAAAAACCATTTATCTAAATTAAGTGGGTGGACTAGCCCCCCCCCCTTTATCCTTAACCAATGAATCCCCAAAACGAATCAGGGAAGCTCCTTAACATAATATACCGGTATACCAACTTCGGAGCAAATCGAATCATTCTGCATGAAAAACCCATTTATCTAATTTAAGAGGGGCGGGCTAACCTCCCTTTTCCCCTTTTATCCTTAACCAATGAACCCCCAAAACTAATCAGGGAAGTTCCTTAACATAATAAACCGGTATACCAAATTCGGAGCAAATCGAATCATTCTGCATGAAAAACCCATTTATCTGAATTAAAAGGGGTGGGCTAACCCCCCTTTTCCCCCCTTTATCCTTAACCAATGAACCCTCAAAACTAATCAGGTAAGTTCCTTAACATAATAAACCGGTATATCAAATTCGAAGCAAATCGAATGATTCTGCATGAAAAACCCATTTATCTGAATTAAGGCGACCGTGGACGTTCAAAATCGCAAAAAACATTAAAAAAATCAATTTTTTGTTTTTTCGAAAAAAATGTTCTGGCAATTTTCTACTTTCAAATATAATAAAAATTATTCAAATCCGATAATTTTTTGCAGAGATACAGCTGTTTTTCTAACGTAAACAATCGTTAATCTACACTTAAAATAAAACTTTAAATCCAGTTTTCTCAAAATGAGAATTTTCGCCGACTGAGTAAGTTCAAAATGCTCCATGCGTCTTAATTTTACACCAATTTTCATAATACTTGGTAATATTGTTGTTGATATACATTATTACAAAACTTGCTATTAAAATGTGTACATTATTTCATATAAAGGTCAAAAAGTAATATTTTATTATTGAATTTTATCCAAAATGATCAATATTATAGGTTTTTCATTTTTTTCTGCCAAGGAATTTAGTATAATTTTAAAATGTATAGCAACTTTTGATATAATATCATAAAGCTATCCTAAAAAAAATTACAAGTTTCTGAAACAAAATTTAATGCGCATGGAGCATTTTTAATTTGTATCACTAATTACCATATTATTAATTAATTACTCATTTGCATATTAATTTTTTTTAATGAAATTAAGAAATTTTCTTAATTATTGCACAAATTATACGTGTATTAAATTTCAAAACAATTGAACAAAAACTGTAGAAAATGTTTTTGAACGTCCACTGTTACCTTAAGGGGGTGGACTAACCCCTCTTTTCCCCCTTTATCCTTAACCAATGAACCCCCAAAACTAATCAGGTAAGTTCCTTAACATAATAAACCGGTATATCAAATTCGGAGCAAATCGAATGATTCTGCATGAAAAACCCATTTATCTGAATTAAGGGGGTGGACTAACCACCCTTCCCCCCCCCCTTTATCCTTAACCAATGAACCCCCAAAACTAATCAGGGAAGTTCCTTAACATAATAAACCGGTATACCAAATTCGGGGCAAATCGAATGATTCTGCATGAAAAACCCATTTATCTGAATTAAGGGGTGGACTAACCACCCTTTTCCCGCTTTATCCTTAACCAATAAACCTCCAAAACTAATCAGGGAAGTTCCTTAACATAATAAACCGGCATACCAAATTCGGAGCAAATCGAATGATTCTGCATGATAAACCCATTTATCTGAATTAAGGGGTGTGGACTAACCCCGTTTTTCCCCCTCTATCCTTAACCAATGAGCCCCCAAAACTAATCAGGGAAGTTCCTTAACACAATAAACCGGTATATAAAATTCGGAGCAAATCGAATGATTGTGCATGAAAAACCCTTTTATCTGAATTAAGGGGTTGGACTAACCCCGTTTTCCCCCCTTTATCCTTAACCAATGAACTCCCAAAACTAATCAGGGAAGCGCCTTATCACAATGAACCTAGAAAAAAATTTTGAAGCAAATCGGATGTTTCTATCAAGAGTTATTGCGTTACGTACATACAAACATACATTACATACATACATACATACGTACATACATACAGAACGGGCGGGCACATTAGCTCTCAGGCTTTGATAGCCTGTGAGCTAAAAACTGTTGCATACAAAAAAAGTCCTTCCGGCCAGTGCCGGCAGGAAGAGGTAGCTTTCATACTCCTTATTTTAAAAAAGCCAACTTATATTATTCAAACACACGAAGCTCAATTTAGTGGAAATCGAATATAGGAGATTCAATACTAATTTTTAGCTCACAGGCTATCAAAGCCTGAGAGCTAATGTGCCCGCCCGTTCTGTATGTATGTACGTACGTACGTACGTACGTATGTATGTATGTATGTATGTATGTATGTACGTAACGCGATAACTCTTGATAGAAACATCCGATTTGCTTCAAAATTTTTTTCTAGGTTCTTTGTGATAAGGCGCTTCCCTGATTAGTTTTGGGAGTTCATTGGTTAAGGATAAAGGGTGAAAAACGGGGTTACTCCAACCCCTTAATTCAGATAAATGGGATTTTCATGCAGAATCATTCGATTTGCTCCGAATTTGATATACCGGTTTATTATGTTAAGGAACTTCCCTGATTAGTTTTGGGGGTTCATTGGTTAAGGATAAAGGGGGAAAAGAGGGGTTAGTCCACCCCCTTAATTCAGATATATGGGTTTTTCATGCAGAATGATTCGATTTGCTCCGAATTTGGTATACCGGTTTATTATGTTAAGGAACTTCCCTGATTAGTTTTGGAGGTTCATTGGTTAAGGATAAAGGGGGTTAGTCCACCCCCTTAATTCAGATAAAAGGGTTGTTCATGCAGAATCATTCGATTTGCACCGAATTTGGTATACCGGTTTATTATGTTAAGGAACTTCCCTGATTAGTTTTGGGGGTTCATTGGTTAAGGATAAAGGGGGGAAAAGGGGGGTTAGTCCACCCCTTTTAATTCAGATAAATGGGTTTTACATGCAGAATGATTCGATTTACTCCGAATTTGGTATACCGGTTTATTATGTTAAGGAACTTCCCTGATTAGTTTTGGGCGTTCATTGGTTAAGAATAAAGGGAGAAATGGAGGGCTAGTTCACCCCCTTAATTGAGATAAATGGGTTTTTCATGCAGAATGATTCGATTTGCTCCGAATTTGGTATACCGGTTTATTATGTTAAGGAACTTCCCTGATTAGTTTTGGGGGTTCATTGGTTAAGGATAAAGGGGGAAAAGGGAGGTTAGCCCGCCCCTCTTAAATTAGATAAATGGGTTTTTCATGCAGAATGATTCGATTTGCTCCGAAGTTGGTATACCGGTTTATTATGTTAAGGAACTTCCCTGATTAGTTTTGGGGGTTCATTGGTTAAGGATAAAGGGGGAAGGGGGGCTAGTCCACCCCCCTTAATTTATATAAACGGGTTTTTCATGCAGAATTATTCGCTTTGCTCCAAATTTGGTATACCGGTTTATTATGTTAAGGAACTTCCCTGATTAGTTTTGAGGGTTCGTTAGTTAAGGATAAAGGGGGGGGGGGGTTAGTCCACCCCTTTAATTCAGATAAATGGGTTTTTCATGCAGAATGATTCGATTTGCTCCGAATTTGGTATACCGGTTTATTATGTTAAGGAACTTCCCTGATTAGTTTTGGGGGTTCATTGGTTAAGGATAAAGGGGGAAGGGGGGCTAGTCCACCCCCTTAATTTATATAAACGGGTTTTTCATGCAGAATTATTCGCTTTGCTCCAAATTTGGTATACCGGTTTATTACGTTAAGGAGCTTCCCTGATTCGTTTTGGTGATTCATTGGTTAAGGATAAACAGGGGACTAGTCCACCCCCTTAATTTAGATAAATGGGGGGTTTTTTTGCAGGATTATTCGATTTGCTCCAAATTAGGTATACCGGTTTATTATGATAAGGAGCTTCCCTGATTAGATTTGGAGGTTCACTGGTTAAGTATAAAGGGGGAAACGGGGGCTAATTCCCCTTCACTTATTTTTTTTAGGGGCATTATTCTTTAAAATAAGAGTATGATATACAATTAGTGTGAATAGCCTGTGAGCTCAATGCCATCAGTTTAGCTGGGCACTTTTCTTTTTTATTATCATACTAAATCATTATGAATGAGAATTTCGCGAAATTAGTCAGCTTTATCCAAGCTGCTTTTATTTAAAGTAACTTATATTTGGCTGCCAAATTCGGCGATTTCTTAAAGTGCCTGCCATTTTAAGACAACATGGTGGATGAGGATTACCAGTGAACTTGGTCGAGACCTTAATAATTGCTGTGTACATGCTCACTCACATCGGAATCGATTGATATATACAAGTGCTGTCGCAGGCAAAAAATCAGATTTTTCAAAATGTCACCCACATTAGATATTGAAATTGCTATATCTGAGCCATTTTTTAAGATAAAGACAAACAAAAAATGCTCCTGAATCCTTAAGGTCAAATACTTAAGAAAGAAACCTTTTTAAATTTCTAATTTTTTTGCACCTCACTTTAAATATAATTTTTTTTTTAATTTAATGGCCGCCATTTTGAAACAAGATGGCTGATGAAGCTGGCCAGCGAACTTGGTCGAGATATTGATTTATACTATCCACATGCCTTCTTGCATCGAAATAGGCGAATACGTGTGTTATCGCGTGAAAAATACAAGATCGTTTCAAAATGTTAGCCATACTTTAGAAATTCAAAGTGCTATAATTCAACCATTTTTTAAGATATAAAGAAAAGAACAAATTTTCAGAAACAAAAACTGCTCCGGAATCTTTGTATCAAGGCCAAACACATAAAAAAAATGTTTTTCATTTTCCAATTTTTTAATACCTCATTTTAAATTAAATTTTTTTTAATGGCAACGCTTTTGAAACAAGATGGCGAATGAAGCTGGCCAACGAACTCGGTCGAGACATTGGTATGTACTATGTACAGACCAAGTTACATCCAAACCGGTTCATAAATACGCCTGTTATCGCGTGACAAAAATCAGGTCGTTTTAAAATGTCAGCCACAATAGAAATTCAAAATGCTATAACTCAACCATTTTTTTAGATATAGACAAAACAAAAATTGTTCCGGAATCTTTGTATTAAGGTCAAAAACATACGAAAAAAATCTTTTTCATTTTCCAATTTTTTGGTATCTAATTTTAAATTTTAAAATTTTTTAAATGGCCGCCATTTTGAAACAAGAGGGCGGATGAAGCTGATCAACGAAGTCGGTCGAGATATTGTATGTACTATGTACGCACCAAGGTACACCCAAATCGGTTCATAAATACGCCCGTTATCACGTGACAAAAATCAGGACGTTTCAAATTGTCAGCCACGGTAGAAATTCAAAATGCTATAACTCAGCCATTTTTTAAGATATAGACGAAACAAAAACTGCTCCCGAATCTTTTTATCAAGGTCAAACACATAAGAAAAAAATATTTTTTCAATTTTCAATTTTTTGGTACCACATTTCAAATTTAAATTTTCTTAATTATTTAAATGGCCGCCATTTTTAAACAAGATGGCGGATGAAGCTGGCCAACGAAATCGGTCGAGACATTGATATGTACTATGTATAAACCACGGTATCTAAATTATACGGTAGGGATCACGCCCAGCCTCTTTCTCTGTGATGACGTCAGCTGTACACCAACTCTTCTCTCCCTAAACTCTGCTGTTTATGCTGTCCTTTTTCTATTAAGAGCGATTCTTTTAAATAAAGCGCTCCAATATTTCGTTTCTGATGACAGATATATTTTTTCCATTATGTATATTTTTAAGGAACTGAATATTTATATTATTATAAGCATATATGTATTAATATAAACCGATTTAATACCTTTAATTTATAATATATCATGAAATTTATCAACTAAAGCAGTACAATTTCAGTTTTAAATAGTAAAATATTGCGATAAGGAAAAAAAGAATGACAACTTGAATACGTTCAAAGATTTTTTTTGCTTCTTCGCGAATATGTTAGAAGCATATTGACAGAGTTATAGTTAAGGATCGACCGAAACAGGTTTTTAAGACCGAAACCAAAACCGAATTTCGGTAATCTTCCTATTTTCGGCCGAAAACGAAAATGTCTGAAGTTTTTTTAAAGTAATTAATACGTACATAATTATACATAATTATTAATTAATTACATGTGAGTCCAAGTTGACTCGCTGTGCCTCTGACCAAAACTTTTTATTTTCATATAAAAGAAAATGTAATGAATTCATCAAAATGATTTTATAATTATACGAATTTCACCTAATTAAAAAATGTTTTTGGTATTCGTACCTCGATTTATCTTTTATAATGATTTTTGTAAATGGTCATCTGTTATACAAAAACTTTCTCGAAGATTATTCGAAACACTTCAGAGGTTTCAAACTAAAAATTTTCTATTACTGTTAAGACTTCAGCTTTTAACGAGCACGTGAAAAGCGTCTTCAAAGTTTAGTAATATGGGCTAATATAGGCATTTCTTGCTTTATAATTTGCACTCGTGTCTTCAGTTAGTCATGACTAATAATTATAAACAGTGAAGTTCATAACAATAAATAAAGAATGTCTCATTTGAGCCGATACAGCTCAAATCAATGAGTAATATTGAAAATTTCCAAAGAAAGAAAAGAATACAGGTAGTTGCGGTTGAGTTTCGGTCCGTCCGAATTTTCGGCAGCATTTTTGCCGAAATTCAGATTTTTGACTGAAAACATAATCGAATTTTCGGTCGATCTCTACTCATAATGTTTTTAAAAAAAAGTTTGTGTGGTTTATTGGGTAAATATATTGCTTGGCAGGCGATTTTGGGGTGGACGTTTCAAGGCGAAGGGATCTGAATATTCCCGTTTTTATTACTCAAATATGCTAACTTCTAAATCGAGTAAGCAAACAAAAGGAAGAAAAAAAATCATACGCATTTTCACATTTGTATTACCATATTTTGATTTTCTTTAATTGCCGGTAGAATGCTAGGAGAAAGCCTACGAAGCAGTGTTGAATTCAGACACTTTTCTCCGGGAGGGATTTTTGTGTCTCCGGGGGGGGGGGGGGGGGGGATTGCACTTTTGACCATTGAAAACACAAAATCTCAAATCTTCCGGGGGGACATCTCATTGCTCCGGGGGGTTGCCCCCCGGGCCACCCCCTGAAATCAACACTGCTACGAAGGAACGTCAACCTCTTCTACCATTTCGCAGGTCACTTTTTAAAAAAAAAAGGGAAACAGTCTTCACAGGCTTAGACTAGACAGACCGGTGATACGCAGAAACAAAAATTCGATAATCCGGAACAAATGAGAATTATTGTATGTTTTACACGTATTCGACACAACTTGATATTTTTCAAAGATTATATACATGCTAAATAATAATCTTTGGAATTAATTCTGGATTAATTTTCAGAGATTAATTTTAATTAATCTGTGGAAAAATTTCCAAGTATTAATGATTATGTACATATTTTACAAATTGACTTGGTTTATACATTATTGAATATATTTCATATACATATATATATTTCTTAAAAACAGAATTTTCATTAACCATGTTGCTAAAAACTACTGTACAATTTTCTTCACATTTTTCTTTCTTTGTTCGTGTTACGCTTAATTTTTTAAAATTTTACGTTTATTCAAGGCTTTCACTTTAATTCTAATGAAAGTCCGGATTCTTTCAAATGTCATGACTAACAAGGCCATCAAATGCCAGATATTCACTTTTTATTATATCTTTTAACATCTAAAAAACATTCTGTCGTTGGTATATTAAAGTTACATGAAACTGGTTAAATTCTTTTTCCATTTTTATAACAGTATCAAAACATTCATCTGTTGATTTCATTAATGAGCTTCTATAAATTGTCTGCAGCCATTTTTTTGTCCATAAAAGTGGGCATCTTTAATGACATTACCATATTTTTGTGCTTTTTCTGAATTTTTCTCCTCAACTCGGTATGCTATATACCCTGAAATAATTTCCAGTGACACTTTTTTTTTTCTTTCTTTCTTTCTTTTTTTTTTTTTTTTTTTTTTTTTTACTGAAACTTTCCTGATTTTCTTCAAAATGATTGAGAAGTCCACAGACTGCATATGCATTTACGAATTCTTCGTCATTCTTAATATTTATTTGATTAGAATGAGGCACATCAGTTCTATCCTTTATATGATGCAAAGTAACTTCATCTGTGTTTTGAGCAGGGTTTTCAGATTTGCTGCCCAGGTAGGTACCATTTTCCCCACTGGGCTGAAATTTTTTAGCTTTAAAAAAAAAAACAGGTTTTTGCGAAAAATGGCTTTTTATCAACTAAAACAACATTTTGTAAAAAGGATTTTTTGAACGAAAAAAATTGTAACAGCAAAATATTTCTTTACATACATACCGGGTGTCCCAAAAAGGACTGACTGATTTTAAAATTCAATAACTTGCAAACGGTGACAGATATTTAAAAAATTCTTGCAGGAGGGTTATGCATAAGGTCAAAAGTTTTTTTACAGTGATTTTCAATTTTAGTTCAAATTACAAACAATAGATGGCGCTGCGATCAATAGACGCTGAATTCAGGCTCGATTTTTGGTAATTCGTGGCCCGGATAATACATTTCCATCTCCTTTTTCAGCATGGAACAAGAGAAAGGACCAGAAATCGAGCCTGTATTTAGCGACTATTGCTTACAGCGCCATCTATTGTTTGTAATTCGAACTAAAATCGAAAATCACTGTAATAAAACTTTTGACCTTATGCATAACCCTCCTGCAAGAATTTTTTAAATATCTGCTACCGTTTACAAGTTATTGAATTTTAAAATCAGTCAGTCCTTTTTGGGACACCCGGTACATGCACAAAGTCTTCTTGGCTATCATACAATATTTATTAGATTTATTATTTTTATATACAGTGAGTATTATTTAACTTAAAATTGGTGGACCAAGAAAAAAATTAGTCATATAATTGGTAAAAAGAAAATAACTGTACAAAATAATAAAGAAAAATATATTTAGCATCTGCGAAAACATATTTCCTAAAATTAAATATAAGAAAATCCTTTAGATTCACTTAGATCTGATTTCTCTGTCTTTCATAAATCTGTGGGATTTAATACTTGATTTATTACGTTGTCTATCATGATGACTTCAAACAGCTATTGCACAGCAAACCATGATTAGCAATTAAATAATTAAATCACAAAGAAAAATATAGCAACACACATTGTTCTTGAAGATAACTAACTCAACTGACCAATATTTCGAAGAACGATGGAGTGAAAGCGCTCTGGTGTCCAGATGACGTCAGAGGAGGGAAAATGCTACTGCGCACATTTTGGTGATCCCTACCGCTTATTCTAGATACCGTGGTATAAACGAAGTTACATCCAAATCGGTTCATAAATACGCCTTTTATCGCGTGACAAAATTCAGGACGTTTCAAAATGTCAGCCACGCTAGAAATTCAAAATGCTATAACTCAGCCATTTTTTAAGATATAGACGAAACAAAAACTGCTCCGGAATCTTTGTATAAAGGTCAAATACATAAGAAAAAATATTTTTCTATTTTCAATTTTTTGGTACCACATTTCAAATTTTAAATTTTTTAAAAATTTTTAAATGGCCGCCATTTTGAAACAAAATGGCGGATGAAGCTGGCCAACGAACTCGGTCGAGACATTAGTATGTACTATGTACACACCGAATTACATCCAAATCGGTTCATAAATACGAGAGTTACAGTGTGACAAATGTCAGATATATATATATATATATATATATAGTCAATTTTGAACGGAGGGTGGTTTCGGGGTTTGGGGGTCATGATCGATGAAAATATACCAAAATTTTTTGAAATCGCTTTCCTCCGAATGGCTGCAATAGGTAGCTTTTTGTAATGAAAGCTACCTAATATGAAAATCGGTGGTATTATAGAGAAATGTCTGATAAACACGCTGATGCAGGCAGTTTTCAAATCGAAGAATTATTTTAAGAGATATTTAATGCTAAAGTTGGGCAAAATCGTTCCATTAAAAAAGTTTTATTGGAGCAAAAATTATACATGAGAATTTAATCATTTTTAGATCATTTTATACGTTATAAGTCCCCGGTGTGCAGATTGCATTTATTTTTGAAGTGAAAACTTCTTTAGGCGCGTTGAGCTTTTTTTGAGATGGGGAAAAACCACTGATTTCGAGACACTGTAACGTAACGACATGCTAGCATTTTGACACATAGACACTAGCGCGCCAAGCGGTGAATGACAGGAACTTTTCCCTCTTCAGCTCAATCCGCAAAAGAAGAAGGAAGCTAAAACTCACTTTTTCTCCCGGCGTATTGCTAAAACAAATTATTATTTTGTTTTTTGTCAGTTAAAATGAATTATACCGTATTCGTGACCTACCTATTTCGTGTAACTAAAAACCGATAACGCTGTATTTTATCGTGTTGATGGTCTGGTCAATAACCAACAGTATTGGCGGGAATTTCGATTACGGAAGATAAAATACGGGGCACAGATGTCAGATATGCACTTGGGTACCTAATTGACAGCAAAATGGCGTTACTTTATTTTACAAGGTAACCCGGCTACTGTTGCTTATTTATTAATAAATTGTTCATTTACTTTTATTTTATTTTTTTAAATTGTACAATTGTTTTGTTCTATAGTTATTAATGAAATTACCGTTTATTTATTGTTGTTTACTTTTTAAAACAATAGAAAATAATTTAAAAATATAGATTGTAACTGGTATTGGAAAACGGGCTTTCGCCAAATTGACGTTAAAAAATCGCGCCAAACCTGGTTCGTATATCACATCTCTGCCAAATTCTCGGTTTTTTTATTTTTCGACTTTAAATCCAAATTTTCCGGATTTTTTAAATTTTCCCTTTCATTGTATCCCAAACACTACCTTCATACCAAATTTCAAGATTCTAGGGATACAGGACGTACCTCTGAGTTTTGATGATCGGTGAATCAGTGTCGAAAAGGCGAAAGTTTAAGTTCATATATCTTCTGAAATAAAAAAGATAGAAACGTGAAATTTCAGCATTTAGTTCCATTTCCACATTACTTTAGATTTACGAAGTTTCAAGATTCTGGGAATCACCAACACAAAGATATTGGGGGTCAAAAGTACCCTGAGTTGTTTCCAGAAAAAGATGCTTACGGTGTGCTTTAAAGACTTGGCAGGGGCACTGCCGTGTCCCCAGATGCTTTCATTAGTGCTGCTACACAATTCAACGCATAAAACTTTTCCTGACGATTAAAAAAACACACACGTAATTGTTGAAGTTTTCACTTCTATTGGCACTCCCGGAGTGCCACTGTTTTTTTTTTTTATTATTTATTTGACTCATTTTTGAGGTTTTATTTCTATTTTAAATTCAAATTTTCAGCATTTCGAGAGATATTTTTTATATAGTTTAGAAAATGTTATTAATTTAAACTGTTGCCAATTGTATAAACAGCGCAAACAATAATGTTTACTTCAAATTAAAAATTTATTTACACGTGACTATTATAAACAGAAAAAAACTTTAAAATTAGAATTAAATGATTACATGTTAAAAGCAGGAAAATTACGTCATAAGAACCATATTTACACTTGAATTTTAAAAGGGAAACAAAATGTTAAAATAAAAAAATTATTATGTGTTAAAACTTGTAAATGGAAGAAATTACGTCATATACTAAAATGGCCAAAAAATATGGTAAACCAATTTAAATTAAAAAATATATTTGTGCGAGATATTTTGAGATAATCTTTTCAACTAGTATTATCGTGAATTCGAAGACAGCGCAAATAATATTTCCTTCTAACAACAAAAGTATTTTCACCTGAATATTAATAAGAGAAATAAAACTTTGATGTAAATTACGTCAGATTTAAAACGATACATTTAAAATGCATTATTTAAAAGAATTATCTTATAGCGCTGTTTAAAAATACCGGGAGACAATGACACTGTTTACTTAATTCATTTTACATTAGGTTATTTTCAAATGTTTAAATATTTTTTTGATTAAATACGAAAACAGTCATTGAATCTCTTAACAGGCAGCAGATTTGGTCTTAAAAATCCCCAATCCAAGGAAAACGAATAGAAACCCGTTTACAGAAAGATTTTTTTTTTTTTTAATTCAATATTTTTAAAGCTGATCAAATTAGCGTGCTTTTTGGATTTTGGTGTGCCTGAACGGGGGTTGGCGAGCGTAGCTCGTAGGGGGCTCTGCCCCCTACGAGGGAAAAAAAGTTTTGATTTGGAAATGGACCAATGAAAATCTGCGTAGATATTCCCGGCAGATCGGCATCCAATTTGAATGCTTAAGGATGGACTTTCTTCATTAATATTAAAAAAACTGTTGCATACAAAAATATGAAAATCGGTAGTATTATAGAGAAATGTTTGATAAATATTCTGATGCAGACAGTTTTCAAATCGAAGAATTATTTTAAGAGATATTTAATTCCAAAGTTGGACAAAATCGTTCCATTATTAAAAAAAAGTTTTATAGGAGCAAAAACTGTACATAGGAATTTAATCATTTTTAGATCATTTTTATGCGTTAGAATTTCCCGGTGTGCAGACTGCATTTAAATTTTTAATTTGACTCATTTTTTGAGGTTTTATTTCTATTTTAAATTCAAATTTTCAGCATTTCGAGAGATATTTTTTTTACATATTTTATGAAATTGTATTAATTTAAACTGTTGCCAACTGTATAAACAGCGCATGCAATAATGTTTGCTTCAAATTAAAAATTTATTTTACACGTGACTATTATAAACAGAAAATATAAAAAGTAAGAACTCGTTGAAAATTACGTCATAAAAACTATATTTACACGTGAATTTTAAAAGAGAAAGAATATTGTAAAATAATAAATTCATTAACATGCCTTAGAAGTCTTAAATAGGAAAATTTACGTCACATTTACGTCACATTACACTTATTACGTAAAATGAACAAAAAATAATATTGCAAAACAGTTCAAATTTAAAAACTGCGCGAGACATTTGATATTTTAAGATGATCATAATATTTCATTTCTAACAAAAGTATTTTTATATGAATATTAAAAAGAGAAAGAAAAGTTTGGTGAAAATTACGTCAGATTATATTTGTCAGATTCAAATTATGATTCAATCTTCTGAAATCTTTTTCTTGCTGTTAGAGTCTGCGGTGTCTGAACGGTGGTTGACGAGCGTAGCTCGTAGGGGGCAGAACCCCCTAGTATTATAAAAAAGTAAAGTTTGTTTGATTGTTTGTAGGAGGCAATCTCTTGAACTGCCAAACCGATTTCAAAAGTATAATGGTATCAAAAAGATGGTGTTAGTCCAAGTTCAAACATAGGCTATATATTTTTTATGTCCGTGCCACTACCCCAAAGGGGGTGTAGGAGCAAAAAATATTCTAAAAATGTAATTTTTGTGTTACTGAAGAGCCTAGAAATATGAAACTTGGAATATTAGTTACTTATAAGATATAAATGATTTCTAAGAACATTTCCTAAACAATCCGAAATTTAAAAGGGGTGAAAATGCGCAAAAAAGCGTTCTAAAAAACGTTCTAAATGATGGTTTCTACGCAATCTCAGGAATTTTTTTCAAACCGATTTAAAAAATAATGGTGTCAAAATGATGGTGACAATCCTTGCTCCAAGATAGGCTATATTTTATGTCGGTGCCACTACCCCAAAGGGGATGAAGGATCAAAAAACGTTCTAAAAATGCGATTCTTGTGTTACTGAAGGGCCTAGAAATATAAAATTTGGAATATTAGTTACTTATTAGATATAAAGTATTTCTAAGAACACTTCTTAAAAAATTCGAAATTAAAAAGGGGATGATAATGCGCAAAGAGCATTTTAAAAAAACGTTCTAAATGGAGATTTCTACGCAATTTTAGGAAGTATCAAATCGATTTCAAAAGTAATGGTTGTAAATTGATTGTGATAGCCCTTGCTCTAACATAGGCTCTATTTTATGTTTGTATCACTACCACCTAGGGATTGCAGCAGCAAAAAACGTTCTAAATTGCGGTTTTCATGTTATGGAAGGGCCTAGAATCATGAAATCTGGAATGGTAGTTATTTATAAGGTATCAATGATCTCTAAGAACATTTCCTAAAAAAATCGAAATTTAAAAGGTGTGAAAATGTGCGAAAAACGTTGTATAAAGCGTTCTAAATTGCGATTTCTAAGCAATCTGAGGAAGTACTGAACCGATTTCAAACATGATGGTGACAGCTCTTGCTTAAAGATAGGTTATATTTTATGTTTGTGCCAGTATCACCTGGAGGTTTCAGGAGCAGAAAACGTTCTAAATTGCCGTTTTTGTGTTATGAAAAGACCTAGAATCACGAAATTTGGAATGGTAGTTATAAAATATCAATGATCTTTAAGAACATTTCCTAAAAAAATCGAAATTTAAAAGGGGTGAAACGCGCGAAAAGCATTGTAAAAAACGTTATAAATTGCGATTTCTATGCAATCTCAGGAAGTACTGAACCAATTTCAAACATAATGAAATTGGTGTAAAAATGATGGCGACAGCTCTTGCTCTAAGATAGGCTATATTTTATGCCTGTTTCCACTACCCAAAAGGGGATGCAGGAGCAAAAATCGTTCTAAATATGCGATTTATACGTTACTGAAGGGCATAGAAATAGGAAATTTGAAATATTAGTTACTTATTAGATATTAAAAGATTTCTAAGAACAATTCTTAAACAATTCGAAATTTAAAAGGGGTGAAAATGCGCAAAAAGCGTTCTAAAAAACGTTCTAAATGGTGGTTTCTACGCAATCTCAGGAAATACCAAACCGATTTAAAAAATAATGGTGTAAAAATGATGGTGACTACCCTTCCTCTAAGATAGGCTAAATTTTATGTCGGTGCCACTACCCCAAAGGGGGTGTAGGAGCAAAAAAGTTCTAAAAATGCGATTTTTGTGTTACTGAAGAGCCTAGAAAAATGAAATTTGGAATATTAGTTACTTATTAGTTATAAAAAATTTCTAAGAACACTTCTTAAAAAATTCGAAATTTAAAAAGAGTGATTATGCGCGAAGAGTGTTCTGAATGGCGATTTCTGCGCAATTTTATAGGAAGTATCAAATCGATTTGAAAAGTAATGGTTGTAAATTAATGGTGACAGCCCTTGCTCTAACATAGGCATTATTTTATGTTTGTGTCACTATCACCTGGGGCTTGCAGGAGCAAAAAACGTTCTAAATTGTAGTTTTTGTGTTATGGAAGGACCTGGAATCCTGAAAGTTGGAATGTTGTTACTTATAAGATATCAATGATCTCTAAGAACATTTCCTAAAGAAATCGAAATTTAAAAGTGGTGAAAATGCGCAAAAAGCGTTCTAAAAAACGTTCTAAATGGTGATTTCTACGCAATATTAGGAAGTATCAAATCGATTTCAAAAGTAATGGTTGTAAATTGATGGTGACAGCCTTTGCTCTAACATAGACTCTATTTTATGTTTGTGTCATTACCACCTGGGGGTTGCAGGATCAAAAAACGTTCAAAGTTGCGGTTTTGTGTTATTATAGGGCCTAGAACATGAAATTTGGAATGGTAGTTACTTATTAGATACCAATGATTTCTAAGAACATTTCCTAAAAGAAATCGAAATTTAAAAGGGGTGAAAATGCGCGAAACGCATTCGAAAAAGCGTTCTAAATTGCGATTTCTATGCAATCTCAGGAAGTACTGAACCGATTCCAAACATAATGGTGTAAAAATGATGGTGACAGCTCTTGCTCTAAGATAGGCTATATTTTATGTCTGTTTCCACTACCCCAAAGGGGGTGCAGGAGCAAAAATCGTTCTAAAAATGCGATTTGTATGTTATGGAAAGACCTAGATTCATGAAATTTGGCATAGTATATACTTATTAGATATAAATGATCTCTAAGAACTTTTGTTTAAAATTTTGAAATTTAAAAAGGGTGAAAATGCGCGAAAAACGTTCTAAAAATTTTCTAAATGCCGATTTGTGAACAATCTGAGGAAGAATCAAACTGATTTCAAAAGTAATGGTTAAAAATTGATGGTGACAGCCCTTGCTCCAAGATAGGCTATATTTTATGTCGGTGCCACTACTCCAAAGGTGGTTTAGGAGCCAAAAACGTTCTAAATTGCGATTTGTGTGATTGGTAGGGGCCAGCAACGCGAAATTAGGAATTGTACATATTTATTAGATATAAATGTTCTTTAATGACAGTTTAGAAAAAATTGGAAATTTAAAAGGGGGGAAAATGCGAAAAAAAGCCATCTAAAAATGTTCTAAATTGCGATTTCTACACTATCTCAGGAAATATCAAACCGATTTCAAAAGTCAGGGTTACAAATTGATGGAGACAGTCCCTGCTCCATCATAGGCTATATTTTATGTTGCTGTCACTACCATCTGGGGGTTGCAAGAGCAAAACATGTTCTAATTTAAGTTTTTTTTTTTTTTTTTTTTGTTTTTTTTTTTTTTTTTTTGTTTTTTTTTGTTTTTTTTTGCACAACTGAGGGGTCTAACATTTTGAAATTTGGCATGGTAATTATTTACAAGATGCAAATGCTTTCTAAGAACCGTCAAAAGAAAATTTAAAATTTAAAATGATGAAGTGAGTGAAAAGCGTTCTAAATTACAATTTTTATGCAATCTTGACAAATACCAAACCGATTTAAAAAATAATGGTGACAAATTGGTGATAGAACCTGCTCAAACATAAGCTATATTTTATGTCTGTGCCACTACCAACAGAAGGTTGCAGGAACAGAAAAAGTTCTAAATTGCGATTTCTGTCATACTGAAGACGCTAAAAACACTAAATATGGTCTGGTAGTTACTTATAAAATATAAATGCCGTCGAAGCACTGTCGAAAATAAATTCGAATTAAATGGGGTGAAGCGAAGGGAGGGAGCGAAAAGCGTTCTAAAGAAGTCCTAAATTACGATTCCTATGCAATCTCAGGAAATATAAACCGATTATAAAAGTTACAGTTGCGAATGAATGGTGACAGTCTCTGATCCTACACAGGCTATATTTTATGGCGGTGACTCTACCACCTGGGGTTGGCAGGAACAACAAACGTTCTAAAAAAGGCCTTTAAAAGTTTTCAAAATTACGTTTCAGTGGAATATTAGGAAATACCAAACCGAGTTCAAAATTAATGTTGGCAAATTAATGGTGACAGTCCCTAATTAAGCATAGCCCTTTATGTTGAGGGAGATGGTAGATCGTTAGACAAAAAGCTTGGAATTTGACATGATGGTTAATTTTAAGATGTAAGAAGATGGTTTCTAAAAAATTCAAACTTCAAATGGATACTGAAAAGAGCGTATTAATTGAGCATAAAAGTTTCAAAATATTTTCTAAATTATCGTTTTATTTAGTTTTAGTTCGTTTTATTAATTTAAGTCTCATTTCTGCCTAATGCAGTGTAATAATGAAGTTTGGTCAAACTGTGTTTTAAATAGTAATTTTTGAATTATTCCTAAAAGTATCATTTCTTTTAATAAAAATTAGACAAAAATATCACTTGTCATATTTCAACTATTACGCGAGCAAAGCCGCCGGGTTTGCTAGTTTCTTATATGTTTAAACTTTGTTGCTGCTTATATTATCTTTTTTGCATTAAAAAGTACTTTTATATCGCCAAGTACAAAAAAACTATTACACTGGGGTTTTTTGTTTCTTTGTTTTGTTTTAGTTTATTTTTAATCTATTCATAAATATAAATCCCAAATTACTAGAGTAGTACAGAGTTTTTGTTGCTGTTGTTGTTGTTGTTGTTGATTTTAACCTATTCATAAAAGAAAACTTCAAATTACTGTTTATTGTTGTTGTTTATTTTTGTTTTATGAAGTACAATTGTATCGAAAAAGTGTATGACATGCGCAAATATATGTACCTAACCATACGCACGTTAAAATAACCAAGCAGAAAAGGGGTAAATTTTGAAGTATAAAGGTGTGCATAAAGTTTATCTTTTCTAAAAAGTTTTGCAAAATAAATATTTAAATTTTCTACTGAAATTTTTCTCGATAAGAAAAATTTTCCAATCATGTCTTACTTTTAAAATATTTATTTTTGTTTATTTATTTATTTTCCCAGCTATGGAGCTTCCTGTGGCCGAGAGGGTAAGGACTTTCATTTGTCACAGTGGCCAGGGCCTGATTATCCAAAAGGCACGTGAAGCACGAGCTTTCCTGTAAAATTTAAGAGGGCCCCAAAATGGCTCTAAAATGGTACCTCTAATTCCCATTTTTATATATTTATTTATTTATTTACGTTGAGTTTATATATATATATATATATATATATATATATATATATATATTTTTTTAAGGAAAATTTTGTCCAGTGCAAGAGAAGAAACAAGAGAGGTGGAAGCCACCTGGCAGACGCGATTTTAGTGGTTGATTGGAAGGTTTACTATTGTGTTGTCCTGCACCCAAAGGTATGAAAACATGGAGGACTGGGTGCAGGAAATTCTAATCGAGTTTTAACTAATCCTAAAATTTCAGCCGTGAATTCGGTGAGGTAATGGTTTTTACAGCCGCCGCCCGTTCTATGAGGTTTATAAAGCTAAAAGAGTGCAATTGCGAAACTCAAAGGAGATTATATTATATTTTCGTAAACCTTTTCGCTAAATTAAGAAACTTTTTTTTTACACTGTGTGAATTTTATTCTTTATAGAATTTTCATCGAATAAAAATGTGTACTTGGTCGCGGATTTTGATTTTTAAATTTTCTTATTTTAAGCAATAAGAATAAAAATAATCAAATATTTAAAAAGTAATATATTTTCATTTACATTGTTATTAAACGTATGCGTTCGAATGCTGGCCACTTTTTAACTCAGTTGACAAATTAAAATTCGTGTGATTTACTTACCAATTAAAAATAATTGTGTTAAAATTAATAAACTGTAATTATGAATCCAACTTTTCTTGGAGTTCCATTACTTACGATTTACTCTCTTGAGCTGATTCAGGTATCAGACTAGGTGTCAGGTGTCACAATCAACAAGGTTCTCTGGGTGAATAGTGTCAGCCAGATTTGTCCAGAATAGTTCAGTTGGCAGAGAATTGGCAGCTTAAGCCAAAAAAGGTCCATAATTCGAATCCTGGCCTGGTATTTTTTTCACTCAGCTAGAAAATTGCGATTCATATGATTGATTTAGTAGTTAAAATTCATAATGAATTGGCAAATGATTCCAGTGTGCTACGGCCTTTTAAACTTTTTTATCTCAAAGCAACATTTTCAAAAAATGAGTAGGCATTCTAGCTCCGCCAGAAATCAATCAATCATCTTCAATCTTTCTAAACAACTTTAAGTAAAAAATATTTGGATGAAAATTTATATTTAAATTTGAATCGATAACATTTCACTAAAAATGCATATTTTAAAAAATAGCTATGTATGTGACTACCCTTTGAACTAAAAAAAGTAATTTTTTTTTGTTTCATTGGTCTATGTCAAATCTACATTGAATTATCGTGGTCATCGTTTGATCCTCTTTTTTCGAAGCACTCCCGCCCATGAGCTGTCAAACAGCCATTTTTAAATGCATCAACTCTCAAATTAAAAAAAAATAATAATAAATAAATAAATAAAAAATCATACATGCATAATAATAACATTCGTAAACGGATTTTTATTTTTTTTTTAAGTCTCATTTCTTAAAAAAAAAAAAAGAAGCCTTAAAATTGAGAGCGTCAAAAGGGTGTGTTACAAAGGGTGTGTGGCCTTTATACAAATTCGTAAACAATTGTAATTTTATAAAATTTTAAGTATTAGAAATCTAATGTACATATTAGAGATCTGCACGGGCCGGCCCGTGGCCCGAAGCCCGAGTCCGGACCGGACCGCGGGCCGGACTCGGGCCGATTTTCATTCACGGCATTCGCGCCGGGCCGGGCCTAACTTATTTTTTCTGTACAGAGCCGGGACTGGTTTCATTCCTAGTCTTCACGGCCCAAAATTTTCAGTCCTAGTTTTGACCCAGCCCGTATGAAAATCATTGTCTCAGCGTGGCCTGGTCCATTCAAAGGTCAGTTATATGAGGCCTGGCCAAAGACTTTTGCAAAAAATACATACATTTTTAAATTGCCATTATTCTACACTTAAACATAAAATTTATTATTTTTAAAGAATAGTAGATTTTTATGCTTATATTATTTTTTATACAGCTAAATTAAAATAAGTAAAACGGGTGAAAAGGAACCTGCCTATGACGGAACGCTGTTTTAAACTAAAAAACGTGTTCATCCAAGCAAAATGAATATACTAATACGTAAGAAAAGAATATGTAATACATTTACACTTGCTAAGAAGGGAACTTGTCTATAACGCACTTTTTTTTCTTTTCTGTGCAATTCCGTCTTAGAAGATTTTACTGTATAGTATTTTTCAGATTTTTAACACTTCAATACATGGAATATGATTAACAGCATTAATGATAATTGAAACATTTACATACAACAAATAGAGATTCATTAAAAAGATAAATATCGCAGCCTGCGGCACTTCTATAAAAATGAAGTTTATAAACATGAAAAAAAAAGTTAAGATAAATAAGTTTGGTCAGAACTCCTCGTACAAGACAAATTTTTAACCAAATCGACGTAAAAATCAATATTTTGCGGAAATTCACTCGGTCCGGGCCGGACTCGGGCCGAGATTTTAACTTTTTTCCGGGCCGGGCTCGGGCCGAACTTTTAAGTTTTTACCGGGCCGGGCCAATATCATTTTTACTACGGGCCGGGCTCGGTCCGAACTTTTAGGTTTTTTACAGGGCTGTGCCGGGACAATATTATTTTTACTACGAGCCGGACCGAATTTTTTTCTATGAGTCAAGCCGGTCCCGGGCCTGTGCAGACCTCTAGTACATATATCCATTAAACGATTTCTTTCAATAGATAAATAAATAAATCATTCACATTAAATAAATCATTTCTCATTCACATTTATAAAATACTTATAAGATTATTTTCATTATAAAACGTTATAAAATAACAATTACAAATTAATAACACCTTCAAAATTTAATTCTGAAACAGGCTGACATTGAATAACTTTAAGTGCTATAAGCCTAATGCACATACAAGTATTAAAACAGCTAATTAGCCCATCATTGAAGCCGGCATCTTTAATGATACTACAAGATGAATAACTGAAAACGACTTTTGCCCTTTTAAATACGGAACAATGCTTCCTCGTAAATCAAGCTTGAAAGATACTAAGAAGTGATATTCATAATCGAACTCTCATATTCAGCTCTTCTTTGATCGATAGCTTAGATTTTGTGAAATATGAATTCTAAAACAGCTTTAAGATCAACAGCATATGAATCCTGGTCTCACTTCAAAGTAATTTAAGAATATTTTAAAGGCTTTACGCATACCTTATTTGATGTTATATGTTAGGCAATAACTATGATTTAATTTTGCGATATATGAATTATAAAACAGCTTTAACATCAACCACATACGAATTCGAATTTGATCTTAAACTAATTTAAACATATTTTTAATGTGTTACATGTTAACGTATTGGTGTTATGTGATAGGATAATTAGTATAGTTTAATCCTGCTAGCTATGAATTTTAAAATTGCTTTAAAATCAACGACATATGATAGCTGAAAGGAATTTTGACATATTTTAACATCTTATGGTTTATCCCTTATATTTTTATAATATGATTAAGACCTATGACGTAATTTTGTGAAATAGGAATTCTAAAATAGCGTTAAGATCAATAACAACGTGAATGCGAATTTCATCTCAAAGTAATTTAAGTCTATTTTAAACGTCTTGCGTTTTATACCTTATTTATTATTATGTGAAAGAGTTATTATCATGATTCATTTTTGTATTAATTATTGGGTAACAGAATGGCTTATTGTTTTCAACGGGAAAACGTTAAGTTTTTTATGACAAATCATAATGAAATGCACATATAACTGTATGTATTACGCCTTACTTTATATCTCATATTTTCCAAATTGCTTTCAATGATTCATCAAAATCTTTTTTCTCATATTCGAGGATGGAGTAGCACAGTTGACGTTTATTCCAACAGAGCGAAAAATGCCCAGACCAGGAATCGAACCTGGATACTTGGCGTGCCGTGCCAGTGCCTTATCTGTTAGGCTATCCGGACGATAACTGGCTGACATAATTCACATGAATATTAATGATGCGAATTATCACACTGCTAACAAAGCGTAAACCAACTTAGTGAAAAATGTCCAAGCCGGGAATCAAACCCGGGTCCCTGAAATAGATCTCCAGTGCTCCACCCCTAAACCACAAGGACGATGTCCAGCTTGGCACTTCTCACTTATATAAGTCGGTAAGGCTGCTACCGCAGCACAAGATGGAGAAGTCTTCATGAGCACACATTCTAGCGGCGTAACATGAGATGCAAATAAACCCAGCATCGATGAATATACAATTTTAATTAATTTTTTTTTCAACTACATTTCAGCAGTGAAATTTTAAGCGTAATTTCATTGCTGAAATGTAGTTGAAAGAAAAATTAATTAAAATTATAATTCACATGATTTAATCCAGTTGGAAAAAATATTCGTCCCCTTCATTATGATCTTTTTTCTCTATTCTTTTTTTCCAGATAAATTCTGTAAAATATCATTTGAGGTCAGGTCGAAGTATTGCACCACTTAGCAGAACCCAAATTCTTTCAGCATTTTGTGTATGAACACCCAGCTGTTGTTGGATCAACAAAATTGTACTTATGTGGTTCACAGTGAAGTGCTTATAGCCTACTTTTCTAAGCCCATCTGAATTGTATCCTTTGCAACAGTCAGTGCAAATTGTTGATCCATCTTCTACATGTTCACTACTGTTTTGCGTAGGTGTACTAGCATTTCTATTTCAGATTTCAACAAGAAAGCATTCACCATTTTCCCGGCATATGACTCCAAAAATCCGCTGTTGTGTTAGTATCCTGCCGTTGTTGTTTTTCCAAAGTACAAACTTTCGTCGGTCTAAACAATTTTATTGGCACCAGCAATTCGGTCATTAAATCTTTGTATTAGGTGTTGGGATTATTACACTTCTTTCATGTAACTATATTACAACCAACTGTTGCATTTTCACCCATATTTAGTTGTTTCTTACATTACTTTATGAATGTTAATTCCTCTGCTCAGCAGTACATAAACCTTAAAGCAATTATGAACTGTATTCTCGAAGCACTAAGACAATTTACAACAAAGGGGCCTTTTTTACAACTTTTAGGTAGCTTTCATCACAAAAAGTAAAAAGCTACCTATGCAGCCGTCCGGAGGAAAGCACTTCCAGAAAATTTTGGTATATTTTTACCGATCACGTCCCCCAAACCCCAATACCACCCTCCGTTCAAATGTGACTTATATATATATATATATATATATATATATATACCAATGTCTCGACCGAGTTCGTTGGCCAGCTTCATTCGCCATCTTGTTTCAAAATAACGGCCATTAAAAAACATTTTTATTGCCGCGCAATGCTTAAATATTATTAATATCCGTTAGCTTAAAATTCTCGCCAAGCTTGGCGACCACAAATAAGTACCCATAAATTATGCCAACTTGGCAATAACTTACTAATTTCGCGCAATTCTCATTGAAATTCAGTATTGATGAATATTCTCTTATCGGGTTTGTCGTGTTTTAGCTTCTTAAAATTTGAGTAAAATTAGCTTCGAGTAAAATTTGCAAAATTTTAAAACCAAGAAATATGATAGCTATCTTTTCCTCCCGGCACATGCCGAAAGGACTTTTTAAGTTGCATCTCCATATAGTTTCATCATTAGTAACATAGATTTATATAATGGCCATTTTTGAATACAGTAGAACCTCTTTTATCCGAAACTCTCGGTTAACCGAAATCCATTTTTAAAGCCTTTTTTTTTTTTTTTTTTTTTTTTTACTGTCACATTCCTTGTGTGCAAAATCCATTTTGAAAGCTTTTTTTTTTTTAACTATCATATTCCTTGTGTGCAAGCGGCCCTTTCTGAACTACGAGTACATATAAATATTTTCGATCCCCTTTCAAGCTGCTATCAGATTCACCAACTTTTCGAGCAATTTTTGAGCCAACTCTTGATTTCCTCCAACTTTTCGCGAAGCATTGGATCTACACCCAGTTTGATAGCAAACAGCAATATCCCCCAACATTTTATCCGACACTCTAAAAAAGTCTGCGCTAGCCGCGACTTTTCCCTTCAACTTCCTACATTTAAGCCAATCAGACATAAGCGATTGATACGAATAGGCGATAAATATTAACGGCTGGTACTAGTAGTACTGGTTTTCCTCCAACTTTAGTAACGACAATTGTAACCTTTTTATCCCTTTGAACGGGAAAAAATTGGAGTTAAAATCGGCTGAAAAGTTGGTTGCTTGAAAAGTTGGTGAATCTGATAGCAGCTGAGTTCCTTTGAATTTAACTTGAGCTCCCGCAAGCTGCGGAGTGGAACAAAGAAAACGAACAAATTAGCAATTCTGAAACTTTTGAATGTTATGCAAAAGGTTTGACATGGCTGCAGCAGCAGAAAGACTGCAATATTAGTGAACTAACAATATTTAAAAAATCCGTGATAGAGCTTCAAAGCAAAGGCAATCGAAACTGCGACAAACAAAACATTTTTTCAAACCCATGTGATATATGTAAACGGTACTTAATTTCAACATTAAAATTCAGGTAATTTATTCTTGTTTCTATTTTGCTATTGCTCTATTTTTATTAAACACTTGTTACCATAATGGTAACATTGGGTAAAGTGCCCATATTTCGTCCCCTCTCCTAATTTCGTCCCCCATAACTTCTTCGCTTCTGTGAAAGTGGCGCCACTTATAACGCAAGGTACAGGAGACGGAAGGTAAAAGAGGTCAGTGTTAAAAGTTTCGTTCGCCAAGACGCATACGTAAATTAAAGACGGCGAATTTCCTATTTTTAGAAGACCTGAGTTCTTATTACGTCGTTTGTAGAACGTTATTTACTGTACTCTAAGTATTTATATCTTATTCATTGCATGTATTTTACGTTGGCAAGATGCTAACAGTAGTATACAGTGAGTTTTAGGACGCTCAGTTCATCTTACGGGAACTGAAGATCCGTAATATTGGGAAGTAGCGTGGTCCCAATTTCGCTCCTCTTGCAGTTCTTATTTTCGTCCCGGGGACGAAATCGGGAATGCTTTTTCATGACTTTTTTTTTTCAATTTTTTCTTCATGTTTGGATGGCTAATGCATAGTTGCCAATCTGCCGATTTTTTTGGATATGAGTAAAATCTTACAAAAATATTTTCTTTATTTAATTGCGTTAAAACTGCGATTGTATAAAGCAAGTATTTCTGCATAAAAATATTGGTATGAAAAAATTGGGAGGTTGGCAACTAGTGATGGGCGATTCTGGAAAATTTGAGAATCGATTAAAATCGACATTGTATAAAACAGAATCGATCGCAATAAGAATCGATTCCCAAATTCTAGAATCGATACTTGAATCGATATTTCGATGTTCACAGATTCACACAGATAAGCTGAAAAATAGTAGTAATTCCAAAACGTAGCGAATCAACAGGGCCGTAACGACTATCCCTCACCTCCATTTATGTGGGCCATAGACAATGTTAGCGGCCCAGAAGTAAGCTACTACAGACCTTTAAGTCAAAAAATAAGGTTTTTTAACTTTTAAAATTATTATTTTTAAGATGTAATTTTGATAATAATTTATATTATATTTAAATTTATCTTTAAAAAAAGATCTCGGTCAGATAAAAAAAAAAGAAAGAAATGATTTTTTTTTTTCATCCGAAAAGATGTACTTTCTACTCTAACTCTTATTTCCTTCAACCAAACAGATGGGGACATTCTTCCTATAAACGTCATTCTTAAAAATGCGCAGATGAGCGAAATTTTGAAGGCTCTAAATCTATATTATAAAGGACAAACATATCTGTGCGTAACGCATACGTCATTCTCCGAATGGCAACACTTTAAAATTTCAAATGAAATTTCGCTTTTGCAATTTTCGCTAATGCAAATTTTTAAACTTCTAAACATCCCACATTTTAAATGTTTACACTGTCGTATGCAGAAAAAAATGCACTTTTAAATGCAATTTGTTTGAAAGCTGTATCTCAATTTATTTTTGAGATATTAATTTTTTTATAGTTTTTAATACCAATTTTCTAATCGTGGCAACTGAAGTACTTCATTTCTATTAAAAGTGGATTAGTTATCTTTATTGATTATATTCTTACTGATGCCATTTTCTCATTACAATTAAAAATATCTTTTTTAAAAATTTGAACAGAAAATGACGTTATGCTTTAAAAAAGACACAACTTCCCTGATGATGCTGTTATATTCCACTATTTTTTTCATTTCGCTGATATTGAGTTTGAGACAATAGTCAAAATGTTTCAGCGACTGAAAATGACGTCATATTTAAAAGTAAACGATACTTTTATTTGATAAAACGAGATATTTCCCCTTGAATACGTCTAAAAGTTATAAATTTCTGGAATTTTTACGCACAGATACAGATATTATACTAAGACCTGAAATCACGAATGGGAATTTTAACATGGAAAGTTGTAATAGTTGACAAACGTGACTTCAAGCTTGAAAATATATTTATTAACAACCTATTGCGCGTTAAAATGTTTTTAAATGGTTAATATGGATGTGAAACATGGAAAATGACTTGATTCGGTTTAGATGTAAAGGTAGTAAAATTCTATGATTATGTCAAGGTGAAATCATTTTTGCGGATTTTTCATTCCGTAATACCAAGCATCAATTAATAACTTAATCAAAATTACTTATCTTGATTATATGTTACCGATTACGTATATAAATAAAGTTTAATTTTTCAATAATTTTAACAGTTGAAGTTTATGAAAAAGTATTTTGTTAATCTTAGGTTAAAATATGTCTTTGGAGAGTTAAATTAGCAAGTGTAAGATGGATTTTTTATTCTAATTATTTTTTGTCGATGTATTATAAATTTGATGCAGCAGTTCCTTTGTCAACATTTTCTTTCGTCGAAATTCGACGGGTTCCACCTCGTTTATTTAAAAACTTAAATGGTGTTTCAGTCTTTTTAGGGTCTTCTATAAGTGTGGGGGAAATGCAAATATTGCAAATCTTCTTTTAAAATAGCTGTGATGAATGTAATTAACCAAGTATCACATACTAATTATCCCCCCATTAATAATCAAAATTCTCCTTTTAATAATATATTTAAAATTTCTTTCCCTTTTTAAAATATATATCTCCTTATCTCATTTACAGTTTATAAATATCTTTCTTTTTAATGTTTACCAAATATTTAGCTGTTAAGAAAAAAAGAAAAAAAAGTTCTCATCCTAGAGCCATTAAGAATGAAATAACATATTTTTCTCTGGTTAACAAATAAATAAAAGTACATTCCTTGATTATATGTTTTTTTTTCTTTTTTTTTTCCCCAGCAGTAATCTAAAAACCATAAACAGTTATTGACTCATTCGCTGACATGCAGAGTGCACTCACTGAAACAATAATAAATAAAAAAGAAAAGTATCGAGTTAAACTGATGGCATTGAGCTCACAGCCTATTCATACTAATTGTATTTTATACTCTTACTTCAAAGAATGCCTTTCGAAAAATAAATTAAGGGGGAATCGTCCCCACCCCGTCACATCTCTATACTTAAACAATAAGCCTCCAAATCTCATCAGGGAAGCGCGTTATCAGAATAAAGTTACCAAATTTGAAGCAAATCAGATAGAAAATCCATATATCTAAATTAAGGGGGGTTAGCCTCTGTTCCTCCCTTTATACTTGATGATGAACCTCCAAATTTAATCAGGGAAGCGTCTTATCAGAATTAACCGGTATACCAAAATTGAAGCAAATGTGATAATTCTGCATGAAAAACCCATTTATCTAAGTGGGGGGGGGGGGTAGCCCCCGTACCCTCCTCCTTTATGCTTAACCAATGAACCCCCAAAACTAATCAAAGAAGCGCCTTATGAGAATGAACCTAGAAAAAAAAAATTGAAGCAAATCGGATATTTCTATCGAGAGTTATCGCGTTACGTATGTACGTACATACATACATACAGAAACTGCGGGCACATTAGCTCTCAGGCTTTGATAGCCTGTGAGCTAAAAAGAAAAGTGCCCAGTTAAACTGATGGCATTGAGCTCACAGGCTATTCACACTAACTGTATATTATGCTCTTATTTCAAAGAACAATGCCCCTCGAAAAATAAACTAAGGGGAGGGGGGAATTGCCCCTCCCCGTTTCCCCTCTTTATGTTTAACAAATGACCCTACAAATGTCATCAGGGAAGCGCCTTATCGAAATAAATCGGTATACCAAATTTGAAGCAAATCGGATACAAAAACCCATTTATCTAAATTAAGGGGGTATTAGCCCCCGTTTTCCCTTTTATATTTAACCAATGAACTTCCAAATCTAATTAGGAAAGCGCCTTATCAGAATAAACTGGTATACCAAATTTGAAGTAAATCGGATAGCAAAACCCATCTATCTAAATTAAGTAGAGTATTATCCTCTCGTTCCCCCCTCCCCCCTTTAGACTATAACAATGAACCTTCAAATATAATCAGAAAAACTCGTTATCAAAATTAACCGGTATACCAAAATTTGAAGAAAATCTGATAATTCTGCATGAAAAACCCATTTATCTAAGTTAAGGGGGGGGGGGACTAGCCCCCGTTCCCCCCTTTATACTTAACCAATGAACCCCCCAAACTAATCAGGTAAGCGCTTTAGCAGAATGAACATAGAAAAAAATTGAAGCAAATCGGATATTTCTATCAAGAGTTATCGCGTTACGTACATACATACATACAATACCGATGGGCGCATTAAATCTCAGGCTTTGATAGCCTGTGAGCTAAAAAGTGCCAAGAGCGTGTAACTAGGAAGGGGGGAGGAAGGACAGAAAATAAAAGAGGACGTTAAAAGCTTTCCAACAATATGTTACACGAGATGGTTTGGAAGAAACAATAAATATGCCCCCCGGGGGGCAGGTAAGTCTCAGACGGTGGGAGGAGCGACCTCAAATGTATCTTTGGTCAAGGTTTCAAAATGTGGATTTATAATAAAATAGAACGAGAATTGGGCATTTTAAAAATAGCATGCATATTTTGAACGGCCCTGTAAATTAAGATTGGCGAGGAAGGGGGGTGGGGGTGGGGGGGGCGGAAAGGATTAGAAGGGATGAACTTGAAAAATACAACATAATAAACTAGTAACCCGAATAACTAGGCTTCTAAACAAAAGTATAACGATTTAACCTAGTATTGAATTCAGGGGGTGACCCGGGGGAACATTGGAATGTCCCTCCCGAAAATTTAGAGATTTTATGCTTTTTAATGGAAAAATGTGCATCCCCCCCTTACGGAACTCTAAAATCTCCCCCCCCCCCCTCATTCCGACCGGAGCAGTCAAGAAATCAACCCGCCATTCAACACTGAACCTAGAAAGAAAAAAAAAAAAGGCTCTTATACAAAATTTTACAGCAATTCTGCCACTAAAACAGTAAAATTGGAGGAATTTATTCAACCCGAATCGTGGATCATGCGCGATGCGATTTGAATTGAAGTAAATCAAAATATAACGATTTCAGCCGCATCTAAAGATCGGCATCGAATCTGAACTGAATCGATTCGCCCGAATCTAAAAAATTGAAGTAAATCAAAATATAGCGATTCTGCCCGCATCTAAAGATCGACATCGGCATCGAATCTGAACTGAATCGATTCGCCATTTCTGATCTTAATTTACGGGCAGAATCGATGCGGTCATTTTTTCTTGCTATCTTTTGTCTTTAGAAAAAGAAAGAGTTGGATTCGTGAAAAATTTCGACTTCCGGTTTTCGAAGGATTTTAGAAGATCTTGTCTGAAATACGATTTGACTATTTTTATACATTGTCTGTCTGTCAGTCTGTCTATTTGTTTGTCTCTGACAAAAAAATTGTGGGCGGTCTATTTCAAGAACTAATGCATGGAATCTGTTGAAACTTTAGATTCAATTAGACTTTCATATAAATTGGTGCTGATTACTTTTTGATGTAAATCTACCGACAGGTGGCGCTGCTATGCTGCATTTTTCCGATTTTCGCAATAGCTCTATCTCAAGAACTAATGCACGGGTTTTCACCAAACTTCACATTAAGTTAGACGTTGGCATAAATTGTTGCATATTAGATTTCGGTGTAAATCGCCCAACAGGGGGCGTTGTTATGCAGATTTTATCAGCATTGTTGAATTCAGACAATTTTCTCCGGGAGGGATTTCTGCGGATCCAAAGAGACTGTTCAGAGGGGAAGGGGATTGGACTTTTGTACATTAAGCATAAAATATCAAACCTTCTGGGGGGACATTTGAATGTTGCACAGGGGGGGGGGGCATGTCCCTCCGGGCTACCCCCGGAATTCAACACGTTTTTCTGGATTTAAACGATTTTAGGGATCATATCTCAAGAACTAATGAACGGAATTTCATTAAACTTAATATTCTGTCATAAGTTGTTCATGATTAGGTTTTCGGGTAAATGATATAACAGGTTGTGCTGCCATGCTGCTTTTTTTAGCAGTGTTGAATTCAGACATTTTTCTCCGGGAGGGATTTCTATGGTTCTGGAGAGGGACATTCTAGAGTTTCGGGGGGGGGGGGGGGGGATTGGACTTTTGTCCCTTAAGCATAAAATCTGAAATCTTCATGAGGAAAATTTCAATGTTCCGTGGGGGGGGGGGGGGGGGGGTTACCAGCCCCTGAATTTAATACTGTTACACATTTACATTGTAGAATTTACAAGATATTAGCGATAATATCTCAAGAAGTAATGACCGGAATTTCATCAAACTTAATATTATGTGTCATTGACATAAGTTGTTCCTGAGTTTTTCGTGTTAATCATGTAACAGGCTGCGCTGTTATACTGTTTTTTTTTGCATGATATTCGTGATAGCCATATCTCAAAACTAATGCACGGAATTTAATCAAACTTCATATTCTGTTACACTTTCAGATAAATAGATTCTTATTAGGCTTGGATGTATACTGCCCAACAGCTGTCACTTTTATGCTCTTTGAATTGGGATTTTCCGTTGCAGACATCTAGGCTAATATCAGACGAACGTCTTTTTGGCATTGAGCTCACAGGCTATTCACACTAACTGTATATTATGCTCTTATTTCAAAGAACAATGCCCCTCGAAAAATAAACTAAGGGGAGGGGGGAATTGCCCCTCCCCGTTTCCCCTCTTTATGTTTAACAAATGACCCTACAAATGTCATCAGGGAAGCGCCTTATCGAAATAAATCGGTATACCAAATTTGAAGCAAATCGGATACAAAAACCCATTTATCTAAATTAAGGGGGTATTAGCCCCCGTTTTCCCTTTTATATTTAACCAATGAACTTCCAAATCTAATTAGGAAAGCGCCTTATCAGAATAAACTGGTATACCAAATTTGAAGTAAATCGGATAGCAAAACCCATCTATCTAAATTAAGTAGAGTATTATCCTCTCGTTCCCCCCTCCCCCCTTTAGACTATAACAATGAACCTTCAAATATAATCAGAAAAACTCGTTATCAAAATTAACCGGTATACCAAAATTTGAAGAAAATCTGATAATTCTGCATGAAAAACCCATTTATCTAAGTTAAGGGGGGGGGGACTAGCCCCCGTTCCCCCCTTTATACTTAACCAATGAACCCCCCAAACTAATCAGGTAAGCGCTTTAGCAGAATGAACATAGAAAAAAATTGAAGCAAATCGGATATTTCTATCAAGAGTTATCGCGTTACGTACATACATACATACAATACCGATGGACGTATTAAATCTCAGGCTTTGATAGCCTGTGAGCTAAAAAGTGCCAAGAGCGTGTAACTAGGAAGGGGGGAGGAAGGACAGAAAATAAAAGAGGACGTTAAAAGCTTTCCAACAATATGTTACACGAGATGGTTTGGAAGAAACAATAAATATGCCCCCCGGGGGGCAGGTAAGTCTCAGACGGTGGGAGGAGCGACCTCAAATGTATCTTTGGTCAAGGTTTCAAAATGTGGATTTATAATAAAATAGAACGAGAATTGGGCATTTTTAAAATAGCATGCATATTTTGAACGGCCCTGTAAATTAAGATTGGCGAGGAAGGGAGGTGGGGGTGGGGGTGGGGGGGGGCGGAAAGGATTAGAAGGGATGAATTTGAAAAATACAACATAATAAACTAGTAACCCGAATAACTAGGCTTCTAAACAAAAGTATAACGATTTAACCTAGTATTGAATTCAGGGGGTGACCCGGGGGAACATTGGAATGTCCCTCCCGAAAATTTTGAGATTTTATGCTTTTTAATGGAAAAATGTGCATCCCCCCCTTACGGAACTCTAAAATCTCCCCCCCCCCCCCATTCATTCCGACCGGAGCAGTCAAGAAATCAACCCGCCATTCAACACTGAACCTAGAAAGAAAAAAAAAAAAGGCTCTTATACAAAATTTTACAGCAATTCTGCCACTAAAACAGTAAAATTGGAGGAATTTATTCAACCCGAATCGTGGATCATGCGCGATGCGATTTGAATTGAAGTAAATCAAAATATAACGATTTCAGCCGCATCTAAAGATCGGCATCGAATCTGAACTGAATCGATTCGCCCGAATCTAAAAAATTGAAGTAAATCAAAATATAGCGATTCTGCCCGCATCTAAAGATCGACATCGGCATCGAATCTGAACTGAATCGATTCGCCATTTCTGATCTTAATTTACGGGCAGAATCGATGCGGTCATTTTTTCTTGCTATCTTTTGTCTTTAGAAAAAGAAAGAGTTGGATTCGTGAAAAATTTCGACTTCCGGTTTTCGAAGGATTTTAGAAGATCTTGTCTGAAATACGATTTGACTATTTTTATACATTGTCTGTCTGTCAGTCTGTCTATTTGTTTGTCTCTGACAAAAAAATTGTGGGCGGTCTATTTCAAGAACTAATGCATGGAATCTGTTGAAACTTTAGATTCAATTAGACTTTCATATAAATTGGTGCTGATTACTTTTTGATGTAAATCTACCGACAGGTGGCGCTGCTATGCTGCATTTTTCCGATTTTCGCAATAGCTCTATCTCAAGAACTAATGCACGGGTTTTCACCAAACTTCACATTAAGTTAGACGTTGGCATAAATTGTTGCATAATAGATTTCGGTGTAAATCGCCCAACAGGGGGCGTTGTTATGCAGATTTTATGAGCATTGTTGAATTCAGACAATTTTCTCCGGGAGG
This sequence comes from Maratus speciosus, assembly GCA_963932465.1. Taxonomy (NCBI): domain Eukaryota; kingdom Metazoa; phylum Arthropoda; class Arachnida; order Araneae; family Salticidae; genus Maratus; species Maratus speciosus. The sequence goes on from OZ010788.1 coordinate 51,425,058, forward strand.
GATTTCTGCGGATCCAAAGAGACTGTTCAGAGGGGAAGGGGATTGGACTTTTGTACATTAAGCATAAAATATCAAACCTTCTGGGGGGACATTTGAATGTTGCACAGGGGGGGGGGGGCATGTCCCTCCGGGCTACCCCCGGAATTCAACACGTTTTTCTGGATTTAAACGATTTTAGGGATCATATCTCAAGAACTAATGAACGGAATTTCATTAAACTTAATATTCTGTCATAAGTTGTTCATGATTAGGTTTTCGGGTAAATGATATAACAGGTTGTGCTGCCATGCTGCTTTTTTTAGCAGTGTTGAATTCAGACATTTTTCTCCGGGAGGGATTTCTATGGATCTGGAGAGGGACATTCTAGAGTTTCGGGGGGGGGGGGGGGGGGGATTTGACTTTTGTCCCTTCAGCATAAAATCTGAAATCTTCATGAGGAAAATTTCAATGTTCCGTGGGGGGGGGGGGGGGGTACCAGCCCCTGAATTTAATACTGTTACACATTTACATTGTAGAATTTACAAGATATTAGCGATAATATCTCAAGAAGTAATGACCGGAATTTCATCAAACTTAATATTATGTGTCATTGACATAAGTTGTTCCTGAGTTTTTCGTGTTAATCATGTAACAGGCTGCGCTGTTATACTGTTTTTTTTGCATGATATTCGTGATAGCCATATCTCAAAACTAATGCACGGAATTTAATCAAACTTCATATTCTGTTACACTTTCAGATAAATAGATCCTTATTAGGCTTGGATGTATACTGCCCAACAGCTGTCACTTTTATGCTCTTTGAATTGGGATTTTCCGTTGCAGACATCTAGGCTAATATCAGACGAACGTCTTTTTGCACGCTTTTTTTTCGCTCTTACACCGTCCCTACACATGCTAGCGAAGGTGTAGGGATAGCGTAAGAGCGAAAAAAACGTGCAAAAAGACGCTCGTCTGACATTAGCCTAAGAGGATGTGAGCCGAAATTCAATGACTTGTTAGGAAAATGCAATGCTTATATTTTCTTTTAAAAGGCACATACATCAACGAACCTATGCTTTTTGAATCCTCATGATGCGCATATGTTATCTTTTTAATTTGACACCGTGATAGCGAATTTTGAAGTTTTAACATTTATGAGGCAGATGAAAGTTTTGGGATTGGCACATCCAACTACTTTATCTTCAATTTTTGAAGGAAAATGAAAATGATATTACCTTATTTTGTCTTAGAGACATCGATTAAAAAATTCATAGTATCGATTAAATCGAGTTGGCCATAGTATCGATTAAATCGATTAAAAAATCGAAATCGCCCATCACTATTGGCAACTATGCTAATGTTTCGATATGTTATTCTCCCACTGATAATTAGTACATTTCTTTGTGCCTTACTTCAATGTAAATTAAATTACTTACTCTTTTAGAAATAAATTTTGATTTAGTTATAAGTTAAGCCTCGGCGTACTGGATTTTTTTTTTTTGGAGGGGGAGAGACGAAATTGGAACCTTTTTTTGGAGGGGGAAAGATGAAATTGGAACCTTTTTTTTTTTTTTTTTTTTTTTTTCTTTGCATTTTCTAGATACTTTTGAAAAAACAATTTTTTGCATTGTTAAATTTTTTTGTACGATATTTGCCTATGTTTCTGTGTGCGTGGGTAGTAAGTCTATGTAAAACCCAAATATGGTAGATTTTCACTGAAAATTACAACATCTAAGGACCTAAAAGTGGCTGGGGGACGATAATAGGGCACCTTACCCTACTATTAAAATTTAGTGGTGACAAACGCCCAACTGCTGCGCCACTGTTCCGTCACTGATTGTTAGGGGAAAATCTAAGAAATATTTATTAAATGTAAAAATTTATTAGAGTTTTCAATTAAATATATATATATATACGGATACGGTTTTCACCTATGGGAACGTCCACGGCAATAGAAAATTTTTGCTGAAAAATTATTTTAAACGGAAATATAAGTATGATGCATCAATGTAAAGCTAAAGAGTTGCTGTATATGAATTTGTAAGTTTTAATTTCATAAGAATAAGTCTACACCGAAACTGAGCTGGAAATTAACAGTATAAAAATTCATTTACAGTTGAGCATAAAAATCCACTTATTGAGTTGTATGGTTTTTTTTTACTTCTGTTCATTAAATGAAATTTTTATGCATTGAATATAACAAGCTATTATTACATCCATCAAATCTACATAGTTAAAAGTTTTTAGCTAAGGTATTTAATGCAATTTTAACTTTATTTACTAGTTGATAATTAAATATCACAAGAGTAATACAAAACATATTAAATTTTTAATTTTATAAAAACTACTTAAAATTTTTACCCAAAACTTCTTACTCTCTGATTTCGAGGTATAAGACAGATTTTATATTAAATATTTTATTTATGCTATGCATGGATTAGGCTCTGGGATGTTGTCACAACACAAGAGTAACAAACGTCTGTGTCACAAGAGTAACACATAACACTCAGGCACGTAACCAGGGAGGGGGCTAAGGGGGTTGAAGCCCCTCCCGAAAGTTTAGAAAAACTTTTCAAAGTTATCTCAATGATAATAAAAATTGACAATCTTTTTCTTGTTTTTGTCTTCCATTCATTAAAACTACGTACGTGTTTAGTTGTAAAAATATAATTTTTTTTTCAATTACAGTTATAGCAATCCCTCGTTATATCGCTCATTTGGATATATTGTTTTTTATTTATATCTACCACTAAAAATATAAGTTCTTCTTAAAACGTAATTTTAACTGTTTTATGAACAGTAAAATTCGATAACGGTAATTCCATAACATTAATTTGACTAAGAAAAAGTAAGTGTAACACATGTATGGCGTATAAGTGAATTTTAGGAGTTAAACATATAACATTTGCTTGAATGTTATGATCTTCCTTAATTTTGTATACCCTCATTATATTTATATTCTTTAAATTGTTTGCGTATGAATCTTTAATTGAAAAAAAAATGTAGGAAGAGTAGTCTGTTTTTCTGGGAAATTTTCTTTGTCTTTTGAAGAATTATCAACTTTAGGGATAGATACCCCTTTGTAGGGATTTTTCGGGGAGTTTTTCCAAGCGCCCCCAAGAGAGTTTGCTACAAGGCAGCATCTAACATTCTAACAATCTTATTTCGTGCAGAGCAAGAAATTCTACTTGGATGATATATCATCATAGCGGTCCTCTAACGTTAGAGAAACCGATAAAAAAGGCTGTAAGCTAAGGCGCGCCACACACCAGGGAGACATGCGGCAGAAAAGCGTGAGGCATGCGACAATTTCACCCTGTTAACAAAGAAAAAAACCGGTTTGAACAGCAGAATTTGCCTCATGTCTCACGATTATTGTCGCATGTCTCTCTGGTGTGTGGCGCACCTTAAGAGCACTTTTAAGATTTAGAGCAAAGCCTGGAGCTGATGAATTGAAACGACATATTATACAGCCGTAGAAATGCTAATTATTTCAGCCCCATTCAGAATGAAGTCATTCAAATATATTCGGATATAGTTACCGAATAATCAAAATAAATAACGCGATCTGTTAGCTTGATTGCTGATGAAACTATGGACATTTCAATCACATAACAGCTTGCTCTTTGTGTTAGATGTGTGGGCTATTTGTAAAATTCAGAAAATCCATACTTTGGGAAGATATTTTAGGTTTCATCCTAGTAAATGATTTGTCCGCCGAAAATTTAACAGAAGTAGTATTACTACGCTGTGATGAGCTACGTCTTGACATGTCTAAATGCGTCGTACAGCCGTATGAGGGGGCAGTCAATATAGCTGATTATGTTAGTGGGGTCCAGTCTAGAATTCGATAGAAGTATCCAGAAATTAGGTACGTCTATTGTGCAAGCCACCGATTAATTTTTGCATTGTCCAACAGCATGCTGATTCCTGCCGTCCGAAACTGTGTTGGAACTGTTGATGACGTCTTCCAAACTGAAATATGGATCCTAAGACTAACATTTAGGCATACAACACGTGCAAACCCTAAAATTACATCCGCTAAAGAACATTTCATGGCCAAGGTCTTCATTCTCTGTGTAGAAAGTCTTATTCAAAATTTGAATGACAGATTAATTTCGAATGAAGAAATTCTAACAGATTTCCAACAGTCAGTGCTGAAACAATATTTTTTATTGTTTTTCCCATAGGATACATGAGGCTCATGTCAAATATTGTCAGTTTGTGGTTTTTTTTTTTTTTTTTTTTTTTTTTTTCGTTGCAGTTTCCCTATAAAAACATTTCAGGTTTCCGGAACCGGTTTGGAAACTAGAAGTGCTCTTGAAAACAATAAATTGTAACAGAAATCGAAAAATACGAAATAACAATTTTTTATATGGACATCAAGTATCCATGCAGAAATATACCTAAAGTTAAGCCTTGTTTATTTTTTACTTACGCTTTAAATTATGCAACTTACTTCTATTAGATCAGAAAAAATTCCAAGATTAAGCCCCCTCCGAAGGGAAATCCTGGCTACGGGCCTGATAACACTTTTGCATAAAACTGTGTTCTAACCAAAACAAACAGGATGCTTAAAGTTTAGTTGTTTTCTGTTATTAGAACAGTTCTTGAAATAGTTTTAGCCATAATTAAGGTTATTTTGTAAATTTTGAGGAAGATAAATTATCTTTATTACTTTTTTTTTTAATGGATTGACTTATTTTGATTCATTTTTGCTATTACTTAAGATTATGAAATAATCATGACAATTAAAGATAGATTAAAACAACTCGTGTCATTTTTTTGTGCTTTCTTTTGGTTTGAAGCACATGGTATTTGATCAGATATTTTATAGGCTTTGTAAAGCTTCGTTTACTAAATTCTGCTGTATGACCTAAGGAGATTCTTATAATAGCTCTTATGAAAAAGATTATGATAGTATATTTTAAAGGAAATGTTTATATTGCTTCTTATACACAACATTGTTTTAAAGAACGGGAAAAATTCTGCTAAGCGCCAAAAATTCTAAAGAAAATATAAGAATGAAATTGAATATGTTGATGTGAGAAAGAAACAAAACAAAATATATTATGATAAAGTGAAGAAAAGTCGTAGAGCCAGCAAAAGCTTCAGCAAGAGAATGGAAATATTAAGAAAAGGGAAAAGTAGAGAACTAGCTAACCTCAGATCTGTAACGAAAACAAAATCTAACTCCAGAACTTTGGAGAATTTTATATCGATGAAGATTGAGGTCAGAATTTTTCAACTAAATCTATATTAGTTAGGCGTGAAAAAGGTCACATAATTTCATCAATCCTAGGTGACATTTACTTAGAGAATAGAGAATACGTTTTTTGTTTAAAGAAGCTTTACTAAATTGAAAAACTGGATATTCCTTTGCAGCTTTAAAGCCTAGTTTCATAAAATAATAGAAAATTAAACATCAGAATATCTGCATTTGTCGTTATCACGAAAACATTCAAGCAATTCATAATGCAGTGACTGGTGCATTTCTTGCATTAAACATTCCTGTGAAGGAATTAACACTAGAACGTCAGGAAATTTTACTCAATCTTCATAAATAGATCTGACACCAGAATTTTTATTTAAATTATATATCTTATTTATTTAACTTTGTTCCCTGTGTAATTTAACTTATTTTATGAAGACATTTCTTGTCCGAGTCGATGTTTAATGTTTTGGTCTGTGTCGAATCGACACCAGCTGGATGTTCTGATGTTAATGATTTTGTCTGCAAAGATATATCATAATTAGAATGCATAAATCCTCAATGTATAATTTGCAAAGATAACATCGAAGAATTATTTGAAACGGAAGTCCATAATGCAGAACTTCTTATAAGTTATTGTAAATAGCAAAAGGTTGATAAACGTTTTGCAATTGACAGAACGCTTATCAACATTTTCTCAATACTATTACTTTCTCAAAACGTTGATAAACGTTTTCAAAAAGTAACCGTTAAAGAAACCATTTCTGATTGTTTACAAAATTTTCAAAAAAGCAAGTAAATCCATTTCTGTGGCACACATTCATTCAAACTTGTACACAGGATTATTTTGATAATGCCAAAAAAAGTAACCATTTCTCAAAGAATCGTTATGCCAGTGAATTTTTTGAAAACTGTACATTTTTATGCCAAGATGGTGCGAAATACAGAATTACTGGTCAAATCCACAAGCGAGTGTATTTTCAACCATTATTTAGTATGATCCCAATAAAGTAAAATCTTATGCTGTTATTTCAGACAATGCAACTCATAATCGATTTTCTGTAAATGCTCTTGTATGTAAAATTTCAATATAGCATCCTTAAGGGAATTTGTAATTTCCTAAAGTGTATCTGTTTAGCTTTTTTATATGATGGTTGTGCTTTCCAATTTGAACAAAAATATAACTATGCAAATATGCCTGCAACGAATCAAACCTCTTTCTCAATTAACTTAATTGGCATATATATATATATTTTTTATAATACTCCTGGTATAGATGCTGTAGATTTATTTTGTGCTGTTATATAATGATCTAACAAAAACATAACTGTGAAAAAAGGGAGCCAAGTTCTGTAAAGACAATGGCAAGAAATGAAGTGATATCTAAGTGGGTGCCAAGTTCAAATAAAATTCACTCAAACTTACCTACTGAAGTATTATAGCATTTTTAAAATTATTTAGAAATAAAAATTTTTGATAGCATATTAATAATAAATCTAGAACTTGGCAAGTTTTTATCTACGAGTCATTTATTTTTATTAATGACATTATTATATCAAAACTTGTTATTTCATGTTTGGAAGCCTTCATTTGAGTGAGCTCCTTCCTCTTGAAGGGCGGTGGGATAAAATATATCCCACCTAATTTTAACTGCAAAATGCCACATTGACACCAGAATTCAGGACTAAAAAGTTTAATTTTATTAAATACGTGAAAAGAAGCTTTTACCCATTTTGAAATAAATTTGTTTTTAAATTCTGGTGTGATTCAATCATTTCAGCATGTCACGAATAAAAGCTCTTTGTCCCTGAAGGGTTAAAGGGGTGCAGTCTCTAGAGGGATGACCAAGAACAAGCGTAAGTGTATTTGTCTCTTTGTGAGGCCTTTTAGTCTGTTTGCACTGAGGTTTCCGAAGGGTGGGTGCTAGAGTGATAACCAAAGACGAGCGGGAATGTATCTGTGTATTTATTGGTTTATCAAATCTTTAACATGAGTCATTTATTTATCACATAGTCATTTGTTTATAATAATAATTATATTAATTTTTTTATAATGACATTGTTGTTAATATCAACATCATCATTTTATTAAGACATGAAATCGATAGGCATAACATTTATCAAAAACTTGCCAAGTTCTAGATTTATTATTAATATGCTATCAGTAATTTTTATTTCTAAACAATTTTAAAAATGCTATAATACTTCAGTAGGTAAGTCTGAGTGAATTTTATTTGAACTTGGCACCCACTTAGATATCACTTCTTTTCTTGCCATTGTCTTTACAGAACTTGGCTCCCTTTTTTCACAGTTATGTTTTTGTTAGATATCATTACTTTTTGTAAAGTTACAATATATTTAGACACTTTACTTAATGCTTTTTAATGTGTTTACATGTGACTATTTTATTCGCCAAGCAACATTCAATTTTAATTTAAATTTCCTACAACAAAGTATTTGGCTGTCAATTTATGGCAGAAATCTATATTTTAATACTGCTATATTGAATGCATGTTTTGAAATGAAATGTATTGATTCGAAATTTTTATTGTTTCTGAAACAACAATTCCTATCAAATTCCTATATTAAATTTTCCTATTAAATATTTCAATTAAATTTCCTATAGCTGGGCCTGATTTTTTGTACTGAGAGTTAAAAATAAAGTTATGTGCTTATGCCACACTATGTATCATTCATCCATGGGCGCCGGCAAAGAGGCAGTGCAGAGGAAGGATATTGCTCTTCCCTGGATTTTCAAATTTAATTTAAATATTCTTTTTCTCTGATGATTTTGAAAATAAAAATGAACTTTATTCTTCTCAAGGGATTTAAAATAATTAAAACACTGAGAAAAAAAAGGAAATAAAATTTTTTCTTAGCCGAAATCTTTTACTACAATTAACTGGATATTTCGTTTGCAAACAGGGTTTTTCTCAAGTTTGTACCGTACTATCGCATTTGAGAGTTCTAATTTTTTATAAAATTTCCTGTTTTCGAAATGAACACTCGGGTTTTTGAAAAATAAGACCGCAACTGTTCATTGAAAATTTGATAAGGTTCGGAGAAAAAAACGACATTGTTTTCGGTATTTCATAATAGGTGAATATTAAAGGAAGAAAGTAGTTACTCAATGTTAATCGGCTACAGATCAGACTAGTTTCAAATGAGTCAGGCCTTATACATTAAAGGAATATTTCAAGATAAATGATCTTTAGAGTTATTTTGCTTTAATTCGAGCAAATTTGCTTATTTTCAACGTCCCCTGCCCGCTTAAAATATCCCAGTACGTTTAAATAACCAATTCTCGGCAAATGTAACATATTATTTAAACATATGAAACATATGTTCATATAAACATATGAAAGACTGTGCATTTAGCTATCCAAAACTGTTTTTGTTTCCTTTCTACGATCATTGGAAGTGCAGCTATGACTGATTGTTTTTAGGTCGTAATTACATAAATACGTAGCACCTATAGTCGTCGTTCAGTCCGTCTGTCCGTCCGCATATAACAGAGCAAAAACTACCCCCTTCGAATGGTCTGAAATTTTAAATATATGATTGTTGCAAAATTTTGTCGAGCCATTTCAAATTTTATGAAAATCGGATGTATATTTTAATTACAGGGACAGTCAAAAGTTTTTCTTTACATTACGGCCAATGGGAAAAATTATTGCAAGTGCATTTTAATGATGTTACAGCCTTCCGAATGGTCTGAAATTTTAAATATATAATTGTTGCACAATTTGGTCAAGCCATTTCAAATTTTATGAAAATCGGATGTATAGTTTAATTACAGGGACAGCCAAAAGTTTTCCGTTTCATTACGGGGAATGGGGAAAAAATTATTTCAAGTGCATTTTAATGATGTTACAGACTATGCACTTATGAAGTGCAAATAAATATACATTCTTTACAATATGGGGTACAAAAAATAATTAATAATGAACTAGCTATAGTACAAACGCACCTCATTTGCCACGTTTGACGAGCAATTTCCAACTTGTTATTTCAATTCTCAAACAAGAAGTTTTTATTTAAAAAACGGATATGTAAGTGTAGGTAACCTAAAAAAAAATAATGCCTTTCAATATTGAAATTAAGGAAGGTGCAACGTATAAATCGAGATATTTTTTAGGACGTTGAATATTTCTAATAAATTTTACGAAATAAAAATTTTAAATGCGCTTTCTGAAAACACGATTTTTGTGAACAATCAGTTGCTGCATGTTTTGCTCGGATTCAGCATTTGGCGCTTCTTTTGGCAAATTAAAATGTCACCTAATAGACGTAATGTTAATGTAAAAATGGACACCACCAGATAGGTAATTAATCTATTTTCCCATTTTTTTTTTTTTTATTCCTTAGTTTTATAGTGTAAACGAACTTCGCACCAAATTTGAAATTTGTAGGTGATATATATGAGATTTTTTGATGAGCGAGTGAGTCAGTCAATGATAAAATTATCGATTATCAGACATTTTCAAATGTCATTATCTCGGAAACTAATTATGTGTTATTTATAAAATTTTGGATTCTAGGTAATTAGGATGGCCTTACTACGAATTTCGTATTACAAGTACGTAGGTCAAATAGATTTTGGGTAGTAGATTGTCGAAATTTGGCAAAAACAGCTCGAAATGGTTCATATAATATAACACACGAGCATGTCAGAAGAACTTGGCAGACACACTGCCGTGTGTCTAGATTCACCAAGCAACATTTAATTTTAATTTAAATTTCCTACAAAGTATTTGGCTGTCAATTTGCGACAGAAATCTATATTTTAATACTGCTGTATTGAATGCATGTTTTGAAACGAAATATATTGATTCGAAATTTTTATTGTTTCTGATAAAACAATATAATCCCTTAAGCTAATATTAGAAAATTATAAAAATGTCTCAATTTGTTGATTTTCTGTAAGCAAGTAAACCCAGATAAACCCCCAGTAAGTAGATAGGTTTACAATGGAAGTCTATGGGAATTTGGCGAAATATTAGAGATAGCGCCACGTTGGCGACAAACTTGGCGGTATTTGACGACAGAACAGCGTCCCCTCCTACCGACAAATTAAAATTTCGCCTAACAGACGTAATGTTAAAGTAAAAATGGATACCCCCAGGTGGGTAATTCATCGATTTTCACATTTTTTTATTTTATTCCTTAGTTTTATAGTGTAAACGAACTTCGCACTACATTTGAAGTCTGTAGCTGCAGTAGATATATGAGATCTTTTTGATGAGTGAGTCAGTCAGTCAGTGATAAAATTATCGATTTTCAGGCATTTTCAAATGTCATTATCTCGAAAACTAATTATGCATTATTTATAAAATTTTGGATTTTAGGTAATTAGGGTGCCCTTACTACGCATTTCGTATAACAAGTAGGTAGGTCACATGGATTTTCAGTAGTAGAGCATCGAAATTTGACGAAAACAGCTCGAAATGGTTCGTGTAATATAACACACGGCTATGTCAGGCGAACTTGGCTGACACACTGCCGTGTGTCTAGATATAGGTGGGACGAAGTGCGTGCTAAAAGCAGTTCTAAGGAATACTGCTTATTTTGTCAAAATTGTTCATGGAAAAACAAAAGCAAGCATGCTCCATATATCAGATGAAGAAATAAAACAATAACGTTTCAATACTTTGAGAGAAAATACTAACAGCGAACAAATACAATTTGTTAAAACCATGAAAAATGACACTAATCTACTACAAACTACATACTAAGATGATTCGTACAAAGAATTTGTGTTTAATTAAGTAAATAATGATACAGGAGAAGTTGCAGGTGATATTATTGATAATGAAGACAATGATTTATTCTGTTCAGTAGCAGCAACTGAGAGGTTGCTATGTGGTTATAGTGAGTGATTTTAAAATATGATGATTTAAAGATTCATAGTTTTACTATTGAAGTAGTAAAAGAAAATTATCAAATAAAGTGCTAAAGACTATGAAAAGCAAAATGAATTCTTAAGTTTGAATCTGATGACCACATTATTTGGCAAAAAAGAATCAAATTGTGGCTGACATTAATGCTCCCAGATTGATAAACTTTCGAAAATTTTACAAACTCTAATTAATTTTAGAATTTTTTACATTTTTTTATATTATTTTAAAAATTAACCATCATTAAATGTTGTTTTGTACGGAAAAAATATATTTTTAAAACTTATTTTAATTATTTTGCGTAGCATTTAAATTGAATTTCTGCTAAAATTCCATTATGGACAAAATGTCACAAGAGTAACACATAACATTTTACAAAATCAAATGTAACTAATTCATGTATTATTAGATGAGTTCAATGATTAATCCACTTTAAAAATATATTATTATACTCTGCTATATTCTGTAAATTGTATTTCTATAGCCTCATATAATTCACAGAATTTCTGCGTCAAACACGATTTTTGAAAATTGCCTTTTTTTTTTTTTTTTTTTGGTCAAAAGAGTAACAAAATTTTTATTTATTATCTAAGCAAGTAAAATGCTTTTTGTTACAAATTGCATATGGTTTTATAAAAGTAGAACACGTGTATTTTTAAATGGTTGCATCAAATTTACCCTAAATATATTTTGTAATAAAAGAATTGGTAATAGATATGGAAATTTGCTCTGGTGGTCACAAGAGTAGCAACGGACGTTCCCCTATATTCTGTAACCCGGGAAGCTCGGGTTTGAACTCCTTGTTACTTTAAAATTCGAAGATTTATCTCTTAGCTAAAATTTGATTATATTTATAAATATCTATATTATAAAGGACAAACATATCTGTGCGAACGCATACGTCATTTTGCGAATGGCAACACTTTGAAATTTGAAATGAAATTTTAGTTTTGCAATTTTCTTTACTGCAAATTTTTAAACTTCTAAACATCGCACATTTTTAATTTTTATATCGTCGTATAAGGAAAAAAATGCTCTTTTAAATGTAATTTGTTTGAAAGCTGCATCTCAATTAATTTTTGAGATATTAATTTTTTTGCAGTTTTTAATACCATTTTTCTTATCGTGGCAACAAAAGTACCTCATTTCTATTGAAAGTCATTGAAAGTAAACGGAAAATAGTTGAAAATAGGAGATACTGTATCTTTTTATTGCCATTTTCTCATAAAACCTGAAAAAATAGTTGAAAATAAAATATGGGCTATGACAAGAATATTGTCTGTTATTCCGTGATAAAGATGTCATATTCACACTTTTCTATAGACGAAGTTTAAGACTGGGTTGTAACAATAGATTGCTTTAGCGGATGCAAATGACGTCATTTTATAAAAAAGCGTGTATTTTAATTCTTAAACCTGAATTAAGTTTTGTAGAAGTGCGTCATTTTCACAGCCCAGCTGCTTTGAAATTTTTCCCAGGTGAAAATGCTTCACTTTTGAGAATAATGTAATCGAAATCACACACTGATAAAACGCAATGTTTTGCAAAAAATTAGTCTTTATAGAAGAGAGGTGACATGCAAATAATAGCGATTTATATTATAGAAATTGATGATTCTCGCCTGGATGGATTTGCTTCGTCGAGTTAGACAAGCAAACAAGTAATTCGAGGTTTAAAATAATATCATGTTTTGTCCAAAATTCTCTCGAATAATACACTGCTCAAAACAATTAAAGGATATTGCAGTTTTAGGTGGATTTTGTGTCTGGTAAACTGTTTAGCTGATTGATACATGGTCGACAGACATAGTAGGTTATATGAGAATAAATTACACATGTTTGGCAGAAAAAAATGCATTTTATTGCGCATTTGTGTACTAAAGGAAAAAAACACAATTTGTGCATATGAGAAAAAAAGAATAAGAAAAGGTGTTTTCTTCAAAGAAAATCATTTTCAGTAGGGGGTATGGTTTCCACGGGCGGCCAGCTACGTTGAACACCTTTGAGGCATGGACTCAATGAGGCTATTAATGACGAGTTGGGGTATTCTGCCCCACTCTTCCAGAAGAGCTCTTTCCAGTTCTTGGAGAGTTTGTGGGGGTTGTTGGCGGCCAGAAACTCGTCTTCCTAGAGCGTCCTAAACGTGCTCGATTGGATTCACGTCTGGAGAACACGCTGACCATTCCATTCGAGTGATTCCTTCCTCGAAAAGAAAATCCTCCACCAGGTTTGCACGATGTGGCCTGCAGTTATCGTCCATTAAAATGAAGTTATCTCCGATTGCTGCAGCGTAAGGGAGTACAATAGGTCTGAGGATCTCATCCCTATATCGGCGACCAGTCAGAGCTCCATCTCGAATGATGTAGAGGTCAGTGCGCCCGTCAATGGAGATGCCACCATACACCAACACTCCTCCACCGCCAAATCTGACACTTTCGTGCACGAACGCAGGATTATTCCTACTGCCACGGTCCCTCCAGATGAAAATACGCCTATTATCCGGATGCACAGAAAAACGGGACTCGTCAGAAAACAGAATATTGCTCCATTCATTTCTCCTCCAGTTGACATGCTCGGTTGCCCACTCCCTGCGGTCGCGACGATGCCTTGATGTTAATCTAACACATACCATCGGTCGGCGAGCATACAGACCTACAGCATGGAGCCGGTTTCGGACAGTCTGAGTTGAAATCGTGGTACCTGTAACTGAGCGAAAGTGTTGTTGGAGAAGAGTATCGTTCATGGTTCGGTGTCTCCGAGCTGTTAACACTAAATACCGATCTTCATTGGGCGTTGTTGCCCGTCTACGACCTTGCCCTGGTCTTCGGCCTGCACATCCACTCTCCAAAAAACGGTTCCAGATCCTGGAAATGACACTTTGTGACACTCCAATGGCTTGCGCTACTTCGGCTTGAGTTTGGCCCCCTTCTAAGCTACCAACGATTCTCAAAGCTTCTGAATCTGTCAAATGACTTCGCTGAGACATCGTACTCATCGAAACAAAGCAATCACTGAATGCCGATCATCCTTGTCTTCATTCTCTTTTATCCAGTTGAAAGTCAAATTTCATTCGCTGCCGCTGAAGCGACGTTTTTGACGTCGAACTCAAAATTTGCATACTCCACAGTTTGAAAACCAGAAAAATTTGCATTTGTGATTCTCTTCTTCTATTTTCGGCAAAAAAAATTTCGTTTATATCTTTATTTTATATAAAACTTCAAATATCCTTTAATTGTTTTGAGCAGTGTAAAATGCTATTCTTTAAGACATTCTACTATAATTTATCAAAATAACATAATTTGCTTATTTTAATTTTTCCTAATTTTATATAATCTATATATTTAAAACACAAGTGTGTTTTTTAGTCATCTGCCCTGATCTTTCTGCTGAAGCAATTTTACTAATATATATATTTTTTAAACTGAAAGCTCTTCCTTTGTAGATGTGGTCGCACTATCTGTTTTTTTTTTTAAATATCCCCACTTTTATATTTTAATTTTAAAAGCATTTTATGAAATTTCTTCAAAATGGTGAAAATTAGATAGCTTTCATTGCTGCAGGCAAGAGAGAAATAATGAGGTATTTTAAACTTTATTCATGCTATTTTCTGATAAAAATTCAAAATTGTTGATAAAAATTGTTGTATAGGGTTTAGTGGCGCAAAATCCGATTAGGAGCAGAATATTATATCCCAACAAAAAGTTTTCGTAAAAAAAAAAAGCACCAAGTTCTCCTTAATGTTTCGGCCAGAAAAAGTAGTGATATCTGAAGTTCACACAAGTTAAAAGCCAAACATCCCAAATCTTTCATTGAAAAAGGCTTTCTGCGACTTGGCCGTTAATGCCTTCTACAGCATTTCAAAATTAATGATTGGAAATTACGAATTTATGAATTATTTAAATATTAAAAGTAATATTAGAATGCAAAGAGGCAAATTCACATAAAGACATTATAAGTAAAAGATTTCTGATAACTACCATTCAGTTTCAACAAACATTAGTTTTGATTACAGATCATTTAGTCCACTTGTGGTTTAATTGCTATTTTGTACGGTCTAAAGCTAAAGTCATTAACGTGAAACACAAGAAATAAAACAAAATTTACTTACTTCAAATCTCACAATATGTTACATTATATTTTATTGTATAATATTCAAATCTTGTGTATTGACGAAAGACATTTTTTTCGTTTGAACATTTATTATAGTTTGTTTGCATACACTAAGAGGTATTCGATTTATAAACTGTTAAAAGCTGATAATAATTATGTTTTAGCAATTAGGGATATTATCTCCTGAATACAAGTATTTTGTTATTTTTAACTTCTAAGCATTTAAATAGACTGAAGTTGTTTAAATGCTTTTTTCAAATGTGTATTTTATTTCTGTACTCTGTGCCACAAAATGCCTAAAATAATCAAAAAATGTAGTTGGCATGTAGC
This sequence comes from Maratus speciosus, assembly GCA_963932465.1. Lineage (NCBI taxonomy): Eukaryota > Metazoa > Arthropoda > Arachnida > Araneae > Salticidae > Maratus > Maratus speciosus. The sequence continues at coordinate 51,440,584 of OZ010788.1, forward strand.
TCATTTGTACATATTTGAAAATTTGAAAAACTCTCTCGAAGGCATTAACGGCCAAGTCGCAGGAAGCCATTTTCAATGAAAGATTTGGGATGTTTGGCTTTTAACTTGTGTGAACTTCAGATATCACTACTTTTTCTGGCCGAAACATTAAGGAGAACTTGGCGCTTTTTTTTTTTTTTTTTACCGAAAACTTTTTGTTGGGATATCACTACTTTTTGTATGTTTTTTCAAGTTTGTTATTCTAAACTATATTAACATGAAAAAACTTAAATTTCGGTACTTTTATGTTAGCCGGGAGCAAATCTCCTCATTAGCTTTTTGTTTTTTCGCCAATAGCAGTTTTCATTTTTCACATGTGTAAATTAGAAACAATGCTTTGATTTTCAAATAAAATATTTTCGTTTATGTTATTATTTCTTATTTATTTATTTACTTATTTCTATGTTAAATATTCTATTAAATAAAATGAGAGAAATGCATCTATTTTAAATGAGATGACCGAAAAGTATATGAAATGAATGCAATATGAACAATGGAGTTGGGAATAGTATTTGGCGATTTGCCACTTTCGCCCGGCTAACATAAAAATACCTTAATTTATTTTATTGAGCTTTACAAATTTATACTTTATTTCTTTTTATATTAAAGCACTAGCCGCCTCTAGCAAGCAGTATTTACCGTATTAATTGGGTACACGACATTTCGGTCCCGCCATTTCGGTCCCGCCGTTTTGGTCCCGAGACATTTCGGTCCCTGGCCATTTCGGTCCCGAGACATTTCGGTCCCTGGCCATTTCGGTCCTGAGACATTTCGGTCCCTGGCCATTTTGGTCCCGAGACATTTCGGTCCCTGGCCATTTCGGTCCAGAGACATTTCGGTCCCGAGACATTTCGGTCCCTGGCCATTTCGGTCCCGAGCCATTTCGGTCCTTAGACATTTCGGTCCCGAGACATTTCTTTCCCTGGCGATTTCGGTCCTTAGCCATTTCGGTCCCTTGTCATTTCGGTGCCCACCACCTTATAACTCGTATTCTAATTGTCGTGGGCCGCCAAACGCTGTAATTTAAACATTATTTGGGACCTTTTTAAATTTTTTTAACACCCCCACCCCCCCAAATTAAAAAAAAAAGCTGAATATAACAGTCCGATAAATTTAAACTTTTATAACTCCTGATAATGAAATCACAGCGAGCTGAAAATTTGTTTGATTGAACAATGTGATATAATTTTACAGGGGACATTGTCTTATTATTATTATTATTATTTAACAAAATGGATTTTTTAAGCTGTATTATTTGTTATTAATATTAGGTATTTTATATATACTATAAACTGCCATAGATGATTTTTTGGTTGTTTTCATACGTTTTTTAGAAGCTTTAAATTATCATCATTAATTAAATAATTTAAAAAACTGTTCTCATTTTTTCTCCTTCTTACAATTAGATTAATAATAAATGTCTTCAATAATTCAATTGGACACTTATAAGCTATTGTAGGCAAATATTTCCTCAAATCATTCTTCTACATCCTCTCCTTTAATAATTCAGAAATGAGATATATTTATTGAAGCAAAAATATTTAATTTTTCTTATTACTTTTATAATACAAAGTTATAATTTTGTTTTCATAAGTTACTTTACCATTATAAACATTGGGAAAACAATAGTGATTTGGTAATTAGGTGTGCCAGGAAAAATATTTTGTTGTCAGAAAACTCCACCTACCGCTTCATTTTTTTAAAAAAATAATTATTGGTTGCATTTTTAACAGTCTTCTCACCCATTGCAGACGATTTTTGTGAACTAATTTTATTGAAACTGGGCCTATTTTTAACTGACAAAACTAAGGTTTTTAGGTGCGTTCGTAATTATATAAATACGTAGCACCTATAGTCGTCGTTCAGTCCGTCCGTCTGCCCGTCTGTCTCCGCATATAACAGAGCAAAAACAACCCAACCGAATGGTCTGAAATTTTAAATATATGATTGTTGCATAATTTTGTCGAGCCATTTCAAATTTTATGGATCTCGGATGCATAGTTTAATTACAGGGACTGTCAAAAGTTTTTCTTTACATTACGGCCAATGGGAAAAAATTATTGCAAGTGCATTTTAATGATGTTACAGCCTTCCGAGTGGTCTGAAATTTTAAATATATAATTGTTACAAAATTTTGTCGAGCCATTTGAAATTTTATGAAAATCGGTGTATAGTTTAATTACAGAGACAGTCAAAAGTTTTGCGTTACATTACGGGGAATGGGAAAAAATTATTACAAGTGCATTTTAATGATGTCACAGGCTATGCACTCATGAAGTGCAAAAAAAAAAAATATATATATATATATATATACATTCAGTACAATATGGGGTGAAAAAATAATTATAAAACTAGTTATAGTACGAACGCACCTCATTTGCCACGTTTGACGAGCAATTTCCAACTTGTTTGTATTTGACGTTTATTTATTGATTTTTAATATTACCCTTTTCCTCCCACTTTCCCAGAAAAAAAAAATTAATAATTTTTTATTTTAGTTTTATTATTAATTATATTAATAGTTTTAAATTTCGGTGACTTTAAATATAAAATAAATGAACATGTAAAAGATAAATTTCAGTTTATAACTACTATATGATAAATTGAATATAAAATGTATTATGTATTGAGTTTATTTTAAAGTAAAAAAATGTAATGTATATTAATAATGTTATTAATTTAATAAATTAAGGATACATTAAATAAAAAATATATTTAATAAAATATTAATTTAATTTTCATACTAAAATTCCTAACTTTTTTGAGAATTAATTAATAGCAATTATTAGTAGCAATTATTAATAGCACTTAAACTTTTTATTCAAAAGTTTTAATTTATAATTTCCAAAAAATAATATAGGAATTTTTTGAAAAATCAGTCAAAAACATAAAGTCTAAGTAATAATTAATTAATTAATTAAACATAATAATAATAATAATAATAATAACAGTAATAATAATAATGCAACATTGTGCAAATACGTAAAAATATCTTTTAACAGTGTTAAGTGATATTATGCAGATTTTAATTTTTTAAGTACAGTTATAATTTACAATTCGCAAAAGGTAAGAAATTATTAATTAATTATAATTAAAGAGCAAAAATAATATTATAAGCTAACTAATAAATGAATAAACAACATGTTTATCTTCAGAACCCTTATCACTTTTATACATCCCAATGAAGTTAATAACGTTATAATAACCGAAAATTAAAAAAATATACATTTGCATTTATCCTATAAAAACTATTATATAGTTCATGTAATAGTTTTTAAACAAACAATTGATAAATTAGTTATCTAAACAATTAATAATTAAAATAATTTTGAATTGATAAATACGTTTAATAAAAACAATTCAATTTTTGATTTTTTTTTTTTACTTAACAATATGACTATGAGTGTTTTCAACTTGTCGTGCAAGTTAAATTCATGCTGTATCAAATTTATTGCAAACTAACGGCAAACAAGTAATCAAAAATACTGCAAACTTACTGCAAAGTAGTAATCTTTCCATATCACACTATAAGTTTAACCCCTTCGAAGGGGTCAATAGACCTGATCAGGTCTATTGATGCGAAAGCGCCGTCAGAAGGCGCATGCATAGGTTTTATCACCATAAACAAGTTTAGGTAATATTTGTACTTTTCATTTCGAGCAATTTTTGGTATTTAATAAGTATAACGTTTAGAATAAACGGTGCCTACCGAATAAAATTTCTGCAATTTCTGCGTATGTGCTGATTTTCATTGTTGTTGAGTCTCTCAACAGAGAGATTTTTTGCTTTAGTGAATTAAAGACAGTCTTGCCATCAGTTTCACAACAAACTACTCATGCAAGTGGGTGATGGTATACCTTGCGGGAGATTTGCTGCGAATTTCTCAATTCAAATTTGTCACGGCAAGATAATATCAGAAAAAATCAAACTTTCTGCTAATGTTCATGCTATCTGGGTTACCTCAAAAATTTCCATGGGGAGCGCGGCGGATCGCATGAACGGCTCATGCGATTGACACTTATATGAAATCATTATCCAATATTTATTACAGCACAAATTCTTAATTCAATGGCAAGAAATTAAACATGAAAATTGCTGTTTTACACTTAACCACTTGGCCCTAACTTTATTGTAGGCAAATGTTATATAATATGAAACTTGATTTAACCCATTCGCTGCCAAAACTAAGAATTTTCAAATTTTTTGTTGAAGGTCGTTTGCCAGCACAAATTCAGAAAAATAAATTTCGCTTTACTAATACAGCGAAATTTCTGCCAATAAATGAGGCATTTTTTTTAATTCTAAAATAGTGGTGACAAAGTAATCAATAAATTAAAGCCACGAGTATACTCGTGAATGACAGCGAATGGGTTAATTAAATTTAACTCTTCAGTATGCGCTCAGATTTTTACATCATAAGTTAATCTTTTTCACTGGTAAATATTAATGTAACTTGAATGTACTATTAGTTGCAGTTATAGAGATTGGCCTTATATTTTTTATCCATGCTTTTTTTTAAATTAAGAAATTAAATAAGGATATACCTAAATTCTTAAAGTTACTCGAAATACTTCTATCATATATACACAGTCAAGACAAGATTCCAAGGACTGATAAAAAGCTCCATTTTAGACAGGCTTCCATGTAAAGAAGTGTAATTAATTATACTTCTAAGATACACTACCTCAATAAGATCTATTGTTCGTTTCGCAGGGATTCTGAAACTCTTCCGTTTGAGACAGGATTCCGTTATAGAAAGATTCCTCTTTCACAGGTTTCACTATGCTTCACTAAAGAAGGGTGAAAATCCCTTTTCAGACAGGTTTTCAGCAAATTTAATTGTATCGCAATTCATATTAAGACCATGTAATGCTTACGTTAAAGACAGGATTTTGTTATAGACAATTACTATTTTGACAAGTTTTATTCTATTCATATGATATAAATAAGTATATTTATATAAATACACAAAACTTTTAAAAATGGAACCTGCCTATAACGGAGTTCTGTCTTAAACATAAATGTTCCATAGTGCTACGGAAAAGAATACTATACAAATACACCAAATAACACGGAAACTTGTGTAAAACGGAATTTTTCACCAATATTTACAGTTTCATCTTGACAGGTTTTACTATATATATAACATGAAGGGAAAATTCTGGACCCTCCCCCCCCCCCCTGAAACGAAATCCTGGCTACGCCACTGCATGTCGTCCCGGTTTTTTAAGCCATTAAAGATGAAAAATGCCGTGTGGCCACAAAAAAGTGCCGGCTGACTAGAACAAAGAGAGCGCGAGTAGAATAATTCTTCTATCTTTATTTAGCATAATCAAATGGGGGAAGTCAGGACATCTACACTTGACATATATATATATACATGTATAATATTCTTTTGAATGAATAACATATAGATATCAAGAAAAGCCAAATATGTTTTCTAAATTTCCAAATTTCTTCATTGTGATATATTTATAAAATTTCTTAATTTAAAATGAAATTTTACGTAAAAGTGATTCACTATACATTATTATTTTGAGATTTTGTGTTATTTTTTGTATTTTCATTTTTACTTTTTATTTGTCATATTAAAACATGTAGGCTGCTTTAATTCTAAGTATATAAGTCAAATAAATAACAAAGAAATATTTGAAATACAGAATTAATTTTAAATACGAAAAGAATATTTTATGACAATAGAAATTTTAAAATTTTGATTTATGTTTTGCTCGTAGTTTTTGAATGCAATAAGCATATAAAAGTCTTAAATATATTAAAAAGGATTTGTAATTGTTGCAAACCACTTCACCGTCTACAGGTATGGGGAAAAAGTGCTTTTATCCCCGAGTTATCTCGGGGCAAATGGTGAAGTGGTTCAAAATTAAAAATATTTTTAAACTTGTCATTCGACACCGGTAGAAATAGCTGTAATATTATTGTTACATGTAAAAAGATTAATGCTAACTTTTAAATAGTTTTTCAAAAAATAGTAAATTAAAATAACTATTAAATAAAATAGAAAGTTCTAGTCTGTTCCGGTGCAGAATTTAAAAAATAATGTGTCTTTATCACAATTCCATGTTAAGAACCCCCTTTTTAAAAAAAATATGTAAAATGCAATACATTTAAAATTGATGCGCCGTTAAATAATAGGATAAAATAAAGATTTGTAAAAATATTTGCAGATTTTTTCATTATTAATCACATAGTGTGCAAATTTTATACAATTGAATATGTGCATTTTGCATGGGCATTTGCATATGAAAATTAAAGCTCGACTTATAAATATTTTTAAATTGTCTGGACTTTATATTTATGATAGACTAAAATATGAGGAGCTTCTATAAAGAATCCACAGAACTCTCCCTTCCCCCACTCCTGAAAACGATTACTTCTACCATATAAAATTTGCATGGGGTGCTACAATTTGATTGCGAGTTGTAAGTGTTTGCGGTTTTCGGGCCCTTATATTCGGTTATACTAAAATTTCAAGGGTTCAGTTAAAAAATCTTATAATGTACCTCCTTTTTTAAAGATTACGTTTACCGTACAAAATATGAGTGTGATTACAGAGAGAGTTATAAATGTTTTAATTTATCAGGAACTTATACTTAAGATACACTAAAATATATAAAAAGTCAACTGAGCCCCCCCCCCCCCCCTGCCTTATAAAACGATTATGATTATCATAGGAAATTTGTGTGGGCTGCGACAATTTTGATCTGTGTTATAAGTGTTTGCGTTTTCGAGTCCTTATATTCGAGTTATACTAAAATTTAGGGAGTTCAGTTAAAAAATTTGATAATGTCCCTCCTTTTATAAAGATTACGTTTACCATACAAAATATGAGTGTTTTGCGATAATTATAGATCGAGTTATAAATGTCTTAATTTATCACACCCTTATACTTATGATACACTAAAATATAGAATATGTCAATCCCCCCCTTGTTTTTTCAAATGATTACCATACGAAATTTGTGTGTATTTACTAAAATTTTAAGGCCTTTATTTAAAAAACTCTACAATGTCCCCTATAAAATTGTCACCTATTTCAAATGCACAAAATTTCAGCTTGCTGGAGAAGGGACCGAAATATCTCGGGACCGAAATGTCTTGGGACTGAATTGTCTCGGGACCGAAATGTCTTGGGACCGAAATGTCTCGGGACCGAAATGTCTTGGGACCGAATTGTCTCGGGACCGAATTGTCTCGGGACCGAAATGTCTTGGGACCGAAATGTCTCGGGACCGAAATGTCTTGGGACCGAATTGTCTCGGGACCGAAATGTCTCAGGACCGAAATGTCTCAGGACCGAATTGTCTCGGGACCGAAATGTCTTGGGACCGAAATGTCTCGGGACCGAAATGTCTTGGGACCGAAACGGCGGGACCGAAATGGCGGGACCGAAGTGACGGGACCGAAACGTCCTGCTTCCGTATTAATTCCATGTTAAACGATGCATCCATGTTACTGTTACTCATAATTTAATTTACTTGCCCATTCTTTCGCCAAGTCGGAAGCTTTTGATAGAGAAATCAAGAACTCTTTACGATCATGGAATCACATCATATATTTTGTGTTGTTATGTATTTCATCTTTCGTGACAAATATCTCTTAACTCACTTATGCATGTTTCCTTAGCAGTTACGATTCGTTCTCTAATGCGGAAATTTTAATCCTATTAAGTAATCTTTTCTAATTGGGCTCACTGCCAATTGTTGTATTTTAACTGATACAACTGGATACAAGTGAAATGGTTCTTATGAAATCCTTTGACAATATCTGCATTTGCATTAAACCATATTGATGCTAATATATTTTTGTTTCACGTTAACCTTTTCAATAGACTCGATTACGGAAGAATAGGTCTACCGGCTCACTGCCATGATCCATTTGAAAATCTATCATTCTTCTCATCTGATCGTGTTGAAGAATTAGTCAATGTGTCGTGGTTTTAAGATTTTAGCTAATTTTATTCGAAACCTGAAAACTAAAATGCGAGGAACCGGATTATAGAAAATTTATTCTAACGTACATATCAATTAACAGGTTACATATTATAGAATTATAATAATCATAAGGAGAACTGGCAGTTTCAATGCTTTAATAGTTTCCGTAAATTTTCTTTATATAATACAGAAGTTTTAGCGGGGTAAAGATTAATAACATAGTCATAGTAAGTATAATAACAGTAATAACAGTACAATATAATAACAATAGCAGAAGTTTTGGGCGGTGACGAAACTATTAGCACTTTGGAAATATTACTACGTTATATCATTTAACTATTCAGATGATATGCGGGAAAATAAAAATGGCTCGCATTAATAATTAACTCATTGAAAAATAGCCACTAGCGTCAAATATTCGCCACGCTTGCCGAAATTTAGCAAAGTTTCGCCAAATTTGGCAATATATCATGTCAATTCTCAAATTTGGCGACAAAAAAATGTTTTGTGTATTCTGACGTCATAATGATGCATATGTATTATGTATTATACACATACCTATAATATGCATAATGCAAATGTATTACGTATTATATGCATATGTATAATATGTATGATGCATATGCATAAGTTCATTAACATCACTAAAACGCACTTAAAGGAATAGTGTTCCATAAATAGTAGGGATAATTGCCAGATTGACCAGAGTGCTATTGAGATTAGAATTCCGACATTTATAATAGACCGGGAGGCGTCTGTACACACCATCACCTCATCGATTTTACAGCTGAAATTTTAGGATTGGTTAAAACTAGATTAGCATATTTAAATGCAACTAGTCTGTTAAGTCATATCTTGGTAGAAACCACCTGAAGACCTAATTTTAGTGGTTAACTGATAGGTTTACTATTGTATTTTCCTGCATACAAAAGTTTGGAAACATGGAGGAATGGGTGCAGGAAAACACAATGGAAAATCCACCAATTAACCCCTAAAATCAGGTCTGTAGGTGGTTTCCACAAAGATATGACTTGGCAGACCAGTTACATTTCAATACGCTAATCGATATTTAACTAATCCTAAAATTTCAGCCGTCAACTCGATGAGGTGATGATCTGTGCAGACGCCTCCCGATCTTTAATAAAATTTGTTTTAAGGAAGTAAAAGATAGAAAGATGGACAGATAAACTGAAAGATTTGCCTTATTAAGATTTTTGTAAAAGCATATAAAAATTCATTCAGCTTGAAATCATGTAGCACCTTTATAACTCAGGCTAATTTTCTGTAATCGGGTTTTGGCGAACAACATATCTTATGTATAACTATAATCTTTCTTTTACAGATTTAAAATTAACAATAAATTAACAGTAAGTAGGCTAATAATACAATATAATAACATTAGCAGCGGACTTCGGACGCCGCATCTGTCGCACATCGTTAAAGACAGTTTATTAGTTACACATTTCATTTAATTAAAAGGAGATTTTTAAACTTTCATATGGAATTAGGATATTTTTCCACTATAGGGACCTTGGCATTTTTAAAAAATCTTGGCGCAATTCGGACTTCAGAAACTGAGATATGTTGCCAAGCAACTATGAAATGATATAAATACACGATATAAGCAACTATGAAAACAAACCTGATGAACTTTTATGTTATTTATACATGTATTTATATACATATAAACATTTTATTTATACATGTATAAAATATTATTTTTTATATACAAATTATTTATGTTGGTATATAAAAATAAATAAACGGGTTCCTTACATTAAATAACTTGTATACATATGGAAAAAATTGCTTGTATATATGACACAGTAAATAGGTTGCCAGAAAATACGTTAATATCAAATTTCTTTTCTCGTCAAGGCTATTTTCTGTATTTCGGCAAGCCTACTATATCGGAAATGTACCGAATTGCGGTTATATTTTGTTAAATGTTTTATTGTTTTAATATCGTAAATATATCATAACCTATACTAATTAAAATTTTTAGGTATATTCATTTTTTCCATTTAACAAACATCTTTGGAAAAGCATATATATAAAATGTTATTCTGCTTGAAGTCACGTGACTCCCTTCAAAACTCTGTAATCGAGTTTTGGCGACCAACATTGGCACAATTGAATGTGTTAAGGAACTGTTTACGGCCAAATGAATACCCCCTGTTTGAAGGGTTTAGAGACGGAAATTCTGTGTTTTCAGATTTTTCTGGTTAATTGTACTACAAACCCGACTTACTTGTGAAATTTCATGATTCTACGACTTTTAGAAGTACCTTAGTTATTTGATGATGCGAAGTGAGTCAGTGACAAAAAAGCGCTTTTTCGGAATTTAATATTTCGAAAACTACTAAATATAGAAACATGAAATCGTGGAACCTTAGTTCAGTTTGACCATACGAACATGTGTATAAAAGAAAAATTTCTATATTAAGGAACTGTTTACGACCAAATGAATACCCCCTGTTTGAAGGGTTTAGAGACGGAAATTCTGTGTTTTCAGATTTTTCTGGTTAATTGTACTACAAACCCGACTTACTTGTGAAATTTCATGATTCTACGACTTTTAGAAGTACTCTTAGATATTTGATGATGCGAAGTGAGTCAGTGACAAAAAAGCGCTTTTTCGGAATTTAATATTTCGAAAACTACTAAATATAGAAACATGAAATCGTGGAACCTTAGTTCAGTGTGACCATACGAACATGTGTATAAAAGAAAAATTTCTATATCTCTCCCTAAAACGACGTTATGTGGGGGTGAAAAGTATGCCGAAATGGTTCAGGAAAAGGTAGCTTACGGCTTGTGCGAACTTGGCGGACGCACTGCCGTGCTCCCAGATTAGGGCATAATAACGGAAAATGACATAGTGCTTTTGAAAACACGCATTTTTTCCCATAAATTTTCTATTATAGTGATTTTCCTTCTGCATGTGTACTGATACTAAGTTTCAGACACTAGGCGAAATGCTTATTTAAGTGAAAATGAAGTCATATTTAAAAGAAAACGATCTTTTCTTAGATAAAACTAAGCCTTTTAACACAGATGCGTCTAAAAACCATAAATTACGTAAATTTTTACTCTCCAAAATTGAGAAATTAGAATCACAAATAAAGAGTGCGTTTTTTCACATAAAAGATGTTGCTGACAATCTTGACTTCAAGTTTTGAGTTAAAATGATTTTTAAATGATCAAACAAATACAACTTTAAAAAAAATTATGAATATGGATATGAGAAGTGCGTATGCAAATTTTGAGAAGGTGAAAAATGCTGTTTTCATTCCAGAAATCCAAGCATAAGAGCCTCAATTGATAACCACATCCTAATAACTGATCTTTATTATATTTTACTGATTATGTATCTATATTATAAAGAACAAACGTATCTGTGCGTAACGCTGACGTCCTTTTGCGAATGGCAATACTTCACGATCAAATTTCGGTCTTGAAATTTTCGCTACTGCATTTTTTCAATCTTCTGACCATCATACATTTTCAATTTTTGTCGCATAGGGAAATAAATGTACTTTCAAATGCAATTTGTTTAAAAACTATATTCATTGACTGATGTATTATATTTTCTAAAATAATTTTTTAGCATGATTTTTTTTAAAGTTTATCTTATCACGTGCCGGTTTCAATACATAAAATAATAAACATTTTACACATAAAGCAACAAACATTTTTCAGCATTTGTTTCTGACTATTTTTGCATAAGGAAATTAATACTTCCTTTATAAGCAAATAAAAGGATAATATTAAAAAACCCCCACCAAACTAACATATTTGTGAAAGACAAATTAACGAAATTAATACTTCTTTACAACTTACTTATAAACAAATAAAAGAATAATATTGAAAAAGCACAAATCTAAACATATTTGTAATCGCACAATTTAAATCTTTAGACCACCAAATGGAATCTTTTTTTTCAAATGGAATTTGTTTGCAAAGTTCACCTCAGTTTACTGATTGTCTATGGTTTTAAAAACAATTTTAAAGCATGAAATATATTTTAATTTATCTATATCGCGCGGAGCTCGATTACGAAAGATTAATCCGTTTGCCCTTAAAACAAAATAAAGAGTTCATCATTTTCTTACGGTTAATTTCCATTAAAAAAAAACTTCCCTATGAATGAATAAATAAAATAACATAAATAAAACACAAATTTACCAGACATGTATAAGCTCTGAAATTATCAGAATATAAAAGGATGCCATAAGTAGTAAAATCTTGGCAAATAACTCTTAGCATGCGGCTAATAAGAAAATATCGCTTTTGATAAATTTCAAAAATGTATTTGATTGTGTGATTCGTATTTTCCATATGAAAAATGCTTTTTTAATGTAAGTGGTCAATCTAAAAAATTTATTGCATATAAAAAAATTGTTAGTTTTCAATTTAAAAAAAAAATGTTTTCACCTATATTCTTTAACCTGGGAAGCCCGGGTACGATCCCCTAGTACTAATAAAAGATATATATATGATTAAAATGAAATCACGTATGTGGAAATAAATGTAAAAATAAAGTAAAAAAATATTGAACAATGGAGAGAGAAATATATATAATACGTATGAATAGCCTTTTAGTTTTCATTATCACGTGCCGCATATAAAAATAACTCCTAAAAGATATTTTTAAGTGAAACTACTTGTATTTTATCTTTTCTTCGATAACGCTTGTGTTTGTATTGCTTTGTTCGGATATTCGGCTTTACAGAGATATGAATTGTGAAATAATCTTATTGAATTGTATAGGACAATGATAAAAAATCTTTTTTTTTTTTTTTTTTTGCGCGCCTGATAAAAATTCACAAAGGTTCTTCATTGACGTTCAGAAGTGCATACATTAATATAAAAATTATATTAATAAAGAATTATCTCCAGAGAATTTTTTCTATAGTAATTTTTAACATTACAAATTTAACTCTTAACTTGCTTGTTATACTAAGTGGATAACCAGTAGACTCGTGTGAGACTTTCTCAATGCTATCTTTAAAATTTTGTGCTGATACTTTTTCCATTAACCCTTTCGGGTCCGATTTTTTTTTTCAAGTTTGAGAACAAAATTATTTTTACTTTAATCATCTTAATCGTAGCTATCCAAATAGATTTACTGAAGTTTAAAGATTATTTCATTGTCTGAAATCTAACGAATGTACTTATTTTGTGTACTATTCAATTCATATCCATATGATAATAGGTTAAAGAAGAGTTTTTGGAGACGTTTGAAAAATATCGTATTACAACAGCGTTTAACAGGTATTACAACTTTCTAATTTTATTGCGTTTTATCACACATGGTTCGTTCAGAAAATTAACCTATATTTTAAATTTAAAGAGTAAAATATATGTATAAAATAAAGAAATCACCAACAGTGCAAAGAGAATTAAGCAAATTTTTATTATTGTTGTTATTACTAAATGTCAAAACATAAATTAAGTCATACAGTGCTCAGCAAAAGTTTAAACAATGATCGATTACACTTCTGTAATGAGAAGTATGCAACGAATTGTTGTAACTCAGTTATCATATATTACTTGTGACTTGCCCTTTATTCACAAACAATAAATTTTAAATCATACACTTTACATAATATACGATGACAAAAAAACAAAATTAACATTGTGGTAAAAGTATAGACAATCTGTATAATTACAGAAAAATAACCATAAATTAAAATCGAACTGTATCTACATTATCTGCACAATTAATGCAAAAATGCTGCTTTCCATTGGAGAAACTAAATCTTACATCATTTGGGGGTCTATTTCCAACCAAACATGCTTAACAACAGCTCGAAGTTCATTAAGGGTGTTCTCAAATCGAAAAGGGGAACTTTATGACAAGTTTTAATTTATTTTTGTTCGAAAATGCGTGAAACTAGCTGGTGTTGTTGTTCAGAAACTATGTAATTGAGCTGTTTTTTCCATTTTTTGCAAACGCAATAGATTTTTCAGAAAATAATGCCAAAGTGGGCGTTTTGAACCGTATTTCCGTGCGAAGGGAGAAAGAACACTCAAGAGCGGGCGAAAAACGGGTTTGTCACGTGATCGATTTCACTTATAACTCAATAGGTAATTAATTGATGGATCCAAAAATGGAAAAAAAAGTTTCATTCCAAATCATTTCCATGGGCAGGCTTTCCAATTTTATATCTTTCCGTTAAAAAATGAATTTGTAAATATGTCAAAACGTTTTTGGCTTGTTGAGCAGAGCAGTTAAGAACAGCCTTAACAGAAGAGTGTTGTCAAAAATTTGAGTAAACCTTACGAGATAGGATGCCACAAAGGTTTTCGGTTGGTTCATATCAGGGCTACACGCCGGCCAGTCGAGAACAGTAATGTTTAGAGAGTTAAACCAAGTTTTTGTTTTGTAATGCAACATGAATGGACGCATTATCTTGCTGAAATACATACTTTGGACCAGCTAAAAGTTCCCCAAATGGCTGTAAAGGGTTCTCCAATGAATGTATGTAGTCTTGCGCTGTTTGGCGACCATTGATGAACTCTAGATAAACTTGAGCAATAAAGCAAAATGAGGCCCAAATCATTAAAGAGCCACCTCCTTTTTGACGACTAAAGAAAGTCCAAGGCTCTTTCCTTAAGTCGTGCCAATAGTATGCTCATCCATCTGAGCCATCCAAATTCCATTTTTTTTTTTTCTGTCAGTGAATATCACAGTACACCACTGGAGTCCACATGACACATGTTTGCAAGCCCACTGCAGTCTCATCAATTTGTAGTGAGATTTCAAAGCTGGCTGTTTTCTCATTTTCCTTCAAACTAATTTTACTTCTTTTCTTAATTCATCTACGAATCGTATCCGTTGGCACAAAAAGTCCTGACTCAGTTTTAATGTGCCTAACCTCATCATTTCTGTAGGTGCCAGTTTCTGGATCCTTCTATCATCTCGTTTTCTGGTCACACGAGGCATTCCAGATCTATGTTTTCTTAAAAGGAGCCACCCTTAGACAATACTCGCCACACAGACTTTTTTGAACGATTCAAAGTAGCTGAAATTTCTTTAACAATCTTGCCTTTTAATTTCAGCTTCCATATTTCAGTTACTTATTCTGACTGAATCTCTCTAGCTCGCGGCATCTTCACTAACAAATGCTATCGGGAGGTGCACTTAAATACTTCATGCAAGTGACGTCATAAGTTTGAAATTTGCATTTTTCCGTGAACAGTTGCCAAAAATAAAAAAAGTGTCTAAACTTTTGCAACATGCGAATTTCACTTTTTTCAGTCAAATTAAATATTATCCCACATTAAAACTATTATTTCCGTCCTAAAATGTTTAAAATATATTTTAAAATAAGTATAGCCATTTGTATAATCCAGGAGTTCGAATTTTCTATTTAAAGGTTTAATATCATCAGTGTCTAAACTTTTGCTGAGGACTGTAATAAGAAAGACATAGCCATATACTATCATTACTACATGTAGATAGTAACAAAAGTAATTGTTAAGACAAAATAATACTCGATGAAAAGAATGTACTATTACTAGCACACCAGACCCGAAAGGGTTAATTTTTAATAAACAGCAGTTTTTTTTTAATCAAGAAACGTGTTTTAACGAAATTTGTGCATGCTATGTAAAAACAATTGTCGTATGATACCTCATTCATCGTTGTGCGTTTTGTATGTGCATAGAAAACAGAAGTTGACATCGAAAATAAAATATATATCAGTAGGACCATGCAAAGGCTTCGAACCGCAATCTAATATTTTCTAGCAATATCCAATATTTTTTAGATGCAGGCTTAAATTTTTAAAGATAAAAAATATCTACAAACAACATTAGTCAAGCCAGAATAGCATCTCATTCAGGGGCGTAGCCACAGATATTTTTTGCTGGGGGGGGGGGAGAGAATCCGAAAATTTCCCAACTTGGAACAAATTGCTTCAATTTTCGACTAAAATGATATGCACAACGTGTGTAATAATTATAATGATACTTTACTTTTGCATAAAAAATTCCTTTCCAAAGAAAAATTCTGAAACTGAAAACATAAAAATTCTAATTATGGGTTTGTTTACTAAAAAAATAAATACGCTTTTTACTTTCTTCTATCTTTACGAGAAGAAAGTATTGGATTCATGAAAAAATTCGACTTCTGGTTTTAGACTGATTTATACCTTTTAGTAAGTTCTGAACACGATTCGACTGTTTTTAGAAAATATCTGTCTGTCTATATGTGATACAAATTTTGTGGGCGCTCTAACACAAGAGCTAATACACGAAATTTAATAAAACTTTAGAGATTCACTTATACAGTCGAACCTCGTTAACGCGAACACTCAAGGGGGGACTTTTTTTGTTCGAATTAAAAGTAGTTCATGTTATCGGAACTTAACTACATTACATACAACTGGACGAGGCAATCGGAAACAGTTAGTGTTAACGAGGTTTGACTGTACCTTGATAAAAATTGGTGCTGATTTGTTTTTGGTGTAAATCGTCCAACAGGTGGCACTGCTATGCGGCATTTTTCACGATTTACATGATTTTAGCGATAATTATATTTCAAAAACTATTGCACGAAATTTGATCAAACGTCATATTCTGTTAAACCTTGACATAATTTGATGCAGATTAGCTTTTTATGTATATCATATAGCAGGTGGCGCTGCTATGCAGCATTTTTCACGATTTTGCGATAGCTGTATCTCAAAAACTAATGCACGGAATTTTGTCAAACTTCTTATTCCACATAAGTAGCACTTCCACATAAATAGATCCTTATTAGGCTTGGGTCTATACTGTCCAAAGCTATCGTTTTTGTGCACTTTGAGTAAGGAATTTTGGTTGCAGACATCTAAGAGGCTGGGTGCCAAAATTGAATGATTTGTTTGAAAAATGCTATGCTTATATCTCCTTTTTAAATGCACACAATTTAACAAATCTATACCTTTAGAGTTTGTTATTATAGGCAAAGAATTGTCATTTAACTTTGACACTGTGATTGCAAATTTTGAGGCATTAACATGTATGGAGTAGAAGAAAATTTTGGCATTGGCACATCCGACTAGTTTTCAATTAATATCAATGCTTGTGGTCTTCAAAGAATCCCACCTGTTAATAACATCGCTTAGTTTAATAAAATTCCCTATTTCACTTTCATATTTTAAAAGCATTAGGCTGTCATGTCTGTCATCCCTCATTGTAGCTTGCAATACATATTTTTAAATTTTTATTTGACTAAAGATTCTTTCATTAGATGCAACGCCATAAAGATAAGCTACTGTGAATGTTAAGGTACGAGTATATAGTTTGACGGCGTGACCCAAATAGTCTTTGAATTTCATGGCATGAGTAAAAGGTTTAAGTGAGTTGGGATTTGGTTTATTTCTATTTGACTCTGCAAGTCATGTACATCCGGTTTCTCATATCCAGGTGGAAACATTATTAAATTTTCCCTTGCACAATTGTAATTTAGATATGGAATGCATTGCTGCAATATTCTCTTGATATAGGGAACATTGTCATTTAAGCCTATTACTAAATTCCCGAAATTTTCTTGTATTTCTTATAATTCTTTACTGTAAAACTTATGTGTATCAATGTCCATTGCTGTGCTATTATTTTTATCTATTACATTTGGAGAAACCGTTTTTCTACGGTGCTTTCGGAACTCAGCTTCTTCAGTCACATCCTAATATTCATAATTGTTTGTGAGCTTGTCTGTAAGGAAATCTTTATTTCTTCAAAATTTTATTCAAGTGCAACGTGTCAGTGTTACAGTGCATGTATATTTTTTCTTCAGTTGATGGACTGCTTTCATGGTCATATTTCTGTTCCAAATTAAAATCGTCCATTTTTTACCTTTTTCATCCTCGAATGGATTTTTAGACGCTCCAAAATCTTGCACGAAAACTGTTTTACTATTATGAAGGGTTTCTTCGTGCTGATATTTACAGTAACTTTTTAGAACAGCTTTAAGCACAGAACACTGGACTTTTGGTTTAAAATTTTATAAACACATATGAATATAAACGAACAGGACTGATATATTTCCGCATATAAATAAAAGTAAATTGTGACAAATTTATCTAAAGTAACGACTTCTTATATCCGCATTTGCTCATATAACGCTTTTTACTAGACAGCGAAGGGTTAAGTAATTTTTGCGGCAAAAAAATCATGAGAATGAGTAAAATATTGTCCAAAAATCGCAAAATTAGTCAAAAAAGTTGTGAAAACTCATCAAATCTTCTTGCCCATAGCTGTGTTTCAAGTAGGTTACTACATTCCTTTCTGTTGTGCTACAAGTGATATCCAATTTTCAAAAGAAGCTGCAATCCCTTTGGATTAAAATAGCTGGATTCTCTTTTGGGAGGAGAAGGGGAGGTAGGGTGATATTTTTGAAAAAGGAACAAAGTCTTGGAGGAAATAAAGGAACTGGTTAGTCAGTTATTGATGGACAGGAGTAGAGAAATTTAGGTCTGGTAGATGTACAATATTTTTGTAGAACTGAAAAATACAATGATAGATTGAGTGTGGCTGATTTCTTTTTGTATTTCTTTTGATAACTTAACTTGTTTACTGTTGCAGTACTCAAAATAATCACCAAAACAATAAAAATGTCGTAATTTTTTTACTATTACTTTTAAAAAAGAAAATGCCTCAAAAATCTAGAATTTCCCAACTTCACATATATTGGGGGTGGAGCCCCCCCCTGGCGACGCCCCTGACCTCATTTATTCCATCAAAGTTACAGAAAAACAAATGATCGAATATAGCAAAAAGGCACACGCGAGAAAAAATTAAATCATATTTTAACTGCATCAAAGGATGGTGTCATCATTTCGGGATAAATACCGGTCAAAAAAAAAATAAATTGAATAACATATGAAATACAATTTAATCCAATACAACAAAGCATAGTACTTAGGCTACTCGTGAAATACCACTACTTGGTCGATCCAGTGTTGCCAGATGGGCTACTTTTTTTAAAATCAGATTCTTGATTGGCACCACTTTTTTGAAATGATAAAATGTGCCTTATTTAATGACATATTAAGTAAGGCAAAAACAAAGATAATTTTACGGTTTCAAAAAAGTGGTGCGAATCAAGAAATCTGAATTAAAAAAAAGTAGCCCACTGGCAACACTGGGTCGATCGATGGTATGCATTCATCTCAATTAAAATTTTGCTTTTTAATCATAAATGAAAAAAAAAAACGGTGCGGAGACATCACACTTTGTGTTTTTGTACAATTTATTTTTTTTATAATCCTTGCTGAGCATGAAATAATGCTGTATTTTATCTTTGTGGCAACATTGATTTGAGAAAAACCTTTCACTTCATTTATGAAAACAATGCTAATTTAATTTTTAATTAAGTGCAATTTTGAATCAAAAATACGCTTTAACGAAATGTGAGTGTATTATGTCAGAATCCTATTCAAAAACCTTTCGAATGATACCTCAGTCATAGTTCTACGTTTTGTAAATGCATAGAAAAAGGTATGTTGACAACAGAAATTATATAAGTGATGCATTCCGATTTACAAAGATATGAATTTTGAGCTAACCTTATTAAGCTGAGTAATACAATGATAACGAATCCTTTTATTTGCGCGTGGCCACAAGCAGTGGCGCCAACTTGTATGGGCCCACGGGACGTGAACCCACCCAATAATTTGATCTCTCCGCCCAACAAATTTCAGTTGATTTAATTCATTATTTATTTTTTTTAATTATTCAATCGCTGAAAGGAAAATCGCTGTCTGATTTTATTAACGTTCTCAAAATAGTTTTGTTGGAAAAATAGTAAGGACATCCATTAGACTTACAGGAGAACTGAAAACCCCTTCAGCGGATGTATAGTTAAATTTCTCACGAAAACAAATTTCCTGCTTTTTTGCCGCCTGTTTTGATGTCTCGAATTGATAAAGCACTTAGTTTGACAAAATGTATGCTTTTCTTGCCATTTAGTTTTTTGCGCTTTCAATAGTTAGCAATTCCAATGTAATTTAAAATAAATATCAATGTATTTATATAAAAAAGAACTTAAAAGAATATAATTTAATAAAGTTATTTATAAAATTATAGTTCAATTATAATAATTTAAGAAGTTGCTTAGAAAAAACATAAATTTATTTCGAATTATCATCTTTAGTCATTCGCTTCTCCCCTCTCTCTCTCCACACACATACAAACTTAAGGGGCCTCAGGACTCTTAAAATTGGAAAAAATGAAAAAAAAAGACCATTTTCAACATTTAATATCTTAAAATTAATTTGATTTTAAGACATAATTTCAATTGGAATAAAATATATAAGCATGTTCTTTCATTTCATGTATTTAAAAAATTATAAGATGCAGAATTAGCATTTACAGGGGTCTCCAAACTGTTAGACATTTGACGAGCAAAAAATCGGCATAACAGCTTACGCGCACGATTACAAAATAAGTATTGCACCTAGAAAGAAAATTTTGATGCCTACTTATACTTCAGATTGTAATAATTATCCTGAACCTAAATAAATTTGTATTTAAATCTTTTTTATATTTTTAATACAAAGTTGCATTTAGCCAATGCAAAATTAAGAAAATTTCAACAGTATAATCACCTAAAAAAATATTGTTTTGAACAATAAAAAGGAAATTTTAGGTTCAGTTTATACAGACTAACATGAAACATGTGTTTTGAAAATTTCATGAAAAAATATTCTTAAGTTTTTGAGATATCGTGCGCCTTATGCCCAAAAACGTCATTTGGAGAAAAATGGCTTCAAAGTTTTCGAAACGACATTTCAGCTATTGAACGTGTATAAAATGTAAAAGCCATAACTTCAGTTCTAATAGGAATTTCAAGGAAACCAATATATCAAAATGTTCAGAAAAGATAGCAGTTTAACATCTAAAAAAATTAAAATTTCAAAAATTTTAAAGCTTTAAGAGTCCTGAGACCCCTTAAGGAGAAAAATTATATGTGTTATTGTACTCAAGAATTTTTGAGCCCACCCAATCTTTTCGAAAAGTTGGCACTACTGGCCACAAATATTCACTACATTCAACGACATAAAAAAAAACAGATATTGATGTGAAATTTATATCAATGAAGAAGCATTTTTACAGAAATAATTTGTAACTTATCACAAATTCAACTCTTAACTTTTCTATTATGCTGTATTAACAACATTCGTAGCATAAAAAAAAAAAAATCCATGTTAATAATTTATTAGACAGATTGCTGTTGTTACATGTTCGATACCGATTGCTTTACATCTCATTCATATTTTTTGTCGTTTTGTGTAGCACTCATGCAGAAATTAGTTCACTAGACACTTTATTTGTTGAACTCGCTTATAAAATTAATTTGAAAAAAAAATAATAATAAGGATTCCTCAATTGATACAGAAAAGAAAAATGGTCGGGCAAAGATTATATAGATATGTCGAATGGTTTGGGAAGGCAAAGGGCTGCATTGAGCCTGCGCAAACATTTAAAATTAAATGATTTATGCAGAATACAATAACATTTTTTAAATAGTCCGCATGTGTTGAACAAAATTTTGTTTATTATATATATATATATTTTAAAATTAGTTTGAAAATTGATTATTACCTCTAAATTGTTCGCGTGCCAGATAAATTTCCTTGCATGTCACTGCGATAATGTATGTCATAGTTTCGTCACCACTGATGTAAGATGTATAATATAAATGTTCAGGTTAGTTGTGTTTATGACAGCCAATTATCAGCACGAGGGATATAGGCCCTAAGGGGAGGAGTGCCCTTCGTGGGGGTCTTTCTAAGGGAACCTAACCCGTATTTACGCTTGGAAAACCAAAGTTCGAAGAAAACCAAGAAAACTCCGAACGCTTAGGCCGACGGGCGCGATTGGGATCGAACCCCGCACCTCCCGTCTACCACCTTCGACAGCAGACCCTCTCGGCCACTGGTGGGGCATATAAGTGTTCAGAACAGAATGTCTTATTATTTTCTTTTTCGAAAACAATGGTTGATAAACAATAGCTTTTAATAATTTGTCGAAACTTAATTGACTTTAATGATAATCAATATTGCTGAAATCGCTGAATCAGTATTTATAAAATTGATCTATAATCAATAAATAATATTTATATTGCATTATGCATGATAAAACGAGCATAAGCATTTTGCTATATAGATAGCTATAAATACGTAAGCATTTTGCTAGATCGATAACTGTTATTTTATTTTCTTTAACTGAAAGTGTGGCAGATTTATGCTTATTTAAAAACATCATGGCACACTATAACTACAGGGGCATCTCAAAAAGATGCAATAAACTTTAAGAGGTGGTAGAGCATATTATAAAAAACAATTCTCGTCTAAAAAATCACGTTTGCAATAAAGTTATTTAAACAACAATGCAATGTACCTCACTCGGAGCCGAACCATTTTTCTGCAATGTTAAAAGAACATCTCAAAAAGTACAGGAAATTAACAGTAATTCAATCAGTGTCATCGTATGTAATATGCACTGCATTCCAAAATATGGCTCATCGCTTCAGCGATATTTGGATGTTGACGGGGATCACTTCTCATGATATCGTAAAATTTCAAACAAAGCAAGGTAAGTCTATTGAATTTTTTCTTCAATTTTTTTCTTAAAGCTACTATGTTCGAACCGGAGTGAGACGTGCTGTAATTTTTGTCTGAAATTTACCTACATTTTCCAGAAAACATTAAATAAATAAAAATACTTCGAATTTCAAAAGACGGGTGGTCGAAATCGCTTTCCTGAAGCATAAACAAAATTCTAAGACATGTCATATCTTCAACTCGCTGGATTCCTGAGCTTTGCCTTCGACAGACATGCATAGATACATACTCTTGGCAAAATTTAGTAGTATAGATAATGTGAATGAAACTAATTCTCTAAAATATACTTTTAATGTCAAAAAATAGAGAAAAGGTATCCAAATAATAATAATAATAATAAAAATACTTCTTTTTACCTGAGCTTACAAAGGTGATAAATTTTAATGCGTACCTATAACCAATTTTCTTAAATTGTTCTCTTAGATAACGTCTGGAATAAAATATAGTTGGTTTTTATTAACCTAAAAATCAATAGAAAATTATACTTACAGCACATATGTGTCAAAATTGGATCTACTCCTCTCGAAGATGCAAGAAGAATGGGAACAACCAAACACCACACAAGAATCATCATTGATACTTTTCGTTGTCGGACATACATGCTATTTGTCAAATTTCTATTCTATTTAAAATCACATTGTATTTTTATAGAAACACACACATGCTCATCCCTTCAATTAAAATCCTGATAACCCACGCGCGTTTATAACTTTGATCCAGTTCGGTGCGAACGTTTGCTCTAAAAGCAGATGATTCTTAGAAAAGATGATTTCGTATTCGTTTGCGTGTATATTTATTGTTTATATACGTATTATAACATTCAGGTGTGGGTGTCAATATATGACAGGTGGAGTAACAACATGAAAGAATGGTAGTTTTTACGGGACTGTGCAGTTTAGTGAATCAAAATAAACTGAAAAACTCTGAATATTTGACTTTCACAATGCAATTTTGCTTGATTATCTTATGGAAAGAGTTGCATCATATTACGTCAGGGAAAAAAAGATAACGTACATCTCTTTCTTGTGAGCTATCATTCCTCAAATACGCATTCTTATGTATAAGTTTCGGTATAGCCTCAAGAGAATTATGAGTGGAAGAATCTTCTGAAGAAATTCTATATTTACGTCGTAACAGTTGCGGTTTTGGATTTTTTTTTTTTTTTTTTAACCCATACCCTGCCGCAATAACTTTTTATTAAAATTCTTGCTTTAAACTAGAGATCGACCGAAAATTCGGTTTCATTTTCGGCCTAAAATCAGAGTTTCGCCGAAAATTCGTTTTCGGCGAAAATGCTGTGGAAAATTCGGCCGAACCGAAACTCGACCGAAAATGTATTCGAAAAATCTCGATTCTTCTTTCGGAAATTTTCTACATTTCTCATTGATTTGAGCTGTATCGGCTCAAATGAGACACTCTTTATTTATTGTTATGAACTTCATTGTTTATAATTATCAGTCATCACTGACTCAAGACGTGAGCGAAAATTATAAAGCAAGTAACGCATGTATAACTAAACTTTAAAGACGCATTTCACGGGCTCATTAAAAGCTACAGACTTAACAGTAATAGAAAATGTTTAGTTTGAAATCGCATAAGTGTTTCGAATACTCTTTGGAAAAGTTCTAGTATAACAGATGATCATTTACAAAAATCATTATAAAAGATAAAACTGGGTATGTCTAAAACACTTTTTATTTAGACGAAATTCGTATAATTAGAAAATCATTCTGCGTCGTAGAAAATAAATGTCATTTAATTAAACAAACAAATAAATTTAATACAATTAAAAAATATAATAAATTTAAGAAAAAAAAACTCAATTGAAATTGCTCAAAATAATTTTCAGATGAAAAGATTAGATTATTATTATTCTATTATTAAACTTTGAGAGGAAAATATAATATTACCTGATATAAAAAAAATAAAAATATATATGAGAATGAAAAAGGATTGTAATAAATGCGTGACCTATATAAATATCAAACTGTATATACTTTTTTATAATATTTGTGTTCATAAAATGAAAATGATGAAAAAATAATCATGATTTAATGTATACTTTAATGAATGGGCATCAACTAATGGTAACAGACTTAAAAATAAGAGAAACAAAACACATATACATATATTAAAATTTATCTATTTTTAATATAAAACACATGGGAGATTCTCAAAAGGCGGGATCATTAAATGTTAACTATATGTAATTTTTAAATTTTTCAAATTTAAGGCCAAATTTTTTTAATAGTATAGTATTTTGTCTATAAATATAATATATAAATATTTTAATAGTATGTCTACAAAATTATACACAAATATTAAAAGACAGCAACTATTCTGGAAAATTAATGATTAAAGCATTTAATTAGCAGTTGTGTACGTTACAAATTTTGGACATTTGCAGATTTTGGACGTTGCTCTTAGTATTTAAAAAATTCTTAAGACTAAGAATGTAGTAAATGTGTCTGTATACATATATATATATATGTATAATTAACTTTTTGTTATCCAGTAGTAATAATAATAAAATCAAATGCTTTGTTACGTACATTACTTTCGGACACAACAAAATACAGAAAAATGCTTTATAGAAAAGTTTTATCTTCAAAAAAGCAATAAATCAGCCTGCCATCTCTTAACGAAATTATCAAAAAATCATCCGTTTCCTTTATGCATTCGTTGTTTACCATTCGAACCACCTGCAAAAAAGTTAAAACTCTTTTTCTTGGTGGTACATTGGAGCAGTTAACGTTATGAATGTCCGAAATTGGCCTCTTTAGCATAAAATAATAAAATTTTAAGATATTTATACAAAGCTTTTACAATAAATTATGTCATTTTGTATCTCTGAATAGAATTAAAATCTCAGTGTAAAAAAAAATAATAATAAAGTCAATGATAATTAAAGTTATGTTTGAAAGGCTTAAAGTTATGACTTGTGTCCAGTGCACACCTTTTGAGAATCGCCCACATATTAAGATTATATAAATTGTTTAGACATAAATTCAAGATTTGTTTCATAAAAAATACTGGTTGGAAGTTTGTTTAAATGATACAGTGTTTTTGTATGAAAAACAATATATTAATAATCATTTAGGTACATTTTTTTAAAAAAGTATAAATTTACTTATCTTGAACTTTTTTGAAATGCAATGATTGTCATAGTGAATTAACTATTTTATTTTTTCAATTAATACTTTTAAAGCGTTTCGAAACGCAACTATTTAAAAATGGCATTACATATAAATTTTTAAAATGTATAATAGAATAAATAAACAAATTAATAAATTCACTGTGTCAAGAAGACATTCATATTTAGAAGACATATTTCAGAAATTTTTGAAAAAATTCAAGAAAAGTAAATATATATATATATATATTTTTTTTTTAATGTACCTAAATGATTACTAATAAATTATTTTTCATGCAAAAACACTTTATCATTCAAACAATTTTTCAACAAGTATTTTTTATCCAAGAAATTTTGAATTTATGCTTAAATAACCTTCATGGCATAACAATGGCAGGCTTTTGGCTGGTAGAAACCATAAAAGGCTTTTTTGTGGGCAGCTTTAGGCTAAATTTAATTTTTTCAAGCACAAATGGCTGGGCGAGGGTGAACTTCTGGCTATCCATTATCTTTAGTGGTCATCAAAAGAATAAATGTGGGCAGTTTGAGGCTATCTAACACTTTTGGTAAAAAGTTAGAGGCAAGATTGTGGGCATCTTAATTTTTCTTGCGGCGTGACATTTTTTTTAAGGAGCTGTCACGAAAGAAAGGTAGCGGGCCCCCGTCGAACACTTTCGGCCAAAGCTAACGAACCCATCAGTGGGCCGCAAGTTCTGTGTTTGTTGGGAACTTACATGCATTCTTTCTAGCAAAAGAACAGAAACTTTAGAGATATACAAGGCTCATAGAGGTATTTTATTCAAAATTATTTTTTGTGGCCCAAATTCCTTTATATCCCAAATTATGAATTTAAAAAACTATCTCCTCGAAACTTTTTTCGCTTGCATTACTATGATACATTAGAAGATACGGCAGATTCCCAAAACAGCCGAGACACCCCATTTGGCAACTTTTCTGACAAGCGGTAAATACCTCACATACGCCAATCTAAAATGCGGCAACCTGAAAACTAACGTGATTGGTCCACTTTCCTGAATGCTTCCAGACTGTTTTTTACTACGTCATCACCCTGAAATCATGGGAAATACAACATTTATAAATAACGACGTATTAGAAAACACAGGAAAGCTGATTTTTATGAGATTCAAAATAAAACAAATGATTTCAACATAAGTTTATTGAAAATGTGAAATTTTTAAAGTACCTTTCCAAATCAGAGTAACGATTTAATGATTAAAATTTTCATTTCTCAACAACTTTCAGAAAAAATCATGGGGTCATTTAATATTGTAAGTACGTACCTATATTATAGTAAACATTGAACAATTCATTTCTAATTTAAAGAAGTATGAACGCTTCGAGTTCATAAAAAAATAATATATATCACTGAATACAGCAACCTAGTTCTGCAGCAATCTGAAAAACGCAGGAAACTCGTTAAAGCGGCAATCAGTGAACATGTATGAACGCTTCGCGTTCATTAACTGAAAAAAAACATCACTGTCACCAGCATTTCTCGGTGTGTAGCAATCTCAAAATTCAGCAGTTCTCGCTGCATAGCAATATCAAAATTTAGCAGTTCTCACTGCGTAGCAATATCAAAATTCAGCAGTTCACGCTGCGTAGCAATATCAAAATGTACAAAACTCGTAAGGTCAGCATACATGAGAAATATACAATAAACGGCTAATATAAAACACTATAATAGAAAATCCATAAAATTATTAACATACCTTAACAAACATCTCCTTTCTTGAAAACCAACTCTATAAAATGTTGAACTGACATAATTTCGTAAATTTCTAGTCGTCGATAAACTTCATTTAACTTTCCAGCCAAAACAATGAACAAATACTCACAATTTCAAACTAAATTACACAGGTACTTTAACTTTCAAATTTTACAACTAAAAACAGCAAAAAATATTAACAATAACAAAGTCTTGCCTTATCGTCATTTAATTTTACAATTACAAAACGTCTTCCTTCTACACCTCGTTGTACAGAAATTACAAAACATGCGGAGTTGAGTTGTCAAAGGTAGGCATAGCCATCCAATACACAAGAAATCAACCAATCCAAATTCAAGATCACACCACTGAAGGCGTGGAAAGAATTTACGAAACGAACTGGTAACAACAGAGATCCATTTATCGCCTCGCCAAATTGAACGATGCCAAGTGTCTCGGCTGTTTTGGGATTCAGCCGAAGATACATGCACTAAAAATAAAAGATTTAATTTTTTTGTTGTTAATTATGGCTAATTACTTGATGTGGTACATACTTCAAAATACCGTTGGGTCATAACGCTTGGGCAAAAATCGAGACTTAGAAAAAAAACTATATCAATTTTTTTTATTATTATTTTTATGTGACTCATAATGCATATATCTATTCTATAATGCATATATCTAATGCATTCTAGTGTATATATGTTTATGATGTATATATGACTAGATGATGATGCTGTTAGTGCATCATCAGTAAGCATCTCGCCATCAGAAGAATATTCTACAGTTGTAACACTATCGTCCGATGGAAAGCATATCTGAAAGAAAATTCCAAACTTTTAGTTGTAGAAACCTCAAAAGAATTCATAAAAATGCTAAGAGATTTTTTCCCTAAGTTCTAATTTTTTTCCATTTTGTTTTATAAAAATAAAATATTTTTTCTAAAGATAAAAATAACATATTTTTTGCTTTATTATTCATTAATGTAATACATAAATCATTGAATACCTTCCCTACATTGTATCAAAATCTACCTGTCTAGCACTCACACATTCCTAGTAAATATATGTGTTTTTATCATAGAAAACGCGGTAGCGTTAAGCTATAATATGATTAAGAAATAGAAAATGCAAACGACTTTCTTAAATTTCTGGCGAACCAGTTGACATACGACAATGATTTTTCTTTTGAAAGATAGAACTCGACGAGACGAATAAACTGATAGCATTAAAAAAAATTACTGTAGCTTTCAGTAGTTTTTTATTTAAGCTTAAACGAAAAAATGAAGACACAAAATTCAACAAAGTGTAGCTAACGTTCCAGTGGATAGATTAACTTCGTTTTTGTTTTATTCAATTCCTACTATTAGCTCACACTCTCCCTAGATTTATTTATATATTTATATATTTATCTTGTACAAATTTTCAATCGTTAATAAAATACTCATTATTCATCCTATCAGGTTGAAATAAATTTTTTTAAACTTGTACTGGATGACAATTGATGTTAATAAAGTTTTTTCAAATATTAATTAATTAATTAAATTTTAATTAATTAATTTTAGTTTTGCATGGGAAACAAAATGGCGGCCATTGGTTATTGAAGTTGAATGAAATTATTTCCCATAGAGGGGACCCTGTTCTGTCGCCAAATACCGCCAAGTTTGTCGCCAACTTGGCGATATATTGCCAAATTTGGCGGCCAAAATGAGTCGCCAAAAGTGACTCCAACTTGGCGATATCTGTAATATTTCTCCAAATTCCCATAGAGTTTTATTGTAAACCTACTTGCTTATAGAAAATCAACAAATTGAGATATTTTAATGCAACAAAAACTTATATTAGCTTGATCATATTAAATTTTTCTTTGATGGCCTAAGTAGAAATTGACTTTAAAAACAAAATTTTTATATTACTTGTTTTTATCCTCTTGTTCAAACTTAAAATAGATTTTTTTTTCATCTTTGTATGTTTGACAGTCGCTGAGAAAATCGAATTTGTCTTTTGTAATGTCTCCATAAAATTATACAAATCTCTCCTTTTCATTTTTTAATTTTCTAATTCAATAATTTATTTCATGTTGCCACTCCCTAAAAAGCAGTGCAATAATTTTTAAAAAAAGGATAACACGTGTACTTTTGTTTTTATAAGTCAATAAAAATTGAAATTAAACTGATAGATTTTTTGTATTTTTGAAACTGACGTCAACCTAAGCAGATAATGCATAATTTTCATAAATATATATATAAACTTCTTTGATTAATATTTTGAGCTGGAGTAATAGACACAATGGAGCACAAACGAGTTGATAGGGAAAAAAACAGGGTAAATCCCAAGCTTCTGTTCAGAAGCTAAATGTAAGTTTTTTTTAATTATCATCGTAACATCCTGACTTACACAAGCGATAGGTATGCAGTAATATAAATACTTCACATACTAAGTATACCTTAAAAAATAGCATTCCATCTATTTTAAATAAGGAAGAGATGTAATATAGGCACCAGAGTACATAACTGGCGCGATAATGGCGTTATTTTGCCTGATACGGTGACTGAGCTATTGTTGTTTATTTATTAATTATTTTTTTATTTACTTTTATTTTAGATTTTAAAATTATATAAATTGTTTTGTACTATAGTTATTAAATAAACTTTTCATTATTTATTGTTATTTCCTTTTTAAAATAATAGAAAGTAATTTAAAAATATATATGTAACTGCTATTCGAAAACGAGGTTTTCGTCAAATTGGCGCCAGAAAAAAACCCGCGCCAAAGCCGTTGTGTATATGACATGTGAGCCTTAAATAAGTAGGGTTTCGTTTAACTTTAGGTACTTTTGCTTGAGATATTGTTGAAAATATACAACAAAAATATACGGTACTACTTGATTATCCCGTCGACCAATTTCGCCAAACGATACAAACTTACATAATTTTTATTTTAAATAACGGAAGAATAAATAAATTAGTAAAACATTAATAAAAATACTAATAAAAACTTGGGCACAGATGTCATATACGCTCCATATTGGCGCGATTTTTTCCGACGCCAATTTGGCGAAAACCTCGTTAATATATAATCTATATCCGGGTTACTACATCAAGCAAAATAACTACACTTTGGCGCCAGTTAAGTACCCGGTGCGTATATGACATAGGTGTAAAAAAAATCGCGCCAATATGGGGCGTATATGACATATGTGCCAAAACTTGAATTAAAAATCACTTGATGACGTAGCAAACACGTGTATCGTGTTTAATGTCAAGTGAATGTAACATTTACTATCATCCATTATTGTCATTTAATCGGAACAGATGTCATATTCGCCCCATATTGGCGCGATTTTTTTCGGTTGCCAATTTGGCGAAAACATCAACAGCATAAACAACATAATCCGGGTTACCACATCAAGCAAAATAACGACACTTTGGCGCAAGTTAAGTACGTGTTGCCTATATGATATTGGCGACAGAAACAAATCGCGCCAATATGGGGCGAATATGACATCTGTACCATTTAATCTTATAGTTTGGTGATAATTTTTTGGTAGACAGGATAATCAAGTTGAACCAAGTATGGTACAGATGTCATATACGCACCACGTTGGCGCGATATTTTTTCTGACGCCAATTTGGCGAAAACCTCGTTTTCGAATACCAGTTACATATATATTTTTAAAAAGGGATTAACATTAAATTTAAAAAAGTTTAATTAATAACACTAGAACAAAACAATTTATATAATTTTAAAAAAGAAAAGAAAAGTAAATAAACAATTTATTAATAAATAAACAACAACATCCGGGTTATCATATCAAGCAAAATAACAAAACTTTGGCGCCAGTTAAGTACCCCGGTGCGTGACATTAGCGTCAGAAAAAAACCGCGTCAACGTGATGCGCATATGTCATCTGTGGCGGTTCAAGTACACATCGGAACGTTACTTTGAAATCGATGAGTTTCATCGCCAAAATCGCCAAGATGCTTAATGATCATCGCCATTGAATATATAAATAATGCCATATTTGCAAACTTATAGGTCAAAATATAAGTGGAACCTCGGCTCACGCGACCGCCTCTGTTTATGACCAGTTCGGTTTATGTCTAGCTTCGGTGATCAAAATTTGACTCGGTTGGCGTGTAATATCTCGGTTCACGACCAAGGCTGCCGAATAGCTCAGTTGGCAATCCTCACATAACTCTTGTTATTAGTCAAGTTTGGAGTAAGGTATGAATATCAGAGTGCTTTGTGTACCTTTATTACTTTAAAAAAATTAATTTTTTGTTTTATTTTTACTCAGGTTTGCGCTAATTTTAGCTCTCATTATGGCTACTAAGAATGAAAAAGTGCTTAGTGATAGCAGTAGTAAGAAGCTTAAGCGAATTACTGTTCAATAAAAGAAATTGTAGCAAAACATGAGAACGATGTTAGTATAATCGGTCTAGTTAAACAATACGATGTGGCCTAAACCTTCGATTTCCACGATAATCTATATATATATATATATATATATTACGCTTTCGTATGTGTCTCAGAAATCGCGATTATTTGTTAATTGTTTAATGGCAACGCTCGAATGAAACGCATCTCATTGGTTCTAGAACAGCATTTAATGCATCGCCATACCTATAAGGGGGTTTATCATAGGCGTGACCCTTTTCTGTCGCGAAATACCGCCAAGTTTGTCACCAACTTGGCGATATATCGCGAAATTCCTATAGACTTCCATTGTAAACCATTAGGGTTTACTTGTTTAGAGAGAATCAACAAATTGAGATATTTTAATGCAACAAAAACAAATATCAGTTTAAGGAATTATATTAATTGTATTTAAGGGAGCCCAAGTAAATTAAATTAAGAATAAAAATAACGTGAATTTGATTAAAAAACCTTGAACCTCTTAAAACAGTGTTCATTACTTGGTTAAATAGTGCATTATTGTGCGAAATAAGAAAAAAGTATTGGGAATATTTAAAAGCAACCCAGATTTATTTATATTCAATATATAATTATCAAAAAATTTAAATGACTAGTATTAAAAAATGCTCTGACGAGCACCAAAAAAGGCTAATATGTTTTTAAGTATGAAAAAGGGTTTGACAAGTGCTTCTAATTGAGCATGAAAAAGGACAAGGGGTCCCTTCTTGGCTGCAGCTCACTGTCAGTGCCAACTTTGAAAAAATCATATTTGCGCTTTTTTCATATAAAAAAATCAGCCACAGTTACGATAAAAATGTGTAGTATAAAGGCACAGCCAGTAAAATCGCAACCTGATTAAACATGAATGTAAGGCAACATAGTACCTAAAACCTTAATTCCTGCAGCGTTTCACACTCATACAGGGCCACCAAGCACGCCCGCCGTGTAGAACTGTACAGAAAACTGATTTGCAGTGCAGTGCAAACTATTGCAGCACTCTGCACAGGAACAATTCCACATGTGCACGCATAACAGTATAATGCATTCATTGATTGTTGAAATTATATACCAGTGACTGTGGCTGTATAATGTACTATGCAGTACAGCAATGTATGTAAATTATAAACGAACATTAGACGGATACACCTTTAATACGGAAGTACAAAAGCACAGGGTGAGTGTGCGCTGAGATTCAAAAATCAAAAGCATAATAGGCATGTACAGTGTAGAACAATTTATAGAGAAATAATGGTGCACAGTGCACTGTACAAAGTTGCATTGCAGACGCATGCGCAGTACAACAGTGCAGTTAACATGTAAAGCACGACGGAAAGTTTTACTAAAGTACCGCGAATTTATTTTATATGGAAAAAGCGCAAATAGGATTTTTTCAAAGTTGGCATTGACAGTGAGCTGCAGCCAAGAAGGGACCCCTTGTCCTTTTTCGTGCTCAATTAGAAGCACTTGTCAAACCCTTTTTCATACTTAAAAACATATTAGCCTTTTTTGGTGCTCGTCAGAGCATTTTTTAATACTAGTGTACCATATGTATTCAAACAATAAAAATCTTGTTTAACGTAATCCCGACGGTACTCAAAAGAACCGCTTTGAAAAGTGCTTCGTAAAGTAAACAAACTGAACATTTCTTTTTTTAACATAACATTTCCCCAAGTGTTCTATTTAAAAAAGAAAAAAAAATATGATGGCATTACCTTTAAAATTTAAGGTGTTTCCAAGCAGAAGTTAGGGACACCATGTCAAACAAGAAAATGGAAGCAAAATTGACACTCACTCGCACAAAAATAACTTCGTAAACAATTTTCAGCTTACTGGAACTGCTATAGCTATTTGGCCTTTTTGCAAAACACTTTGAGCAAATATTGTTGGGTATTTAGTTTAATAAAATCTAGAAAATAGATTTTTTTTCTTCCTTTTTCGATGCTTTTCTTAAATTTAAACAGGCTATTTTCCTGACACATTCATGAAGCAATTTTCATTCAATTTACAGCTATTCCGATCGAAATACTAAGAAATCAAATAGTAACCCTTATAAAGGCTAAAGATCTTTTAGAAAACTAGGGGGCTCGGCCCCCTACGAGCTACGCTCGCCAACCCCCGTCCAGACACCGCAGACTCTAAATGCAGCTAATGTGATCGGCTTTAAAAAGATTTCGAAAGATTGAATTATAATTTAAAAAACAGTGGCGATCTCCCTATAAACGGATTTCAATTCATTTCTCTTTGATTGGGGGAAATTTTAACGCCAAATCCGTTGCTGTACTACTTGATTATCCCGTCGACTAATTTCGCCAAATTATACAAATTGACATAATTTTTATTTTAAATAACGAAAGAACAAATAAATTAGTACAACATTAATAAAAATACAAATAAAACGTCGAAATAAAAATAATTTGACGTAGAGACGTGTAACAACATTTCAAAATAAGCTAATATAAAAGGAATTAAGTAAACAGAATCTTTGTCTCCCGGTATTTTTACTTTCTTCTATCTTTACAAGAAGAAAGTATTGGATTCATGAAAATTTTCGAATTCCGGTTTTCGACGGATTTACACGTTTTACGGGTCAGAGATTCCAAAAAACATGTTTTTACAAAATGTCTGTCTATGACTCTGTCAGTCTGTCTGCGTGTATGTGACACAAATTTTGTGGGCGCTCTATCTCAAGAACTAATGCACGGAATTTAATAAAAATTTATATTCAGTGAGTCCCTAATACAAATTGATGCTGATTAGTTTTTGGTGTAAATCGCTCAACAGGTGGCGCTGCTATGCTGCATTTTTCACGATTTTCGCAATAGCTCTATCTCACGAACTAATGCACGGATTTCGATCAAACTTCAGATTTAGTTAGTCCTTGATATGAGTTGATGCTGATTACGTTTTGGTGTAAATCTCCCAACAGGTGGCGCTGTTATGATGAATTTTGCAGGATTTACACGATTTCCCCAAATGCTCTATCTTAAGAACTAACACACAGATTTTCATCAAACTTCAGATTCAGTTAGTCCTTGATATGACTTGCTACTGATTATGTGTTGGTGTAAATCGCCCAACAGGTGGCGCTTCTGTGCTGCCTTTTTCACGATTGCCTCAATAGCTCTATCTATAGAACTAATGGACGAATTTTCATCTAACTTCAGATTTAGTTGTATATTGACACAAGTTGTTGTTAATTAGGTTTTGGTGTTAATCGCCCAATAGGTGGCGCTGCTATGCAGGAATTTTCACGATTTTCGCTATAGCTCTATCTCAAAAACTAATGCACGGATTTTTTCCAAACTTCAGATTCAGTCAGACGTTGACATAAATTGTTGCTGATTAGGATTTGGTATAAATCACCCAATAGGTGGCGCTGCTAGGCAGCATTTTGCTGGATTTAAACGATTTCAGCGATAGTCATATCTCAGGAACTAATGCACGGAATTTCATATCTTTAGAATCCTCATGAGATGCATAGATTGCCATTTAATTTTGGCAGTGTGATAGAGAATTTTGAAGTATTAACATATAGAAGAAAGTTTTGGGATTGGTACATCCGACTAGTTTATTTAACAAAGCGAAAAGAAAGTTCTTTTAAATGAGACATTTTAAATTAATCGTTTTTAATCTGACGTAATTTTGACCAAACTATTCTTTCTCTTTTTAATATTCACGTGAAAATACTTGTGTTAGAAATGAAATATTATTTGCGCTTTCCTAAGAAAAATAGTTGAAAAGTATCCTCTCAAAATATCAAATGTCTAGCGCAATTTCTAAATTTAAACCGTTTTGCAATATTATTTTGTGTTCGTTTTATGTAATAACTGTAATGTGACGTAAATATGACGTAATTTCTCCTATTTAAGACTTCTAACGCATGTTAATAAATTTATTATTTTACAAATTCCTTGCTCTCTTAAAATTTACGTGTAATTATAGTTTTTATGACGTAATTTTTAACAAGTTCCTGCTTTTTGTACATAATTATTTAATTCTAATTCCAAATGCTTTTTTCTGTTTATAATAGTCACGTGTAAATAAATTTTTAATTTATAACACGTATAAATATTTTTTTTTTTTTTTTTTTTTTTTGAAGCAAACATTATTGTTTCCGCTGTTTATACAGTTGGCAACAGTTTAAATTAATATAACTTTCTAAAATCTGTAAAAAATATCTCTACAAATGCTGAAAATTTGAATTTAAAATAGAAATAAAACCTCAAAAAATTAGCCAAATTAAAAAAAGAAATACAATCTGCACACCGGGAACTTCAAACATATAAAATGATCTAAAAATGATTAAATTCCCATGAATAGTTTTTGCTACTATAAAACTTTTTTAGTGGAACGATTTTGTCCAACTTTAGCATTAAATATTTCTTAAAATAATTCTTTGATTTGAAAACTGTCTGCATCAGCGTGTTTATCAAACATTTCTGTATAATACTACCGATTTGCATATTTTTGTATGCATTATTTTTCTTAATATTAACGAAGAAAGATTCGCAAAAGAAAGTCGCAAAAAATTCAAAACCGGCGGCGGCGGCGGTGACAGCGGTAGTTACTTTTTTACTTTCTTCTATCTTTACAAGAAGAAAGTATTGGATTCATGAAAATTTTCGAATTCCGGTTTTCGACGGATTTACACGTTTTAGAGGTCAGAGATTCCAAAAAACATGTTTTTACAAAATGTCTGTCTGTGACTCTGTCTGTCTGTCTGTGTGTATGTGACACAAATTTTGTGGGCGCTCTATCTCAAGAACTAATGCACGGAATTTAACAAAAATTCATATTCAGTTAGTCCCTGATACAAATTGATGCTGATTTGTTTTTGGTGCAAATCGCTCAACAGGTGGCGCTGCTATGCTGCCTTTTTTACGATTTCCGGAATGGCTCTATCTCAAGAACTAATGCGCTTATTTTCATGAAACTTCAGATTCAGTTAGTCCTTGACATCAATAGACAATTTAGAGATTTTGGTGGAAATCGCTCAACAGGTGGCGCTGCTATGCTGCCTTTTTTACGATTTCCGAAATGGCTCTATCTCAAGAACTAATGCACTGATTTTCATGAAACTTCAGAGTCCGTTAGTCCTTGATATGACTTGATGCTGATTACGTGTTGGTGTAAATCGCTCAACAGGTGGCGCTGCTATGCTGGATTTTTTACGATTTCCGCAATGGCTCTATCTCAAGAACTAATGCATGGATTTTCATGAAACTTCAGATTCAGTTAGTCCTTGACATGAATAGACATTTTATAGATTTTGGCGTAAATCGCTCAACAGGTGGCGCTGCTATTGGGCATTTTTTGCAATTTCCGCAATAGCTCTATCTCAAGAACTAATGCTTGGATTTTCAACAAACTTCAGATTCAGATATACCATGATATGAATTAGTGCTGTTTATGTTTTGGTGCAAATCGCTCAACAGGTGGCGCTGCTATGCTGCATTTTTCAGAATTTCCGCCACAGCTGTATCTCAATAACTAATGCATGAATTTTCATCAAACTTCAGATTCAGGTATACCTTGATATCAAATAGTGCTGTTTATGTTTTGGTGTAAATCGCTCAACAGGTGGCGCTGCTATACTACATTTTTCAGAATTTCCCCTATAGCTCTATACAAGAACTAATGCACGAATTTTCACCAAACTTCAAATTCAGATATATTGTGATATGAATTGGTACTATTTAAACGATGTAATTGACGTGATTTATATAGAAGAAAGTTTTGTGATGGCCACAACATACTAGTTTATTTTAGAATAGAGAGATGGTATCAGAGTTAAATATTTAAGTTAGGGGTGCACAACCTGTGGCCCGCCATGGGTTAACTTGTGGCCCGCGATCACAATTTATATAATTTCTTCGGTTTTTTTTTTACACAATTTCGTCAATTTATAACTGGAAAAATTGCCATTTTTTGTCCATATGTCGCAGGAAAAAATCGCGAATTTCGTCAATTTGCCCCGGGAAAAAATTGCAAATTTCATCAGAGCTAATTAAGAATCTCAAATTTCGTTGATCGAGTTCGGAAAAATCGCGAAATTTATCGATGAGTCGTAGAAAAATCTCAAATTTCGTTGATCAACTGGGGAAAAATCTCGAGTTTTGTCAGTTTATCGCAAGAAGAAATCGCGAATTTCGACAATTTGCCGCTGAAAAAATTGCAAATTTCGTCAGAGTCAGTTAAAGATCATGAATTTCGTTGATCGGACGCGTTAAAAATCGCGAATTTTGTCGATTATGTAATATTTGATCGGTTGCTGAAAAATCACGAGTTTTGTAAGTTGATCGTGAGAAAAACTCGGAATTTTGTCAATTTGCCGGGGGAAAAGTTACAAATTTCGCCAGAGTCAGCTACGAATCGCAAATTTCGTTTATCGGGAGCGGAAAATTTTCGAATTTTGTTGATCGCGAGAGGAAAAATCGCGAATTTTGTCAGCTCGGCGCAGAAAAGTCTCAAATTTCTTTAATCGGGCACAGAAAAATCGCGAATTTTGTCAATGAGGTACGGAAAAATGGCAAATTTTGTTGACTGGCTGCTGAAAAATCGTGAGTTTCGTCAGTTTATCGCGAGAAAAAAATGTCGAATTTCATCAATTTGTCGCGTAAAAATTACAAATTTCTTCAGAGTCAGTTAAGAATCGCGAAAGTCGTTGATCGGACGCGAAAAAATCGCAAATTTTGTCGAGGAGCTTACGGAAAAATTGCAAACTTTCTTGATCGGCTACGGAAAAATCGCGAGTTTCGCCAGCTTATTGCGGGAAAAAATCGCAAATTTCGTCAATTTGCCGCGGGAAAAATTACAAATTTCATCAGAGTCAGTTAACAATCACGAATTATGTTAATCGGGCACAGTAAAATCGCGAATTTTATAGATGAGATACAAAAATTGCAAATTTCGTTGATCAACTGGGGAAAAATCGCGATTTTGCCAATCTGCCGCGGAAAAAAATCACGAATTTTAACAATTGATAGAAAAAATTACACATTTTGTCAATTGGTCGCAAAAATATTGCAAAATTTGTCAATCGCTCGTGAAAAAAAATCGTGAATTTTCCCAAAAATTCGCGAATTTCGTGAATAGCTGATGGAAAAAATTACAATTTGTGTGTCGGTCCCCAAAAATATCATGAAATAGAAATCCATTGGTCGCAGGAAAAAATCGTAATTTTTTTTCGATTGTGCACGTAAAAGAAATCGCGATTTTCGCCAATTTATTGCGCGAAAAAAATCGCAAATTACATAAATGTATATCAGGAAAAAATCACGTTTCGTCGATTGGTCATTGGAAAAAAATTGCAAATATTGACAATCTGTCACGTGAAATATCGCAAAATTCGCCAATCACTCATGAAAAAAAAAATCGCGAATTTTGTCAATCGTTCATGGAAAAAACTTGCAAATTTCGAAGCTTGATCGCAGAACAAAAAAGTCGCGAAATAATTCGATCGGGGGCGGAAAAAATCGCAATTTCCGCTGAACCGTTCTGGAAAAAAAATCGCGAAATTTGAAAATTTATCGCTGAAAAAAATCGCGAATTGCGTCAATTTATCGCAAGTATCGCAAATTTGTTGTTTGAAAATATTGTAAATTTTGTCAATCGGAAATGGAAAATTACCGCGAAATCTGTCAATCGGTCGTTGATAAAAAAAATCGCGAATTTCGTCAATCAGTCGCACTTGATTGACAAAAGAAAAAAAAAACGAGTTTTGTTAACAGTCCGCAGAAAAAATAGCATACTTAGTCCATCATGCCTTGTTATTTCAAAAATAAGTTTCCTTTTATTTTAAATGAAGTTATTCTTCAATAATTTTTTTTTATAATTTTCAATAACGCTCAATTATTTAGAAATTTTGTGTAATTTTAGGAAGATTTCGTAAGAAATACTACCTATTGCAGTCGTTACCATGGTGCGACTTTTTAAAAATTCCTTCATAACTTTTCATTATAGGACCCCAGGAACCCAAAACCACCCCCACCTAAAAAGTTTATATATATATATATATGTATGTATGTACTAAATTTTGTCCGCACGATAAAAGTCGCAATTATGCTCGGATCGTCTTCAAACTCGCCAACAACTTTGAGATGGCTAATATCTCGGCGGGGATTGAAAATGGGCAAAATCGGTCCAAGGGAATGGAAATGGGGGGGTTCAAAATTTTGAATACCGTCTTAACATGATTCTGATAAAACCAGCTCTTACACAACAATGACAGGAAAAAATAAATGTTTTTCGTTATAGCAGTTGCCAACAATAAAAAAAACAATAAAATTCTCACCACAACAATTGCTTTTCTATTGCAAGTTTTTCACGTGAAAAATTAAATTAAATAGTTGACGAATTGAAAACAAATTGAATATTATGTCATAAGTTTTCTAGAGCAAGATTTCCGCATGAAAACTCAAAATGAAATAAATAGTTTGACGAATTAAAAAAAAATATATATATATTGCGTCATATTGGAAATAAAATGGACCTCAGCAAGTGAATATGTAACGCCATGTGAGTTTTTTGAAGAAACGTATTAAAACATGATAAAAACCCGACTATGGAAATATTAACTTATTTTAATACTTTTAGGTTCTCTGAAATTGCTTTAGCTATATTTTTAAACCTATTCCATATTCATGCATGTGTGTATTCGTGTATATTAGAATTTTCACAAAATGTTTAGCTCCCTATAGCTCATTCTTAGTGAAGGAACTGGGTTTATCTCTAATCTTGATTTAAGTTTTGTTGGTGAAAATAGTACTTAACTTCGAAATCTACCTCCGCCTGTAAGCCCGTGCCGGCAGGGATTTTTTTTTTTTTTTTTCAAGTTACCATATTTGTCAAGAAGGAATCGTTAGTCTTCATAATGTTGAATGATTATTCATGCAGATGCGAAGAAGACCTGCATTCCTTCATAAAATTATTTGTTTCCGTTTTTTTTTTTTATTATTATTATAGACAAAAAATAATTATTCATCAACAATAAAGACTTATTACCCCCCCCCCTACCTCCCCGATACAGAATTTTCTCTGTGCTACTGATGTGGCCCTCGACAACCCAAACA
Source organism: Maratus speciosus (assembly GCA_963932465.1). Classification (NCBI taxonomy): domain Eukaryota; kingdom Metazoa; phylum Arthropoda; class Arachnida; order Araneae; family Salticidae; genus Maratus; species Maratus speciosus. The sequence goes on from OZ010788.1 coordinate 51,481,546, forward strand.
TTTTTGTAAGTGGCCCTTTTCTTTAAAAGATTGTGCACCCCTAATTTAAGTCAATTTTATAGACAACTGTCGGGGAAAGGTCTTCATTGCGAAACAATCAATTACAGCTCAAGGTTTCATACACTCTGAAAAAAATGTTATTTGATTCTAAAGCATTCTGATACTAACACCTGTAAATCTCATGCACGCATACAAATGGTTTTCTGAATGTGTCAGAAAAATCCATATTGTTTAGATTTTTTTTTTTTTTTTGGAAAGGTGGGGGGGGGGGGGGCTCAGAACCAACATAAATGTATTTAGTATAAAATATTACTGAAGGTCATGCATAATGTTAGTCGAAGTTTAGTAAATTATAGCACTTTGTGTTGTGTATATGCTGATTTAGCTGCTAAATTTATGTATTTTCTACTTTAAACACATCTATTGCTAATTTGTAATTTAAATTATACAAAGTAATTTACATCTGGCAACTAGTTTAATAAAAAGATACATTCTTTTAAATTTTTTTTCACCTAGAAGTCAAACTCATCACATTAAAATTTATTTGACCTAACACTATTTCAGGAGATATCTTACTGTGAATCACACGAGAGAGCAAGTATTGCGAGAAACTAATTAATTTTGAATGTAGAGTAGATCGCCGATTAACCAGATCAATCAAGGACCATACGTTTTTTTCTAACTTTCTTCAAAATTTCTGAAGGGAAACTACTTTAGACACGCAAAAAAAAGAATGTCCTCTATGAAGCAGAAGACTATCAAGAATTTCTTTTCCCTATCACAATGAATTTTTTTAAATGCATGTACTGTACAGTGTATGTATATATACATGTAATAATTTCTATGTGCATTTCTATGTAGAACTTTGTACCAATTTGTAGATTTTTTTTTTTTAATTTAAAATAATGTAAAACACACCATCAGTAATATGCTAAAATGTGCACTACCGCAATTCCCAGTCCTAAGCCTGGAAAAAGTGTGAAGGGAAGTTGCCTAAAAAACATTTCTATAGGCGTTTTTTAAAAGTTGTCCAATTATCTGGATTTTTCATTAACCGAATCAACCCCAGTCCAGACCGGTCCGGATAATCGGCACTCTACGGTAATAAAAAATAAAAATGCCACTGAAGAGCAGAAGTGAATTTTCTTTACACTTTAAAGGAAATAACTTACACCATTTATAACTTTAAAGGAAATAATTTACACCATTAGTAATATGCTAAAATGTGCACTACCACAATTCCCAGTCCTAAGCCTGGAAAAAGTGTGAAGGGAAGTTGCCTAAAAAACATTGCTACAGGCGTTTTTTAAAGTTGTCCAATTATCCGGATTTTTCATTAACTGAATCAACCCTAGTCCAGACCGGTCCGGATAATCGGCGTTCTATGGTAATAAAAAATAAAAACGCCACTGAAGAGGAGAAGTGAATTTTCTTTACACTTTAAAGGAAATAACTTACAATCTTGACTTACAGAATGTCAATTTGATATGTTTAAGTATCAAAAGATGAAATGTGAATTCATAATTTTTTGCAATGAAATGAGTTTTCTAAATTACAATAAAATGTATATGAATTCCATGCATCTACTTTAATAAAAGAATTTTTGTCTTTTGACGATGGCCAGGAAAATCTACCACACATACAGGTCTGAAAATTTGGATGAAGATAGATGAAGACTGATCCGAATGTATCTGAGGCTCAGATTTTTAATTTTTTTATAATTAGATATTAACAAAATGACATGCCGCTGACAGAACTCTACTCTCACAGGTTTTCTGTAGAACTTCAAGTAGAAAGAAGAGAAACAAGGAAAAGTGTTCCTTCTTTTCTGCAACTTAAAAATATATTCACTTATTCTGGGTACTTTCCCAGTCATAATAAAAAATATTAATACTTACTGTTTCATAAAAATATTTTCTGAATACCAATTCATGTTTTTAGTTTTGTCTGCAGATTAAAATTGTGTATCTGCTTTTAAATTGAAATACAAGAAAAAAACTTATGTGGTACCTTTTAAGTTCTAATGATATCTATGGATTACAAAAATATGTATTATTATTTACTGTTTCAAAAAATATTTTCTGAATGTCAATTTTGTTTTTAGTTTATTCTGTACATTTAAAATTCTGCATCCACTTTCTAAATTGACATGCAAAAAAGCCACTTATACTAAAACACATTAGAACCTTTCTGGTTCTAGTTATTTCTTGTGTTTAAAAAAATATTAATATTTACTATGTGGGAAAAAAAAATTCTGGAAGACATTTCACAAATTCGGCACTGTTCTTTCTCAGTATCTTCTTAGATATCATTTCACATTTTATGAGAACTGAGTTGGGTCAGAAACACATCTTGGAATTTTATTGTACCCTGCACGTCACATGCTGTTTTTTCCTACCATTTATGTTTTCTTCAGGAATTAAGTGTCAGAATTGAAAGTGCAATACATCTAAACATCAGAAATTTAATTTCTGATATTTAGATACATATTACCTGTGGGGTTTTTTTTATTTCTATTATTTAGGTTTTCTTCAAGAACTATGTGTCGGAATTGAAAGTGCAATATAGCTAAATATCAGAAATTAAATTTTAGGGTCCCTATTGTCTTCGGTAGCATACAGCTGTGTAGGCTATTCTGCAGACAATGAGGCCTCCAACAATAGGCTCATTTGGAAAGATTTTTGTTTAAAAATATAAAAGTGTACAAATAAATTGGATTTTAGTTTGCAAAAATTTTAATATTTCTTTTTAATATAAATTCATATAAATTTGGATTAAAAATATAAAATTAAAGAAAATTCATTGAACAATAATTTTAAAAAAAATCATTCAACAATTATATTAAGTGGTATATTTTAATAGAAATAAAAGAGCTGGACAGTGGACATTTACACCATGAAAAGTTCAATATTAACGTGAAAATAAAAAAAATCACAAAATTACTGAATGGTATTATTTTACATTATCGGATTTAGATTATTATATCCCTTCACTGCACCACGTGCCACATCTGGCACATACCTAAAACCACTAATTCTTATTATGTGCCGAATTTGGCCAATATGATCTCTATCCCTGATCAAGAACAGTCCAAAGAATGGAATAACACTTGCTTTGTCCATGTTAGATTTCTGCATTTGACAAAAAAATTAGAATTTGTTCTTCGGAAACAAAAAAAAAAAAATTTCGATCAAGCTATTAAGGTAAAATTTACTTTTATCTGGGGGCACGGCAGTGCCCCTGCCAAGTCGAGAAAGCACAGCCGTAAGCATCCTTTTCTGGAAGCAACTCAGGGTACTTTTGACAGCCCCATATCCCAGCGCTGGAATTTTCCAGGAACTTGAAACTTTATTTTTCTAAAAGTACTCTTCAAGCGGAAGCAAGTGCTTATATTTTCGCGTTTCTATCTTTTCTAGTTCAGAAAATATATGAACTCAAAGTTTCGCTTTTTCGACACTGACTGACTGACTCACCGATTATCAAAAATCTGAGGTCCATCCTGTAACCCTAGAAACTTGAAATTTCGTAAGAAGGTAGTATTTGTGATACAAAGAAAGGAAAAATTCAGAAAATTTAAAAAAAAAAAAAATCGAAAATCTTTTATTTTCCGTAATCGGAATTCTTGCCAATACTGTTGCTCACCGATTATCAACATGATAAAACGCAGTTTGTCAACTATACTAAATCGAGCACAAAATAGCTGGGTCCTGAATACAGTAAAATTTGTTTTAATTGACTAGAACAAATAAAGGTACTACTTGATTATCCCTTCGACCGAAAAACTATCGCCAAACTATAAGATTAAATGCCAATAATGGATGATCGTAAATGTCGCATTCACGTGACATTAAACACCATGCACGTGTTTGTTACGTCAAATGATTTTTAATTCGACTTTTTACTTGTAGTTTTATTAAGGTTTTATTAATTTGTTTTTTCGTTATTTAAAATAAAAATTACGTCAATTTGTATAATTTGGCGAAATTGATCGACGGGATAATCAAGTACACTGTTAAAAATTTGCAGCATTCTAGAAGGTCAATTGACCGTTTTTTCCAAAAACGGTTACACAACCGTAATTTTACACTATTCTGACCATATTATTGGCCATTTCATGGTCAGAATATAGTTAAATTATGGTTATGAAACAGTTTTTTCAAAAAACGGTCGAATGACCTGCCAGAATGCCGCAAATTTTTTAACAGTGTAGTACCCAAATAAAATAAATTTATTTTACCAAATGTTAATTTGGTGAATTTAAATATTTTATAAACATTCTGCAAATATGCTAACATTTCTTGATAGATAGCTGCTTTTATACTTTTGCTATATTTAACATCACTACCATATTATTTAAAACATTGCTATAGTTTGATGCAAATGCAATGGCAATAGACCATGGTGCAAAATTAGCAGCAGTTTTAAAAGCAAGAGAATTTTGCTGCCAAACTTACCTCATATTTTCAAAATAGTTCACATTTGCTGCCCAAACTATTGACAGAGACAACAATTGTTAAAGAATAATAAATCTGGGGGCACGGCAGTGCCCCTGCCAAGTCGAAAAAGCACAGCCGTAAGCATACTTTTCTGGAAGCAACTCAGGGTACTTTTGACAGTCCCATATCCCTGCGCTGGAATTTCCCAGGAACTTGAAACTTTGTTTTTCTAAAAGTACTCTTCAAGTGGAAGCAAATGTTTAAATATCTGCATTTCTATCTTTTCTAGTTCAGAAAATATATGAAATCAAAGTTTCGCTTTTTCGACACTGACTGACTGACTCACCGATCATCAAAAATCTGAGGTACATCCTGTAGCCCTAGAAATTTGAAATTTAGTAAGAATGTAGTATTTGGGATACAAAGAATGGAAAAATTAAAAAATTCGAAAATCTTTTATCTTCCGTAATCGGAATTCTTGCCAATACTGTTGCTCACTGATTATCAACACGATAAAACGCAGTTTGTCAACTAAACCATCGATTTCCCAATTACACTAAATCGAGCACGAAATAGCTGGGTCCTGAATACAGTAAAATTCGTTTTATTTGACTAGAACAAATAAAGGTACTACTTGATTATCCCGTCGACCGAAAAACTATCGCCAAACTATAAGATTAAATGCCAATAATGGATGATCGTAAATGTCGCATTCACTTGACATTAAACACCATACACGTGTTTGTTACGTCATGAAATGATTTTTAATTCGACTTTTTACTAGTAGTATCATTAAGGTTTTATTAATTTATTTGTTTTTTCGTTATTTAAAACTACGGCAATTTGTATAATTTGGCGAATTGTTTGGCAAAATTGATCGACGGGATAATCAAATAGTACCCAAGTAAAATAAATTTATTTTACCAAATATTAATTTGGTGAATTTAAATATTTTATAAACATTCTGCAAATATGCTAATAATATAACATTTCTTGATAGATAGCTGCTCTTATACTTTTGCTATATTTAACATCACTATCTTATTATTTTAAACATTGCTATAGTTTGATGCAATGGCAATAGACCATGGCGCAAAATTAGCAGCAGTTTTAAAAGCAAGAGAGTTTTGCTGTCAAACTTACCTCATATTTACAAAATAGCTCACATTTGCTGCCAAACTATTGACGTAGACAACAACTGTTGAAGAATAATAAATTCAATTTTTATAAAACATGGAGAGTGGCACTCAGGATATGACTAACATAATTGCATACGTAAAAAAAAGTTTTTTTTTTTTTAATGGCAATACAAACTCCCCTGCGATGTATAATTTTTTTAAATATGTTTTTTAGGTACTCAAATTCACGTTTTGGAATTCAAAATCAAAATTCTACATTCCCCTCTCCCCAGAAAAAATAACATATTCGAAAGAAATCAATTATTTTTATTTTTAAAAAATCATCACTGTTGCACCACTATGACGTCATTTTCTCTGACTTTTCACTTTCAACCGTGCTAAGACTACGAGCGGTAGGTATGAATATTCAGTGAACAACCGTTAATGGACTTCCAAGGGAGGCCCATTTTTCATCTGTACTAACTGAAAACCGCAATAAACGATGCTTTTAACATTAATTAAAATATGATGTTGAAATGAAACTCTCCGCATTAACCGGAGATACGTCTTAAGAGGAGATGCATTAGTGAAAATTCTACTATATTCTGCACAACTTATTGATGTTTTGCGTATAGTATCTATCACATTTCTACATTTACTAAAACAAAATAAATATTAAAAAAAAAACTACCGAGCTATGCTCGGTCTACTGTGTAATAAAATCATTTAAATAAAAAAATTATTACGATTTACTTTAAATTCGAAGTATGAAGGTTTGAATGTGTAGTGTAAATTCTTTCACCTACTTGTTTCTAAAAATAACTTGATTGTAAGTGTTGCATATCGAAAAGAGGAATAACTGAATTTCAAATTTTGGTGACACAGATTTTTATTGTGTAAAATTTGAATTCTAGATGTCAGTGTGCATTTGCAAAATTGCTGAAAAGACGCGGTGACGGAGGGAAACGCGAAATTGTATGATATTCCAACGAAAGACATTGTTGAACGAAGAAATTTTGAAAGGAAAAAACTGAAATGTTATATTTTGATCACAGCGAAGAAAGTCCACATCGAGTAGTTCTTACATCTGGAGATCGTTCGTATCTGTTTCATCTATATTTTCTTTTCTGTGCTAGGTAACATAGCCTAGCCGTATGATATCAGATGTGCTGTAGTTGAGTATGTGGTTGCGAACTGGGATTAGTTCCTTAGGAGGTCATTTTGACGTTCTACTTCCTCTTCTTAACAGCTAGCAATAATCTATTATTTTTCCAAATATCACAAAGAGAAATCAGCTACAGAAAAAAATTGGAAAACCTATTGAGGTCAAAAAGGAGAGGCCTAATCGTTCCGAGAAATCTTGTTCTCAACAGCTCCAAGAAGCTAGAGCTCTCTATCGTCAAAACCATCTTTGAAAACCAAACACACACATTAGAACGTTACAGCGATTCACACCCTGAAATGGGAAGACGTAGTTCGCTAAGAAGTCTCGCGCTGTTCTGTTGCCCACCCTGGTATGAATATTGGAGCTTACTGACGAAAAAGGTCTAGAGGTAAGCTGCAGTTTTAAAATAAACACTTTAGAAAACATTACGAGAGCTATAACTGGGAAATAGACTGGAAGCAGACAAAGTTATAAAATGGACTCTGCACAGTAGAATTAACTTTGGAGGACTTTGGTTGAACAGCTGATAAACTGAAACAAAAACTAATATAGTTACTAGAAAGATTGAATGAATGGATTTCAAACAGTAGCACACATGCCAATTCACTTTTCTAAGAAAAGCGGAACATCGAAGCAATCAAGAGCCATAAAGTCTATGAAGTTAAAGATAGCTTAATTGAAATCGACGCTACTGGAAAAGCTTTCTTTGGCTTTCTCCTTACAAAAAGAAGCGAAATCCCATCAAAAACATCTCATGTAAAAAAAAAGCCAAGTCTCCTGACTCTTTGACCGTAAAAAGTTCTGAGATCATGTGTAGAGCCAAGCTTAGCTCTCTTATTAACTCTGATATTTTAATTCACAAATTACTCCTAGTCTCTACACCTTTAGTAAATGATTATTTTGTGACTTGGCAATGATGCAGCAAGAGAATGTAAAGGCTGTTGTTTACATTTTAATGTTAACGTTTATTTATAAAGTTTTGCATAAAATAGTTTCTATAAGAGCACTGAACGTATAAGTATTTGTAGCATGGAAATAATTTTACATTACATTGTAAGCCCGGATGCGAAAACTCTCTACTGGTCAAACTTGATGTCCAGAGTTTTGGGTGATTTTCTTCCTATGTAACGTGAATACGAGTCAGACCCCTCTTTTACAAAGACCCCCAATCGGTGCATCACTCCTTCAAGCTTCTATCCCTCGTGTTCATATTCAGCCTTAATCAAATAATCTAATCCCAATTCAAAACATAAGTAAAGTGTTTACATAATAACTTTCCTGTACTGCGTAATTGCCAAGTCACAAAATAATCCTTTACTAAAGGTGTAGAGACTAGGAGTAATTTGTGAATTAAAATATCAGAGTTAATAAGAGAGCTAAGCTTGGCTCTACACATGATCTCAGAACTTTTTACGGTCAAAGAGTCAGGAGATTTGGCTTTTTTTTACATGAGATGTTTTTGATGGGATTATTTTTACTGAATACTTAAAAATATTAATATAAAAAAAGTTGCAGAGTGTTAAGCAGATAAAATTAATTAATTTAAGCTCATTTAGTTGCAAAATATAGCAATACAATATTTTAAAACCCTAATTGTGTATATAGGGTACACACCATAAAATACCAAATTTTAGCTGAAAATTTGAAATATTTTTTTACTATTTTTCCCATTATTAGACCAATATATAGATTTCAAATAATTTTTTTCATAAAAATAAAAAAAATCGTGCAGTGAAGGGTTAACATGAGCCAGTGCAATGCTGGGTGGTTCAGCTAATCTATAGATAAAATTATGCCATTAGTAATCTAGATTTAATAAAAGTAATTTTTATTATTAGCTCCAAGATGTTTGAAATCTTATAAGAAAATATATCATGCTGCTACCTTCCCCCCACACACACACAAGCTTTAAGAGAACTCGGGCTTACTGACAATGAATATAAAAAAGCATATTACAGAAAGGAATATTTACTGTAACCCTGTAATTGTAACACATAAAACATCAGAATTAGAAAAGTATCAATTCAAAACAAACCCAAACAAAAAGAAGATACAAATCATAAGCAGAATATGTTTATTTACAAACAAATATTGCATTATATGCAAATAGAGATTTACATTTTTATATAATAAAATTAAAAAAATAGCACAGAATACAAAATTAATATTTAAAAGAAAAATCCTTTCATCCTTCTTCCCATTCCTTGCCTATCGTATAGGATATTAAACTTATTTACAAACTGAAAATTAAGAAAATATATTTTAGCAAAGGAAAAATACAAAATAAGGAAACATACATAATAAAAAATATGCATAAAAATTAAAAAAAGAATCTAAATAAAATGACAGAATTAGTATGAAAATAATTTTTAGAACAAAATGAATTGAACAACATTTGTTTGAACTAGTAAAAATATCTCCAGGCTGCAATCAATATTTGTTTTCAGTCTTTAATGCCTTTTCACCTCACAAATCAGTGTTTTTGTATGTTTTCTTTTCTTTTTTCTTTTTAGGTGCATTCATAATAATATAAATACATAGCACCTATAGTCGTCATTCAGTCCACCTGTCTGTCCGCATATAACAGAGCAAAAACTAGCCAACTGAATGGTCTGAAATTTTAAATATATGATTGTTGCAAAATTTTGTCGAGCCATTTCAAATTTTATGAAAATCGGATGTATAGTTTAATTACAGGGACAGTCAAAAGTTTCTCTTTACATTACGGCCAATGGGAAAAATTATTGCAAGTGCATTTTAATGATGTTACAGCCTTCTGAATGGTCTGAAATTTTTAATATATAATTGTTGCAAAATTTTCTCGAGCCATTTCAAATTTTATGAAAATCGGATGTATAGTTTAATTACAGGGACAGTCAAAAGTTTCTCTTTACATTACGGCCAATGGGAAAAATTGTTGCAAGTGCATTTTAATGATGTTACAGCCTTCTGAATGGTCTGAAATTTTTAATATATAATTGTTGCAAAATTTTGTTGAGCCATTTCAAATTTTATGAAAATCGGATGTATAGTTTAATTACAGGGACAGTCAAAAGTTTCTCTTTACATTACGGCCAATGGGAAAAATTATTGCAAGTGCATTTTAATGATGTTACAGCCTTCTGAATGGTCTGAAATTTTTAATATATAATTGTTGCAAAATTTTGTCAAGCCATTTCACATTTTATGAAAATCGGATGTATAGTTTAATTACAGGGACAGTCAAAAGTTTCTCTTTACATTACGGCCAATGGGAAAAATTATTGCAAGTGCATTTTAATGATGTTACAGCCTTCTGAATGGTCTGAAATTTTTAATATATAATTGTTGCAAAATTTTGTCGAGCCATTTCAAATTTTATGAAAATCGGATGTATAGTTTAATTACAGGGACAGTCAAAAGTTTCTCTTTACATTACGGCCAATGGGAAAAATTATTGCAAGTGCATTTTAATGATGTTACAGCCTTCTGAATGGTCTGAAATTTTTAATATATAATTGTTGCAAAATTTTGTCGAGCCATTTCAAATTTTATGAAAATCGGATGTATAGTTTAATTACAGGGACAGTCAAAAGTTTTCCGTTACATTATGGGGAATGGGAAAAAAGTATTGCAAGTACATTTTAATGATGTTACAGACCATGCACTTATGAAGTGCAAAAAATAATTATGAAACTAGTTGTAGTACGAACGCACCTCATTTGCCACGTTTGATGAGCAATTTCCAACTTTTTTTTTTTTTTTAAAGGTGAGAATGGAGAAAAGTGGGAATACCATAAAAAATTTATACAAGGAAAAGCAGATGTCAAAAATCATAAATGCATGAAAACTTTGAAAAGACACCATTAAAAAAATTAACAAATATCAATCAAACCAAAAATTAAGACTGATTTTTTTTTTCCAGATCAAAATGTGTGTTATCCCAAAATATTTTTCAGCTAGAAGAACTGGCTTAATTTTTAGTCCAAAACATGTGTTATTGTTTATTAAATGGTATCTTTAAAATCGTTAATCATTTAAATTATGTAATATAAAAAAGGTAAACATAAGACAATGTGTATTTCACATGTTGACAAGACATAACTGTATGACATTCATGTAATGATACAATCCAGGACTATGAATAATTCATACTGATATTCTTTTATTGCAATTCATTATCAACAACCAAACAAAATATCTTTTTCTTTTTCTCCCAATCATTTTAACGAGGTTTAAAATATTCTTCTCATTTCAAGAGAGGGGTGCCAGAGAATACCTTCCTTCCCAAGAATGGGAGGGATGTCAAGAATTTTCAAGTAGTCTTTCTATTAATAAAACAATACTTTCTACCTTTATTAAGCACATTAACTTTCAAGCATCAAGGTCAAATCTTTCTGCTTCATTAAATTCTATGCACAAGATTGAAAATGTACAACATAGCACACAACAAAATTAGAGTGCTGCATAAACATAGTGAATGCCACACAGCAACAGTCATGAATCTGAAATGTTGCAATAATTTCCCTGAAAAATATAGAAAATCATTTTGCATTCTGCTTTAAAATTTGTTTTGATCTACCAATTGATAATTTTGCATTATGATTATGATATACAATACAAAATTTCCAGGTAACCGGCAGGTACAACAAATTATCTATGTCCTTTCTTCTTTTTTTTTTTTTCTTCAACTTAATATTAGAGAATGGAAGGGGGGAGGAAAGTGAAATACAAACAAAATGTTCTGGTCTCCTAGGAGGCTATAACACTGAAATGATGTTATCTGAACAGTAATATATTCATGAATTAACAAAAAGGTTTTTTGTTTCTTTCCCACTTAGTTTCTGCATCTTATTTTTAACAACTTGATATAAAAAATTAAGCCCTTATTAAAGAAAATAGAGCAAATTCAAGCACTTTTAAGGACACTTTTGTTCTCTTAAAAATCAGTTACTTTCAAGAGCTGCATGAACCCTTTTTTATTATTATTATTTCTTTTGCAATGTAATGCTGCCATATGTCAGCATGTCTGTCATGATTGGGTATTACGGACAAATAAACTGCCATAAATAAATAGAAAATAGGAAAAAGGTTCATATTACATCTTCAGGTGATGGACAAAATATTTCAACTGAAAATAAATTATGGTAACAAGTATTATTTTTAGCCTGACGACTGCTTTTAGACTTTTTCATGCCCTGAGTTAGATACAAAAAAAACTTCAAATATTTGTTTTTTAAAAAGAGCAATTAGAAAAATTATCTACAATTTTTTTTTCTCACATAATAATAATAACATAGAAACTATTTGAAGCTTTGTTCATCTCTAGATCAGCCAATTATTCAAATAATAGATAATCACACAATAAAATAAAACATAATTACAAGAGAGAGAGAATGGTAGAAACTTAGCTAAAGATGTATGTAAATGAAAATATATCTCATGAATTTGTGAAGTTCAGTGATTAACTTTTTAAAACAAATATTATTCTGAAGGTTTTGGTTGTTTAAGATTCCCCCCCCCCCCCCTCATTTCTGAGGGGAAAAAAAGTACTTATTGGTTATAAGGGTCATGGCATGTCATAGAAAATTGCAAGGATAAATTTGGTGTGAAAAGCAAAATTTTCTAAAATACTTGCTGGCAATCTTTATTTACATTTTAAAAATATCATAAAATTGTTATATCTTTATTAAAATACTATCAATATATCAAATGCACAAATAATTTGCTTTATATTTACAGCATTTAATGCACACACTGAGAAGCAATTTATTCAATACGTACATAAAAAGCTGCATAATAATGTAATACAAAATATATAAATTAAGTTTTAGAAAATTTTACATTGGTTGCAGTTTCCCCTTTGTAATGTTTATAATATTTATGGTGAAACTGCACTTTTTAAAGATTGTATAACAAAGAAATAAGGGGGGGGGGATCTCCATGCTAAATATATGCATGTCAAAGTGATCTTTGCCCCAGAAATGATTCTCCAAAAATACCACACTGAAATTAGTCCAAAGTTGTATAAATGGGGCAAAATATTTTATGCCTAACATAGATTTTGCCTTTCACTTTTAAAGTCGAAATAAATTTCACTCTTAACCCTTTCAAAAAAAATTTATTTTGTTTTTTTATTTTTACACATAATTACCCTTCTAAATAACATAAAAAAAAATATTTAAAAAAAATCTTAGGCCAGCATTTATCACCAAACTTAATGACCCCTCAAATGAGGGGTTGCCGCCACACAAACGAGACGAAGTTTGGCAGACCCACAATACGACTTCTCACTGGAGGGGTTCTAGCAACACAGGTGTGACGAATTTCAGCAAACACACATTTTACTTGCAAAGATAGGTAAATTATGAAATAAAAATTTACAATTTACAATTCTTTATTTACATTATTTACCAAAAAAAAAACTTATTAACATAAAAAAAAAAGTACAAATTTATGTGAAATTTTATGCTAATACCTAAAACACCCCAAACACAAATTTATTTGTTTTGTGGGCTACACCCTTTGCAGTAAAATGTAATCTTGGTAGACCCCTCACAGGAGGTAACGCCGTGTTCAAAGGGTTAAAAGTCAAACTAGGAGGCACCAGTGGCCGAGAGGTTCTGCTCTCGAAGCTGGTAGACGGGAAGTGCTGGGTTCGATCCCAATCGCGCCCGTCGGCCTAATCGTTCGGAGTTTTCGTGGTTTTCTTCGAACCTTGGTTCTCCAAGCGTTAATACGGGTTAGGTTCCCTTAGAAAGACCTCCACGGAAGGCACTCCCCCCTTAGGGCCTATATCCCACGTGCAGATAATTGGCCGACATAAATACAACCAATCAAACTAGGAGGTGGCTGCACAGACCATCAGCTCATGAGTTGAAGGCTGAAATTCTAGAAGTCAATTAGCAAATTAAAATGCAACTGGTCTGCCAAATCATATCTTCGTGGAAACCACCCTGCAGGCCTGATTTTACTGGTTGATCAGTAGGTTTTTCATTGTGTTTTCCTGCACTCAATGGTATGAAAATATGGAGGACAAGAAGCAGAAAACCCAATGGTAAACCTACCAGTCAACCACTAAAATCGGGTTTGCAGGTGTCTTCTACCAAGATAGGGCTTGGCAGACAAGTTGCCTTTTAACCCATTAAGGACTAGCGTTACCATATGGTCACAGAATAGCTGTCAACACTTTTGCTGTTTGAATACCAGCAATTTAGAAACAAAAAATTCACTTTCTTTAATGACAGAAACCCTACGATAAAATAAGATAAATATTGATTTTCTGAAAAAGTGGTACGAAATGTAATTTTTGTATTTTAAAGAGAAAAATAATTCCGTCTTTAATGGGTTAATATGCAAATCGAGTTTTAATAAATCCTGTAATTTCAGCCGTCAACTCAATGAGGTGGTGGTTTGTGTAGCCAACTCACGGTCTAACACTTTAAACAACTTAAGTTACATGAATTTAGATGCTCATAGCACAAGATGAACTTTGATTTGATAGCTCTTCTGCTCAGCAGCTCAAAAGATTGCAAGTTGACAAGGGTTTAAGTAGACAAAATGTCTAAAAATTAAATCCCCCCCCCTGCCCACCCCCATATGCTTCCTTCATTTTTTTTCGGCATTATTTCAGAGAATGTCCAAAACTGCTTTCAAAAAGGTGGAATTCTACCTTTTGGAGGAACTTTTTCAATCAAGTTTGGTTACAATAAAAACATACTAATTTTAGGTGTCTCATAACCAACATTTTAGATTTTCAAAAATATTTTACAACCAACATTATTTATATTTTTATTATGAATCAAAAAATAAATTCTTGGTGAAAACCTGTACGATTAATGATATTCTATAGTGTTCTGATGATTAATTTTTTTGTACTGTTAAGAAAAATCAAACAATACTCTATTTGTGAAAAAGATAAGACAGTTTATGTTATGATGGAATATACCAAATTTGAGTTCTCATGCACACTATTTTGGGCTTATTAATACAACTTTGGGTATTCCAAATAATTTTATAGATTATATAAATTTGTGTTGTTAAGTTAATCCAAATTATACCAAATAATTATAGGCTTAAAAAAGATTAGGAGTTACAGCAGGAAGCTCAAATTCTGTGTACACATTGAAATTTTTTGTTTTTGCTATAGTAAAGTAAAGACTTATTTTAACATTATTTCTACCAGTGTCAAATGACACCTTTTAAAGTTTTAATTAATGTTTATTTTACTTGTAATTTTTAAAGTTAATAAGTATAAAAATAAATCTTCACTATATTAAAAATGATTTGCAATTGTTTTAATCTAAAAATTTACATATAAAATAGCCATAAATTGAAATCCTTTAAAAGGTGTCATTTGAAACTTAAGCAAATGAAATCTTAAAAAGACAGAAAAAATCAACTGAAGTGGAAACGGTAAAGATAAGAGAAAAAAAAGTGGGGGCTATACATACCTGATTAATAGTATTACATCCTTTGGTAAGAGTTCCAAGATAAGTCATTAGGCCAACATCGTTACATTGCTGCACATAGAATCAATCATAAAAAATATCAATAAACATTAAAATTATGCATACAATTTTAAAAATAAAATAGTTTTTAAAATAAAATAGCAGAAAAAGAAAATTTACAATTTACAAAAAATTTTTTTTTAAGAAATGCCTCTTATTTTTATTTTTAAATAATCATGTTTATTTTTTGTTTTTTAAAGTTGATTTTTATTAAATTTTCAAATATAATATCAATTATTAGATTTTTTTAATATTATTATTATTCTAATAATCAGGTACAGGTACAGATTCCTAAAATATGGAAGGAGCCAGTGGCTCCTAAACCCAAAAAATCCAATGTTGAAACAAATATATGTTGAAACAATAGCATTTATATGAAAAAAAAAACTACTAAACAAAAATTTCAGGAATTTAAAGTGAAAAATAATCTATTTAATATGTATATACCCATGTGCAACAAAACAGACTAATTACATCAAATCATTTAATACATAATAATACATACTGCATGTTCCAGGAATTGTCGTAGCAAGTTGCATCCAATGAGACATGTTGTTGTGCAGTTTTAACATGTCACTTTTTGGGATGATAAAAATGTTATACCATCAATGTTTTGTCTGCAATATCCATACATCATAGCCACATTTGCAATTTGATCATGCAACAGCCTTTGCAGACTTGCTTTTGTCACAAGTCTTTTAACAGTCCCCCCCCCCCCCCCCCCCCCCACCACCACCACCACCCCATCGCAAACAGATTTTCCATGACTTGTAGCAAAAAAGCTCCATTTTGCTTTTATTCCACCAAAATCATGTTCATGGGTTCAAAAATGTTTTTCAATTTTAATATTAGGCAGCAGAGCCACCAGTAAAATATTCTTTACATTTGTAGCTAAGATATACTTATTTAAATGCTGCAGGATTAATTTTTGAATCTGATAAACCATTGGTACATCATGGTCCATATCATGTGAAAGCATGCAAAGGCTTTCACTTTTTAAGCTGCTTCCATTTTTTTGCTTTACATAGAATGCAACTGTATATAAAGTACAGCAACCAGGCACTCAGAAAAATATCAATTTCGTCAATCGTTCGAAGAAAAATCGCGAATTTCGTCAAAGGATCGCTGGGAAAACGCGAATTTTGTCAGAGGATCATGAAAAAAACGCAAATTTCTTTAAAGGATCACGAAAAAAAAAAGCTAATTTCGTAAAGGATCGCGAGAAAACCCGCACTTTTTGTCAAAGGATCGTGAAAAAACGACAAATTTCGTTGAAAAATATCGAAATTTCTTCAGAAGATCGCGAAAAAAAGCAAATTTCGTCAAAAGATCACGAAAAAACGACAAAATTAGTCAGTAGATAGAGAAAAATGGCAAGTTTCGTCTAAAGATCGCGAAAAAACGACAAAATTAGTCAAAAGATCGCAAAAAAACGCAAATTTTGTCAAAGAGGGTGCCAGAAATAACACATAATTAGTGCCGGAGTGGATTCCCCCTCCTCCCTGTCTGCTGTAACCTTTCAGAAAATTTACTGTGAATTTCAGATTTTTATTACACAGAATCACCCGTAGAGCCGGTAGAATGTCTGCTATATGTAGTAATAGTCTTCTAACTTTCTACTGCCACTTGCCAAAATCCCCACACACCTTGCCATTTGAAAAGTTAAATCTTATATTCACAAAAATTAAACCGTTCAATGAAAAATGCATATTAAATAGTTTATTCAATTTGTAGGTCCTTAAACTTCTTTGATTTTTATTTAAAGAAATGTGTATGGACCCTGTGTTATAGATTAATGACTAATCATTTGATTTGATTTAAGAATAAAATATTTATGCTAATGATAAAAGGTGTGTCAAATATGTTGTAAATTCTACTATTTAAACTTTTGCACTTATTTGTTGAGTGTGACTTTGCATGGTAATGGACCCATACAGTGAATTTAGTGGCTACTTTTTTTGGCTACTACAATTTCTAAACAATAATCTCTGTGGTAAATTTCCACAACATTTGCAATGTAAATTACCATGAAGATTATTGTCAATACTATTAATGTCCGTAAACGTCTGTCTGTATGTATGTGTGTAACATTCGCCCTTGTGACCGGAACTCCTTCGCTCCCGGGCCACGCAGAGCGTCTTATGATATGTCGATTCGCACCGCCGTTTTCTCGGACACCCTGTGTTTGCGGTTTCGAGAAAATCCCGCCGTAATTACGGACGCAATTAGCTAATTAACGACTCATTGTCGAAGGAAAAATGAATCTTTTTTATCCGAAAGCAGCAGTCTGACTACAATTGGACCCTCTTCGCGAGGCTAGCTTCGGAGCACTACCATTGGAGGATTCACAAAACCTGAACCCCATTTTATCTGTCGAGGCTAGCGGATACAGAGATGATGAAAATGAAGTCGAAATTTAAAAAGCGAAATCGAATCTCCCGATCTAATGGTCCGAGATATTCGTAAAAGGTGTAGAAACACGCGAAAAAAAATCTACTTCAATTTGGTATAAATTTCATGTTTCTGCGTTGGGTATAACGCAAAAAATCCACTAAAAATCGATCAATAAAAATTTAATTTCTTCATTTGAAAAGACAATGAAAAGAGATTTAATTTTTCCGAGAAGCAGCTGTAGACATCATGGCGTTTTGCGGTTTTGGATACAGAATAATAAAATACGAAATTTAAACTTTTTAAATATTAAATTTTTGGATAAAATTTTTTGACAACCGGACGGGAAATCTGTCGCAGATTCCATACATACCCAGTTCAAAGAGATTGGTTAATTAGAAGCTGAGATATTAATTATTATTTAATTAATCTGTTTGGCGGGAAATACATTTGATTAAATATCTCAGTTAGCTCGCATTACAGTTGCTTCGCCCGCTATAGGATAATTTCAGTGCGTGATAGCTTAATTAGCAGCTGAGATATTAATTATTAGTTTATTAATCTGATTTGTAGTGGACAATGAGGTGCGTTTTGGAAAAAATTTTAGGCAGTGGTATTCAATTGCAGCAATGCCAACAACGTATTTCCTTAAGAGTTGAAGAAAATATTGTCTCAGGGGGTAATACATTATTATTTACTTAATCTGTATGTGTAATGGACAATGAGGTGCGTTTTGGATCTTTTTTAGTCACACGGGGAGGGGTGCTGGATTTCATCTCTCTATTCTAAAAAAAAGTAACTACCGCTGTCACCGCCGCCGCCGCCGCCGCCGCCGGTTTTGAATTTTTTGTGACCGGAGGCCTTTCTTCGTTAATATTAAGAAAAATAATGCATACAAAAATATGAAAATCGGTAGTATTATACAGAAATGTTTGATAAACACGCTGCTGCAGACAGTTTTCAGATCGAAGAATTATTTTAAGAGATATTTAATGCTAAAGTTGGACAAAATCGTTCCACTAAAAAAGTTTTATAGGAGCAAAAACTGTTCATAGGAATTTAATCATTTTTAGATCATTTTATGCATTAGAATTTGCCGGAGTGCAGATTGCATTAAATTTTTTATTTTGACTAACTTTTTGAGGTTTTATTTCTATTTTAAATTCAGATTTTCAGCATTTCTAGAGATATTTTTAACAGATTTTAGAAAGTGATATTAATTTAAACTGTTGCCAACTGCATAAAAAGCGGAAACAATGTTTGCTTAAAAAAAAAAAAAATATTTATACGTGTAAATAAATTAAAAATTTATTTACACGTGACTATTATAAACAGAAAAAAACATTTCGAATTAAAATTAAATAATTATGTACAAAAAGCAGGAACTTATTAAAAATTACGTCATAAAAACTATAATTACACGTGAATTTTAAGAGAGAAAGGAATTTGTAAAACAATAAATTTATTAACATGCGTTAGAAGTCTTAAATAGGAGAAATTACGTCATATTTACGTCACATTACAGTTATTACATAAAATGAACACAAAATAATATTGCAAAACGGTTTAAATTTAGAAATTGCGCTAGACATTTATTTGATATTTTAAGAGTATACTTTTCAACTATTTTTGTTAGGAAAGCGCAAATAATATTTCATTTCTAACACAAGTACATTCACGTGAAATTAAAAAGAGAAAGAATAGTTTGGTCAAAATTACGTCAGATTAAAAACGATTAATTTAAAATGTCTCATTTAAAAGAACTTTGTTTTCACTTTGTTAAAAAATACCAGGAGATAAAGACTGTTTACTTAATTCCTTTTATATTAGCTTATTTTTAAATGTTGTTACACGTGTCTACGTCATCAAGTTATTTTTATTTCGACGTTTTATTTGTATTTTTATTAATGTTGTACTAATTTATTTGTTTTCCCGTTATTTAAAATAAAAATTATGTCAATTTGTAAATTTGGCGCGTGGTTTGGCGATTTATATAATTTGGCGAAATGGGTCGACGGGATAATCAAGTAGTACCGCAACGGATTTGGCGTTAAAATTCCCCAATCAAAGAGAAATGAATAGAAATCCGTTTATAGAGAGATCGCCACTGTTTTTTAAATTATAATTCAATCTTTCGAAATCTTTTTAAAGCCGATCAAATTAGCCTGCATTTAGAGTCTACGGTGTCTGGACGGGGGTTGGCGAGCGTAGCTCGTAGGGGGCCGAGCCCCCTAGTTTTTAAAAAATTAGCTTTTATGACCTTTTTAGATACCCTTTCTTGAGGGAGTCCTCAGATATATGCTACTTATTAAATATAAAAATGTCAAATTTTTAGTTACCACTATTTCCGAATAGTAATTTTAGCAAGTTTCTTAATTTCTAGCTTAAGACCGCCACCAACTCGAGTAACATATCCACTGATAGGTTTTTTAACACAGTTTCGTTCAGATACGCTTTTGTTATGAATAGAGTGCGCTCCCTGGTGGTGGAATGTGGAACTAACAGAATTCTTTCTTAAGAACGCCACCATCCCGACACATGTATCTACGGAAAGGTTGCGTAAAGGCGTTTCGTTCAGATATGTTTTGGTTAAGAATACAGTGCGCTCCCTGGTGGTAGAATGCGGAACTAACATAACGCGATTTTGTTAAAATTAGGAAATATAACAAGGCGATCTGCTTTAAACTTTAAGATAGTTCATAACACGTTGAGATATATGCTACTTATTAAATAAAAAAAGGTCAAAAGTTTAGTTACCACTATTTCCGAATAGTAATTTGTGCAAATATCTTAAATTCTTGCTTCAGACCGCCACCACCTCGAGTAACATATCTACTGATAGGTTGTTTAACGGACTTTCCTTCCGATACAGTTTTGTTATGAATAGTGTGCACTCCCTGGTGGTAGAATGTGGAACTAACATAACGCGATTTTGTTAAATTTAGGAATTATAACAAGGTGATCTGCTTCAAACTTTAAGACAGTTCATAACACATTGATATATATGCTACTTATTAAATATAAAAATGTCACAAGTTTAGTTACCACTATTTCCGAATAGTAATTTGTGCAAATATCTTAAATTCTTGCTTAAGACGGTCACCACCTCGTGTAACATATCTACTGGTAGGTTGTTTAACGGACTTTTCTTTCGACACAGTTTTGTTATGAATAGAGTGCACTCCCTGGTGGTGGAATGTGGAACTAACAGAATTCTTGGTTAATAACGCCACCATTACGACTCATGTATCTACGGAAAAGTTGCGTGAAGGAGTTTCTTTCAGATATGCTTTTGGTACGAATAGTGTGAGCTCCCAAGCGGTGGAATGCGGAACTAACGTAACACAATTTTGTTTAAATTAGGAAAAATAACAAGTGGATGTATCTTGAAACTTTAAGATAGTTCATAACACATTGATATATATGCTACTTATTAAATATAAAAATGTCACAAGCTTAGTTACCAATATTTCCGAATAGTAATTTCTGCAAATATCATAAATTCTTGCATAAGACCGCCACCACCTCGAGTAACATAGTCTCTACTACTATTAATGTCCGTAAACGTCTGTCTGTATGTATGTGTGTAACATTCGCCCTTGTGACCGGAACTCCTTCGCTCCCGGGCCACGCAGAGCTTCTTATGATATGTCGATTCGCACCGCCGTTTTCTCGGACACCCGGTGTTTGCGGTTTCGAGAAAATCCCGCCGTAATTACGGACGCAATTAGCTAATTAACGACTCATAATCGATGGAAAATCCTTTCAAAATTGAATCTGAGACTCGACATCATTAAATTTCCCACGCACCCCCTCAACATACACCTTAAAATAAAGGTAAATTAAATTCCGAACTGAATAACATACAAGCTTAGACATACGAGGCACGACCATAAAGTTATGACCGTTTTTATTGAACTTTTTAATTTAAGCTAATACCCCCCACATAATACACCTTAAATTAAAGGTATTAAAATTTCCGACCTAAAATCATGTTAACTAAGCTTTACGAGGTCTTTCCAGAAAGTTATGGCCAAAAAAAGCAAATTTTTGCAAAAAATTTTTTTCAAAAGACAATAACTCGGTGACTTTTGCTCCTATAAGTAGGACGGGTTAACTTTTGCAACTTATTCTGGATTTGACTTAACTCAGCGGTGTTTCATATCAAACTGTTGGACATCACGAGCCCAGTTTGTCCCCCCTGTTGCCGGAGATGTTTATGCATCTCCGGTGTCCATGAGCCCAGTTTGTCCCCCCTGTTGCCGGAGATGTTTATGCATCTCCGGTGTCCATCCCCCCAATCCCCCCCCCACTTTTCTGTATTTATCTGTTACCCGCCATGTGATATATCATAGAAAAGGTCTGTGAAGGTTGATTCAAGTTATGCATCTTCGGTTTTCATCCCCTCCTTTTCACCCCCCCCCCCCCCCCCCCTAGAGGGGCAGTTTTCTAAATTTCTTAAAATATTGTTTAGGACCGCCACCTTCCCGACCCATGTATCTACGGAAAGTTCTTTTTATTAAATGTTATGAACTATCTCAAAGTTTCAAACAGATCGCATTGTTAGATTTCAAATTTTAACTATATCGTGTTATGTTAGTTCCACATTCAACCACCAGGGAGCACGTAGATGTGTCTTGAAAGTTTAAGATACTTCATAACATATTGAGATATATGCTACTTATTAAATATAAAAATGTCAAAAGTTTAGTAACCACTATTTCCGAATAGTAATTTTTGCAAATATCTTAAATTCTTGCTTAAGACCGCCACCACCTTGAGTAACATATCTACTGGTAGGTTGTTTAACGGACTTTCCTTTCGACACAGTTTTGTTATGAATAGAGAGTGCTCCCTGGTGGTGGAATGTGGAACTAATAGAATTCTTGGTTAAGACCGCCACCATCCCGACCCATGTACCTATGGAAAGGTTGCGTGAAGGGCGTTTCGTTGAGAAATGTTTTGTTAAGAATACAGTGCGCTCCCTGGTGGTGGAATACGGAACTAACATAACGCTATTTTGTTAAAATTAGGAAACCTAACAAAGCGATCTGTTTAACATATCTACTGATAGTTTGTTTAACGGACTTTCCGTCCGATACAGTTTTGTTATGAAAAGTGTGCGCTCCCTGGTGGTGGAATGTGGAACTAACAGAATTCTTGGTTAAGCCCGCCACCTTCCCGACCCATGTATCTACGGAAAGTTTGCGTGAAGGTGTTTCGTTCAGACATGTTTTTGTTAAGAATAGAGTGCGCTCCCTGGTGGTAGAATGCGGAACTAACATAACGCGATTTTGTTAAATTTAGGAAATATAACAAGGCGATCTGCTTGCGACTTTAAGATAGTTCATAACACATTGAGATATATGCTACTTATTAAACATAAAAATGTCAAAAGTTCAGTTACCACTATTTCCGAATAGTAATTTGTGCAAATATCTTAAATTCTTGCTTAAGACCGCAACCACCTCGAGTAACATATCTACTGATAGGTTGTTTAACGGACTTTCCTTCCGCTCCAGTTTTGTTATGAATAGTGTGCGCTCCCTCGTGGTAGAATGTGGAACTAACATAACGCGATTTTGTTAAATTCAGGAAATATAACAAGGCGATCTGCTTGAAACTTTAAGATAGTTCATAACACGTTGATATACATGCTACTTATTAAATATAAAAATGTCAAATTTTTAGTTACCACTATTTCCGAATAGTAATTTTAGCAAGTTTCTTAATTTCTAGCTTAAGACCGCCACCAACTCGAGTAACATATCCACTGATAGGTTTTTTAACACAGTTTCGTTCAGATACGCTTTTGTTATGAATAGAGTGCGCTCCCTGGTGGTGGAATGTTGAACTAACAGAATTTTTTGTTAAGACCGCCACCTTCCCGACACATTTATCTATGGAAATGTTGCGTGAAGGCGTTTCGTTCAGATATGTATTTTTTTAAGAATACAGTGCGCTCCCTGTTGGTGGAACCCGGAAATAACGTAACGCGATTTTGTTAAAATTAAGCACTCTAACAAGGCGATCTGTTTAACATATCTACTGATAGGCTGTTTAATGGCCTTTCCTTCCGAAACAGTTTTGTTATGAATAGAGTGCGGTCCCTGGCGGCGGAATGTGGAACTAACATAACACGATTTTGTTAAATTTTGGAATTATAACAAGGCAATCTGCTAACACATTGATATATATGCTACTTATTAAATACAAAAATGTGAAAAGTTTAGTTACCACTATTTCCGAATAGTAATTTGTGCAAATATCTTAAATTCTTGCTTAAGACCGCCACCACCTCGAGTAACATATCTACTGATCGGTTGTTTAAAGATTTTGCAGTGTGTGCGCAGCACGCCTGCTATAAGGTGCCGTAGGCAGCGAGGAACAGGTTCAATTTTTGTTATAGCGAAAGCCTTTTTAAAAAGAGTTTGCAGTGCGTGCGCAGCACGACTGCTATACGGTGCCGAAGGCAGCGGAGACCCGGTTTGACTTTCGTTCGTGCGCAATAGACTTTTTAAAAAGAGTTTGCAGCGCGCCTGCTATACGGGGCCGTAGGCAGCGAGGACCAGTTTCGACTTTCGGTATAGCGAAAGGCTTCTTTAAAAGAGTTTGCAGTGCGTGCGCAGCATGCCTGCTATGCGATGCCGAAGGCAGCGGGGACCCGGTTCGAGGTTCGTTCACTTCGAGATTTCATATTATTAGAGGTTCGTTCGCAGGCGAGTTACGTTCTTTCGAGATTTTATACAAAAAGGAGGGGCCCGCTAGCGGGCGAAGCCAGCTAGTTTAGAAATAGTGTAGCTAAAAAGGCGACAACTGAGATCCCTGTACAAAAAATGGTCATCAGTTTGTCCAAGTCCACTAAACATAAGAGAGTAAAGGGTTAAACTATGTCCATAGTAAATTCAATATATCAATGAAATCAAAGTTTATAAATGTATTTTATATATATACGTATACACACAAACACTAGACTATTTTTTTTTATAATTCATTCTCTTTTTTTCTTTGAAGTGCCCTTTTATGACGAAGTGTACCCTGCCTGCCTTTGATCCTAGAATGAACTCTGTAACTTATATAATGCATAAAAATTATCATTACTTTCTGATGGAATTAACTTATTTTACTTTTCAGTTATATAAATGCAATTTAAGTTTTCGCCAGGTGCATCATTTTGTAATAATTTGTGAAAACATATTACACAATATACTTCCATTTATTCTGTTAAAAAAATATTGAAAGAGAAAATTAACTGTATGAAGAATTATAATTGAGTAGCCGCCCTTGGCGACCAGTTTGGTCTCCCTTAAAATTTATGTTTGGGAAAGCATGCTAAGCATTGTATCATGTTACTTTTATTCATAATTTAATTCACTTGGACTCCCTTAAATATAATTAATATAATCCCTTAAGCTAATATTAGTTTTTGTTGCATTAAAATATCTCAATTTGTAGATTTTCTGTAAGTAAGTAAACTGTATTGGTTTACAATGGAAGTTTATGGGAATTTAATGAAATATTAGAGATATCGCCAAGTTAGAGTGACTTTTGGCGACTAATTTTGGTCACCAAGTTTGGTGATATATTGCCGTGTTGGTGACTAACTTGTGAATATTTGGCGACAGAACAGGGTCAATCTAAGGTAACCTCCCTTATAGGTATGGAGATGCATTAAATGCTGTTCAATAACCAATCAGATGTGTTTCATTTGGGCATTGCCATTAAACAATTAACAAATAATTGCGATTTCTGTGCCACGTACAATAGCGTAATATATATATAGATATTACAAAATAGGCAATGAATATCTAAACAATTATAAAACAATGTTTTCAGTCCTATGCTTATCCAAACCTTCACCTGCATTATTCTACACATGTCAGGCACAAGATCAGCTTTCTTGACTATTGTATGCAGATACATTTTACACATTTCTTATTCTTCATTGTGGTGGAGGCATTTTTTTTCCTGCTAGATACGTAAAATGTTCTTCTTTTTCATACATAAACATCCATATTTGGTGTTTTCTCTTCCAAATTTTCATTTGAACGATATATATCTAGAATAGTCGATGCATTTTTAGGCAAAGACTACATTTGAGTTTGGGATATAATAGTCCAGGAAGCAAACATATGAAACGCCACATGCCTAATATGCCAAATTTGATCAAAAATTATTTTATGTGACCATGATGATCCAATAAAAAAAAAAATAAAGAAATAAAGAAATAAAAAAATTAATAGGTGGAAAAATAATGGATTAAAATTACTTAACATTTTATATTAAGATTTTAAAAATGTGAAGAGCATACATGTACTTTAGGGTGGGGCGAAAAAAAATATTTTTTTATAATCAATTTTTAATAGTGTAGAAAACTTGCACATTGGCATTGGCATCCTAATAATGAGAAAAATAATATAAAAAAAATACAAATTGGTTTTGAAATCACACAAGTCCCTTAAAGTTTAGGAATTTTAAAAAAAAATCTGCAATGCTTAACTTATAATTTTTTTTTAAATAGTTTAATTTTAATTCTAATAGTGTAAAACCTATTCTTTGTAGTTACCTAAATGTTGAAAAATACTTTTGGACATGTTGCCGTTCATTTAAATTTGAACAAAAAGCTTTAAAATACCATTTTTCTTTTAGCAAAAGTTGCCAGGTGACTTTGAAAAGGCGGGCGGTGACCAAGCAGCTTGCAAAACGTTACTGCTTTGCTAGTGTGTATGTGCAATACTTTACATTGTGATTCTATGAAAGTGATTTGTACTGTGACCCAGGGAAATGTAAATTGGAGCGAATATTCAGTTGAAAAATTCAAATTGAATCAAAATAAATCCAATTCACACCTCCCAGAATCACACTACAGCCGTAAAGCATAGTGGCTGATAAATATGCGTTGTAATTAAATTAAATTAAAACTGAAAAAGAAACTCTTTAAACATTGATAAGAAAAATTGTAATTACTCACCCCATATAGCTCATAATGACACAGAAAATAAAGACAAGCAAAATGATCGGGACCATAATTCATATCAAACATATTTATTTAACACTATTATTATATCAATACCGGATCCGGGGATAAACAAATATATTATTTGTTAAAATCATAAAATATTATATTATAATGAAGTACAGATATACTGAAGAAAATTTATATTTTATTTTCTTTTACTGATTTAAATTTTATTTTTAGCAAGTCTATTTTAAATGCGTTGGCCTTTTAAATAAAATAGTTATTTCCTAATAGAGTAACTAAAGAAATAGTCATTTCCTAATGGAGTAACTAAAGTAATGATAGGAGCAGTGAGTACTATTGTCGTAACGGTAGGCGTTAGATGAAAATTTGTAATGAGTGAATATATACGGTTGAATACTTGAACCGCATAATGTCTATGAAGGATTATCACGAAACTTGAAACACAGGATGAATATATCAAAGATCCACGAGACCCGAAATCCACGGCATCAATATTTGAATTAAGATTCCTTTATTGCAGAGAGCTAATCAATCATCAATAAGCATCTGAAGGTGATCATCTCGAAAGGATGCAACCAAAAGTCGAACGAAGTAGTGCAGTGATTTTGAATTGTTCAAACTTCTTGCGAGTCATTCATTGTATGAATTAATCCCAGAGATTTCGGAAGGAAAAACTATTCGGGGATAATTTTTGACAAATTTTTATAACTGAAATTCCTTTAGAATGTTACATTATTAATTGGAAACACCTATTGCTAACTGGAGATGCTCGCTGGGCCAAAGGCCCAACGGCAAAAAAAAATAAGAATTGTCGATTCGAAAGTCGATCTTGTGTCTTCAGACAAAATTCTAAAACTGAAATCCCTTTTGAAACGTCTGCCACAATTGAAGTGTGGTCTCGACGGAACTACCAATGAGAGAATTTTCCCAAGTGTTGTTCCTGTGCGTAGCCGGCGAAATATTTTTGCGCTAGAATTATCACCGTGGAATGACAACACTCTTATGAGCAGGAGGAAAGGAATGTTTGTGTCTTGTGAGTTATGATGACGTAGAATGGAATTTCCGGAATATTCCGAGATAAGAAACATATTCTAAACTAAAAGCTTGTTTTTTCTGAGGCACGATGTGAATAGAAAGCAATAAAAATAAAGAAAAGTCTAGGAATTATTCTTACGTATATCTCTTAAACTATTAGGATAATTACGTTGAGATTTTACCAGAGGAATGCAAAAAAATATAGAATACAATAAATGTGATTTCAAAATAAAAATAATTAAGAATAAATATATTAGAATTTAGTATTTAAAAACTTAGTAAAATTTGATGTCAAATTGAAAGATCGTAATTTGAAGTAGTTTATTAAAATAAACAAATTTAAATTTATGTAAATTTTAAATGAAGAATGTTATGTAAAGCTTTAACAACATAACAATTTTCATAGTAGTTTTGACATGGCAGGTCCCAAAAAATGTGCTTGTTACAACGCAGTCTGTCGGGTGTCCTTCCTTCGTCTCACCCAAAGAATTGAGTGGAACATCACTGCTGATATACGAGGATATGCTACTTTGTTGCTTAGAAGAGAAATATAAACGTGCATTGTTTTTTAATCCTAATAATAAGGAGGAGTTAGATTTTTCACCTGTCCTCGAGTTAGTTGCAACTCACTTAGTTAATATTTATAGAGAAGCCTCAATTCCAACAGTCACACGCACTCGTGTTGTGCAAATGATCATCTCCTACTTTAATGCTTATATTGGGTTAAAAAAATCATACAACTGAGACCATGAAAAAGATTTTTATAAGAAATGGTTAGATATGTTTATAACAAACGCCAAGATGAAGCTTTTCGATATTACAGCTTGTAAATGTACTATGACGTTTTCTTGTACATGTGAAAATAAACCAACTGACAATAACTGTCCATGTCCCTGTCCAGCAGTTATAAAATGCAATTGTGAGAAAGCAAAAGAAATTCTCGACATTGAATTGAGGTTTATGCACAATCAACAAACAACCAGTATGCTGTTTATTGGTAATTTAGATAGAAAGGAGAAAATTAAAGTGATTAAAAGAGAAGAAAAAAGAGAGCAGCTTTCCATGCAACAATCTATTTCTTCTGAACTCACCAGTCCTGGCATACGTAAGAGTAAAGTTAATCAAAACACTTCGATAAAAACAGGCAGTGACATGAGTTTCGTATTGCCTTCTACATCGCAAATGCATTCAAAGTTGTCAGGTATTTCCTTATTAAGCGATAGGTATGGTTTTTCTGACAGGGCCACAGCAGCAATAGCTTCTGGTGTCCTCTATGATCTTGGAATGATCTCTTATTCAGATATGTCATGAGTGATTGACAAAAGTAAGATTCGAAGGGAAAAAGTGAAGATTCTAAAAGCAATAAAGGAAAAAGGGCACCAGTTGAAATAAGTAAAAAGAATCTACTTTGACAGTAGAAAAGATAATACATTAACACAAGAAAAAATAGGAGCTAATATGTACTGCAGAGTAAGAAAAGAACATATTAGCATAATTAGTGACCCTTGTGGCCAATACATTCGCCCTGTTATACCAAAAACAGTAACCGCTAATGATATTGCCAAAAGTATTTTCGACTACATGAAAAAGAAAGATTTTGACATGAGCGCAGTGCTAGCCATCAGATGTGATGGGACAGTCTCAAACAACGGTTGGAAGAGTGGTGTTGTACATAACATTGAAGTTAGGTGTCAGCGACGACTGCCGTGGTTTGTTTTCTACACTTTAATGAACTGCCTTATAAACATTTGAAAGAGCACCTAGACCGAACAGCAACTGGGCCATTGTCATTCAGTGGTCCCATTGGCAAGCAACTGCCTATCTGTGAGGAAAATCCTGTTGTTGATTTTG
This sequence comes from Maratus speciosus, assembly GCA_963932465.1. Classification (NCBI taxonomy): domain Eukaryota; kingdom Metazoa; phylum Arthropoda; class Arachnida; order Araneae; family Salticidae; genus Maratus; species Maratus speciosus. The sequence goes on from OZ010788.1 coordinate 51,511,014, forward strand.
TGCCGATTCAATCTGAATTTGTCATCACAATAAATAAAACTGACCTCAGTAAAGATCAGCAGTATCTTCTAAACATTTTTCGTGCAGCCATCACTGGACTCTGTGACCCAGAATTAGCTGTTAAAGATCCCAGACCCCTCAGCCATTCTCGATGGTTAACCTGTGCTAATCAAGTATTTAGACTTTATGTTTCCAAAATTAATCTGACAACCGAAATGAAGACACGAGTAAATTACATAGTAAATAGATATGCTCCTGTTTGGTTTGATATTAAGATACATTACACTGTGAAAGATGGTCCGAAGCACATACTGACGGTCATACAAACAAGACACTTCCTGGACAAGATTAAAAATTCATCGATCTTGTCATTCAGAGAAACTCGTTCTTCTGCCATCCACAGATTATGATGTTGATGATGATATTAGATGAGAGACAAAACATTCGAGAATTAGACTACAGGAGGATACTAAAAGCCAGAAATGTGCCGCCAGTAGTAGGTTAGAGCCTTCAAGCTTTCTTTAATTAATTTTCAAGCCACAGACTGTACTGAACTTATTGATTGGACAAAATGTAAGCTGACACCACCTCCAATGTTGTCAAAATATAGCAACAGAACACATTTCAACTTTATTGAAAGACAAATCCCTGCCAGAATTTTAATGTTTGAACTTTCCAGGCCACACTCAGTCGGTGCAGAAAAGTGTGAAACTTGTTATAGAGGCCACTGGAAAAGTTTGCGGGCATGAAAACCGAGAAGGTTTTATTAGAACAACTTTAAGATTAAGGTTTTTGATACCAAAATTTTATACGAAGTCAGAATTTAAAGGGACTTCAGCGTAACCACACCCAAATTGGTTGGTTGGTTTGGTAGGGTGTGGGCGGGACTCGACTTGCAGATACTTCCACGTGGTGAGTTCTGGGTCATTTAAGCATAAAGGAAAAACATGCTGAAATGGGTGAAGAGCTGCAATATGAGGTTTTTACAAACATACTAGGGGGCTCTGCCCCCTGCGTGCTACGCTTGCCAACCCCCATTCAGACACCACAGAATCTAAAAACACGCTATTCTGATCGGTTTAAAAAATATTATAGAAGATTGAATTATACTGAAAAAAGCTGTGCAGATCTCCCTGTAAACGGAATTCCATTCAATTTCCTTTGATTTAAAAAATTTATGGCCGAATCAATTGCTGTTAAGACATCCAATGGTTGTTTTCATGTTTGATTAAAGAGGATCAGTTAAACGTTTGAAAAAAAGCTAAAATAAAAGGAATTAAGTGTACAGAGTTTTTGTCTCCCGGTATTTTAAAACAATTTCTATAACAATAGCCTAAATCATGTGACTATCATCAACAGTTCCGGGCGAACCACTTCGCTTTTTATATTCCTGGTGCCATTTTGGTACTTTAATATTAGCCAGGTACAGGTGATAAGTCGCCAAATATTATTCTATCGCCATCATTTCATCTATATTATAATAGTTCAAGTCATGTAACTGCCATAAATAAATACGCTCTGATCCCTTCGCTTTTCATATGAAAGTTTGGCCCAGATATCATATACGGACCCATATTGGTGCGATTTTTTTCCGACGCTAATTTGGGGAAAACATCAACAGCCTAAACAACAACATCCGGCTTATCAAATCATGCAAAATAACGATACTATGGCGGCAATTAAGTACCCATTGCGTATATGACATTGGCGGCAGAAAAAAATAGCGCCAATATGAGACCGTATGTGGTATCTGTGCCGAAAGTTTTCCATTTCGATTAAAAAAAATCAATTTTTCTTTTCGAATAATACTACATAAAACCATTGTCGCAAAGAATTCTTGGTACTGTTACGCTAGCCGGGTGCAAATCTCGCCAATAACTATTTTTCAACTCGCCAGTTAGCATTTTTTTTTTTTTTTTTTTCAAGTGGTAAATTAAAACATTGCTTTGAAGTTGAAATTAAATGTCATCGTTTGTTACATCATTTAATATTTGGCCAGATGCCATATATGCACCCGGTTTGGTGTGATTTTTTTAAAGAAAATTTGGCGAAATCCTCGTTTTCGAATACCAGTTACATATGTATTTTTGGTACTACTTAGTTAACCCGTCGACCAAAAATCTATCACCAAACTATAAGATTTAATGCCAATAATGGTTGATCGTAAAGGTCACATTCACTTGACTTTAAGCAAGTTACACGTCTTTACGTCATCAAGTGATTTTTATTTCGAAGTTTTATTTGTATATTTATTAATGTTATACTATTTTCTTTGTTCTTTCGTTATTTAAAATAAATTATGTCAATTTGTATAATTTGGCGAGTGTTTTGGCGATTTATATAATTTGGCGAAATGGGTCGATGGAATAACTAAGTAGTTCTGTATTTTTTAATTATTTTTTATTTGTAAAGGAAAATGACAAAAAAAAAATGATTTACTATAGAACAAAATAATTTATGTAATTTAAAAAAAGATAATAAAGTAAATAAACATTTATTATTAAATAAACAACAATAGCCGGGTTACCATGTCAACCAAAATAATGCCATTTTGGAGCCAATTAGGTGCCCCGGTGCGTATATGACATCTGTGCATAATATTTTTCTTTTCATTTCGTTTAAAAAAATAAAGACGTGAAAGCCATTTATTTTAAATGTTTCTGTTTGTATTAAATAAAATGATAATGAAATACAAATTGAATTATGAATAAAAGTAACATGATACATTTCTTAACATACATTTAAGGGAGCCAAACTTCTCGCCAAATTAGTTTAAAATAGTAACCTTTTCTAAAATCTGAAAAAAAATATCTGTTTGATTAAAATTTGAGTTGCCATCATTAGAAAAATATATATAAAATTAGAAAAAAATTAATATTTCGAAAACTAATTCGAATTTTAAAATTCTAATACCAGTTTTGAAATCTGCAGATCAATACGGATTTTTGGTGTTAATTTCATCGCAAAGTATTCCATATTTTAGGAGAAATAGCCCTGAAACTGAATCAGTCGTTTCAAAGAATCGTTTCATAAATTCGTTTCATTAGGATTTTATATATATAGGGTAGAAATGGCATTTTAAGGTTTTCTGCGCAAACTCAAATGAATGACAATGTGTCCAAAAGTAATTTTCATGCATTTAGTTAACTACAAAGAGTAGTTTTTACACTAATAGAAATACAGTAAACAATATTTTAAAAATTATATGTTTTAAAATTGCATATTTTTTCTTTTTCTCCTAAATTTTAGGGCTCTTGCGCGATTTCAAAACCAACTTATATTTTTTATTTATTATTTTTCCCGTTATTAGGATGCCAATGTGCAAGTTTTCCACGCTATGAGAAATTGATTATAAAAAATAATTTTTTTCACCCTACCCTAATGTATATATTACACTATAATAATTATGGAAACAAATATACTTTAGAAATTATTAGAAAAAAATTAATGCAATGTAATTTGATTTCTGTTGTTGCATCTTAATATCAGGTTAATTTTAATGCAAGCTGAACCAGATTTATCTGGCAAGTACTTACAGTTTGAGTTTTGATATCATTCGTTTGTGAAAACAGTGACTCGAAAACATAGCAATTACTTTGAAATTTGATTTTCATTTGAAATATTGTATGTAAGGCGAATGTTTCCCTCTGGAATAATTTCCATGTATTAATAATGAAAACATAGATAGGCAGAAAAACTGTTAAAATCACAAACGCCAGTTTCTTTGAATAGCTCTGAAATAAATTAAAGTTGCTATAACTTTACCATCGGAATTTAGCAATGTCTAATAGCCATTTCTTATCGATAGTTTTCAAATATTGTCTTTGTTTGAAAAATTTTTGAGACCATAATTAATTAGATTGGAATATAATATGCTGCAATTAAAAATTTTCAATTTCCATTTAATTGAATTTCGAAAAGATCAGTCGCGATTTTGTGTAATCTCACTTTATTTTGATTTAGAGTCACAAGCTGTGCTGTGCCAAAATTATTCTTTCGTGTGCCAAAGTTGGCACGTGTGCCATAGGTTTGAAATCCCTGCCCTATGTTATGGGATACAAGAAAAAATATATATATAGTAAAGAATAGAAACAGGAGAATTAAAAGATCCAGAGCTGCCAAAAGTGAAGTGGTGCCTAAGCAAAAAATTAATATCACTTCCAGTGTATTTTTAGAGGGCTTATCCTAAGTTATGTAATACAAGAAAAATAAAATATGGAATATATTGCCTTAATCTTGTACTATGATAATATCCTGGTTTGTCTTGTTGCAACCGGTGCCAAACACTTGGCAGACATGTTTTTATCATAATTAATTTTAAAGTTTACCTATGTTATTGAATACAAAGATAGTTTGTATTTTAAAATTAAGTTTAAATAGCCTTATTGTAGAAAATTGAAGGCTTTAAAACAATCAGCTGCAGCTAAAACTTTCGCAGAACAATTTATAGAATGTGCATTCATATCACTTTGTGTCAATTTCATCCAAGAAAACTACGTCATTTTGGGAAAGTTTTCATCACTTTCTGGATACCATGGAGGATGTGGAATGATTGAGAAATCTAACATAATGCTGATCTAATATATGGTCATCTAACATAATCCAATTTAATGCTGGACACAATTGTTTGGTTGTATTTATGCTTTGTATTATTGTCAATGTCTTTTATCGTCTGTTTTTGTTTATACAAGTTGATAGAATATTTTTATTGTGAGAAACATAGCCATGAGCCATGAACGTGGCCTTGCGATATTATTAAATAAATAACAGTGCACTGGGGTTTTTTATTTTGAGTATTAGTGAGTCTTTTAATATGAGTTATCATTATGGTCTGTCGAGCAATGAAGAAAACAACTGGAATTAGTCCAACGAGTTTATGTCTCCAAGTTAATCGAATTTTAAGCTGAGTGAAACGCCAACGGAGTTCCGTGCAACAAAATTCATTAAAAGCTTATTCCAAAAGTAAGTGAATGTGATTTTTCTTATCTGTACTGTTATATATACATATATAAAACATTTAAAAAGTGCTAAAAAAGAAGATTTAAGTCTGATAGCCACTGAAAATAAAAATAACTATTAATGATAAAATGACAATTGCGGTTTTAAACAATATTATTGAAAACAGTGAAATGTATAAAAATAAACCAGATTTTGTGACAGAGATAGCAAACAATATAATTGAAAATCGTAAACATGAGGAGCAAAGGAGCACTGATCTGGAAAAAATGAAACTTGAAAGATCAAAAAATGAATTAGAACTGGCTAGGGTGTCAATGATTTTAATCAACCGATTTAAAAAAAAAAAAAAATCACTGATTTAAAATCAAAAATTTTCTAAATGTTTAAAATGTCAAAAAATATATTAAAATCTAACATAAACATAATTTGAAAGTTTCTACAGGTATTTTGACTTATGAATAAACAAAAAAGAGCTTTAAATAATTGTTTCTAAGTTTAATTCGTGACTATTGTAAAAAATTAAAAACAGTCGAGTTTGTAAAAAGCATTGTTTTTAAGTTTTTATCCAAATTAAAACAGTTTAATTTAAAAATGATATTTAAATCTAATATAATTTGCAATGTCATAAATTCCTTTAGGTAATCAATTTATGCATTATTTTATATAAAATTACACATAGCAAGTGTAATACATTTCTACAAGTAAAAGAATAAACAGTAATTAGTAGCAATCTCAAGTTACAGAAGAATGAAAGAATGGCATCTTTTCAAAGCTACATTGTAAATGAATGCATAAGAGAAAAAGAAATAGTTGGTATAAAAATGCTAAGCTCACCAAGAACTTCTTCGGTATAGGTTGAATAAATGTTTTTAACTTTGTAACTCACATAATACTAAATAAAAAATAATGATTAGGGATTGAAAAGGCAGCAAAATGTTTCTTAAAAAGAAAAAAATATTGAACCATTGAAAGCTAATAATCCACACTGAAAGGTTATAATGCTGTTACTTAAATATTTTGAGGATTTCAGATATAAGTTGCTAACTTTATCCTATATGAATGGATTTAACTCATTTTCATAATTCTTTTGGTTATCATACACATACATGTGTGTAAGTTTAGATTTTGGTGGTTTACAGTAATTCTCCTAAACACAAATGCAAAACGAGCTGCAAATAATATTCGTTAGTTTTGTAATTTGTGTTACTAACTAATGAATTACTTATTTGCAGTTTTTATTAATCCTGTAATTACTTATACTATTTATTCTAGGACTTTTTTAAATGGTGCCGCACCATGCCCCTTTTGGAATTGGCAAAATGCACCGTGCCTTAAAAAAAAATAGTTGAGTTGTAGCCAGAGATTTCTTGTAAGAAACTTCCCCATTCAACAGTATTTCTAAATTCATGTGGCCAAGATCTCGCAAAAACATAGAACTTTATTTCTTTAGAAAATACAGGATATTATTAAAATATGTTATTTAATTCTATTTTTCAATTTCTTATTCATAAAATTATTAAAAATTAAGGACACTTTATTCATCATACTAAAAATTCTTTTTTTTTTCTTTTATCATTACTAATATATTTCCTCATGAAATAGTACCCTTTTCCTTTCTAAAATGAATACTACATTATTATCATTTTAATAATTAAGTCTTAAAAATGTATAATATGTTCCTAATGAGTTAATTGTTTAATAATTATTAATTTGAAGTAGTGTTAACTATTTAATATAAAATGCATTTAATAATTTTAATAAATGTTATAATATAAATGTTTTAAATATCACTAGTATTTATAAAGTTTTACATAATTATTACAATGTTAATTAATATAACATTGTATGATACTACCTAATGAAACTACTAATTTGCAGTTTTTATAATTTCTGTAATTACTAACTAATAATTATAATTTTATTAATTAAAGTGTAAAAACAGATTATGTTAGCAATGAGTGGTTTAATTGTTTTGGAAACCTAAAACTCTTGGTAGCTATTCCGTATTTGAACGTTGGGAAAAAAATCATAAAAATCAGATTTAAATAAAAAAAATCAGATTTTTTTGATTTAACCTCCTCAGGCCCCTTGTATCACATGTGATACAAAAGTTTCAGAATTTTTTACAAAAGCTGGACGGCAAAAACAATTTTGAGACCGATTGTATCCCATGTGATACAAGGTGAAAAACCTATGTTAATTTTTTCTTTAGCTGATAAATGGCAGTACCTCCCCACGATTTCAATTTTTAGAAGCGTTTTGGAGAAAAAAAGAGATGTCGGCACGCCGTCGAAGTAAGTTTTATTTTATTATTTAAATATAAGTATTAAACTATTTTTAAGATATACATTTCCTTTGAAAGTGTACATTTTATCAATTAATACAAATAAAATAGCTTTATAGTGAAATGTTAAAAAATTATTATCCTTGAAATTTGTTTGTATCACATGTGATACAATGGGACCCGACCACGTAGGGTTCGTGCTTTTTGAGTCAGTGTTGTTTTGGTTTTTGAGGTTTGTTTTTATGTAGATTTAAAGGTTATTAGAAGTATTTTTTGATATAAACTTAATTTGGTTGCTTAACTTAATTGCTCAGCTTTAACTACTGTACATTGCACAGATTGCAATGTTTTTTTTTGTGTTTTACATCAGCAAGAAATTGTTTCAAGGAATTCCATGAAAACAAAAAATAAATGTAATGTTGCCACAGAACACCAATAAAATTTATTTTTCATTCAGAATTTATGTGTTGGATATATAGTCTGATTTAAACCCAGAATAAGATGATTAAATTAATTATACTTAAAACTTAAAAAAATTTCTTGTATAGCTTTTCAGTCCTGATGTATCACATGTGATACATGCCCCCTAGCCCCTGCAAATTTTTACAAAAAATTTTAATTGCAATTTTATGCTTTATGAAGACCCAAGCAACTATTTAAACAACTTCGGGTAAGTACCAATCTTTTATTTTTATCTCGGGTCTGAGGAGGTTAAAAAAAAAAAAAATCATGATTTTTTTACACCCTAGAACTGGCTAAAATTAAATCTGAAGCTAAATCTAATATTAGTGAGAGTGAAATAAAATTAGAATCGTTACATCAATTGATAAGAAGTATTCGAACTTTGACTGTAAAAATTCCTATATGTCCTGAAGGATGGGGTTAATAGAGATGATGCATTTAAAAAAAAGAGAGAACAAACATCTTAGTGTCAGGTCTAAATGATGCTACCTTGGTAATAAATCATAAAGTTAATGCATCAATATGCGATACAGATGAAATGGACATATATCATAATAAAGTGATTTTCCGAATAACTACACTTATGAAACTTTTTGTGTAGCAAAGACACACCTATGACAGATTTATTAGTAGTATAAAACAAAATGAATTTTTGCGATATGTGTTACTTTTCTTGCGGGTGAACGATATGTAAAATTAAGCTAAATTCTTTTTGATTAAATGTGTTATAATATGTTATCAAAGAAAATAATCATACAAAATGTGTTTTGAGAGTGTATATATATTATTTGAGTTATTTAAACGACATTTATTTTATTCAGGAGGTTTGAATTTTATTTTGATAAAATCGAATTTGTTAACATTTAAATATTTTTAAAATGAAGTATTTCTGAGCTATTTTTTTTAAATAAAATATGAGAAAAATTCTTGCAGCATTTAAAACAAATTTAATTTGAATGTTAAATGTCATGAGTGCACATCACTACAAATGCAGAATTGTAGAGTTATTTTAAGGTAATGATGAAATCATTAGAGTGGTAAATATAAAAACAACAAGGGATTTTCAAGAGAACAATTTCAAAAATTTGCATGTTGTTACTCATGGAAAAATGATTATTATCTTCTGTAATTTGCCAATTTATTGTTTGCCACAAATTACATGCTGTATTATTTGTTTAAAATTTAAGGTGTAATAATGTATTATAATTGTGGTTGAATGAAAGTAATTCAACAGGGGCTGGTATGTTCGGTCGTATTTATGCTTTGTATTATTGACAATGTCTTTTATCGTCTACACTTGTTTATACGAGTTGATAGAATGTTTTTGTTGGGAGAAACATAGCCATGAGCAGCTTATCTTGTGATATTATTAAATAAATAACAGTGCACTGGAGTTTTTTATTTTGAGTATTAGTGAGTCTTTTAATATGAGTTATCAACAATTTTGCATTTCCAAAACGAGAAAAAGTGTTGGTTACTAACTAGGCAACTGGTGAAACAAAAGAGAAAAAACTGAAAAATTAAAATGTATTATATTTTTGAACAGATGCACAAAATTCCATAAAAAAATATACAGCCAATTTAGAAGGTCTGACATATCTATTGACTAAATTTAAAACTAGTTGGTGTAATTTAATTCCCTCTTCCAGTTGTGAAACACTGCATCCATAATTTAACATTTAAATCAATTATCTTAATGCGTCATTTGCTTTTTAATGAATTGTGAAATTTAAAAATCATCTACATTGATTTAGAAAGCATTATGAGGTAAACTTTTCTACATTTTTTTGAACAAATGAATAAAAATGCAGAAGTATTTCATTTGTGGTAAAAATTTAAAAAACTCATCTCATTACAATGAAAGTTTAAAAAGTGTGTTAACATAGTTAATTTTAGGAAAGCTAAAGGTTTTAAGTATGGACTTGGGATTTTGTGTTTTAGATTTCTACAAGCATTTTACATCATCCATTGTATTGAGAAAGTGGCGCAAAACCTTCCAAATGACATAGTTTTCTTCTATGAAATTGATGCAAAATGGCATCAACACACGCTTTATAAATTGTTCTGCCGAAGGTACGATATACATGCCAAAGCTCTTAATTTAAAATTTTAAATACAAAATCATTAATTAAAAAAAATATTGGGGATGGAAAATTTTACTTAATAATAATAAAGTACAAAACAAATTCTGTAACTTTTCGTCCTGAAATGAAACATACTTTACATTTTTTGAACTGGGTTATCAGAACACTAATAATATCAGAAATATATCTTATGCCAGGAGCAGTGTTCGAATTCACGTTTCATTTGGAGAATCAGAATTACTCTTTCTGACACCTTAGACCACTCAGCCATCTTATCTGTGGATCAACTTTCCTCTGAAACGAAATAACTTCAAAACCAATTTGTAACTCTGTTTAGCGATGGAAAAGCACCTTAAAATTAGGGATGCACCGGATATTGATTTTGCCGGATATCGGATACCGGATATCCGAAGCTCCTTTGCCTGCCGGATTCGGATATCCGGCCGGATATCCGGCACTAGATATGTTTTAAGTTATATGGTGAATTATTTCTTTACTAGTGTATAACCACGTCAAAAATGACGGAATGTTGATCTGCGATAACAATTAGACAAAACAAACAGCAGTATTTATTGCAACAATAACAATAATTAGCAAAGTGAAATACAATTCTTGAAGATTTCACAAAATATTAAAATTAAATATTCAATGCGTTAAAGATTTTTTTTTTTTTTTAAGTATATAATTTTTATAAAAATGAATGAATCTGAATAATGAATGTCCCACCGCTTTTCTTTAGGGGTGGATCAAGGCACGGAGTTAAGAGATAGAGTTACTATATTAGAACTCTGTGGGATCAAGTCAGCAGGTTTTACTCATCTATAGAGCGTATCTATAGAGAGAACGTTTCATTTCTAAGTATGCACTTGGTGTCATTTATCATCAATTAATATAAACAAAGGAACATTTGTTAAAATTTGTTGGGTTTTTTCTTTTTCTTTTGTATAGAAAATACGCAGGACACATTGATTTAATTAAAGATAAATTTTTGAAATCTTCAGCTATATAACTTTAAAATTTCATTTGGTATAAATAAAATCAAAAGTTATTATTATTATTATTATTATTTCTTTCGTAAAATTTTAATTTAATTTTATCACTTTTTAAGAACTTAGCTTATATCCACTTGAAATTGACTTGCATTGTAAGTAAATTTTATATTTTACATCAAATGTAATTAAAATGTAAGGAATACACAATACCATGTTATGTACTACACATATTAATTATATCAATGCAGATAAAATTTCGATTTTTAACATAATAACATTTGAACAAACAAAATTATAATTTAATAAGTGAAAAGATAATTTTCAGCCGTATTAATGCAATCATAACATCTTATATTTCAGTTACATCTGGGGGGAAAAATATAAAAACATTTATAATACAAACAAAATTAAAGAAAATTAAGCAGATAAACGTTAAGCTAAATAAAACTAAATTAAAATTCTATCAAAGTCATCATCATAATAAAAATAATATTCATTTTATTTATATTGAATAAAATTTTAAAATTATATAAATGAAGCTTTAAAAAATTGATCTCGAATTACATCATTACGTCTGCATTTTTTTTTTTTTACTTATAAGAATCTCTAATTTCAATCGATATCGAAAGTTTTCATTTATATTGATTGCCGAAAGATGGCGCCAAAACAGAGTTAAACTCATCTTGCACTCTTGTTATCCGTTGTTTACATGGAAGTAGCTGGTTATCCGTTATTTTTTATTTAGAATTTAAAACAATATAATTTGATAGATTTTGAACGTTTTAGAGAAAATAACGAAGAATAGATGTGATATAAAGCAGATTGTGTGTATATTTCCATACGTTGAACAATCGGCAGACTTGCGGTTTCTTGAATATTTATGCCTAACATGGCCGCAATAATTGCTTTTCTCGAGGATAGGTTCGCCCCGGACGCGTCACACTGTGTTTTATTATATAGAGATATAACGCCATCTCAGAACAATAAATTACAAACATGTTTCACACATCCTTAAAACATTTTAAATGTATTGAAATATAATTTACAAAAACTATATCTCTTTGAATATCAGGGCTTGAAATTCAAGTTTTCCCCAGGAAGGGAGTTTCCCACCCAACATTTAAAAATGCGGGGGAGTTGAACTGTTAGAAAGGGAAAAAAATATTTTTAAACAACTTTCTTTTTTATGTGCCACTTAAAGAATTACGTTTATACAGACATGACAAAATACCATTGAAATAATTTAAATTAAAAACTCAAGATAATTATCCATTTTTTTTTTTTTTTTTTTTTTTTTTTTTTTTTTTTTTAATTAAAACAAAGGAACAGAATCAAGTTTTATATATATCATGTCTATTTTTCAACTTTCACCTAATTTTATGGCCAATTAACAATTGGATTGCTAAATGAATTTCTTAATTTAGATTTTACTCCATTTTGCTTGATTTAGCCTCTTTCACTAGCTACACTTTTGGCAAACAGCACAGACCAACTTTTATAACTTTAGAAATTATCGGAAACACATGGTTATACTCTGTTAAAAAATTTTAGAAAACTTTGCAAAATCTGATGTGCATTAATTTTTAACTTACTTGCATGAATAATGCATATCGGTGATTCTATTGTCAATATCCTACGGTGATTGCATGTCACTTCTGAACAAACTTGTTTTATTATATCCTTAATGGAATTATAGTCAAAACTCTAATCCCTGGTATTTTCGTTAATTGAACTATGTTCTATGCATTGGAATTTTAAATCCGTATCCAAAGTTTGAAAAGGAAATAGTCAATTGACTTCTTCTATTACACGATAAAAGGTTGATTTCAAAAAGTCATGCCCTAATTTCTGTGAATTGCAAGAATCAACTAGTTTGTTATTTCTAAACATTTTTTTTAAGTTCACCATTTTTTTTTTTCTTCATGTGCACCACAAGTGTAATCTCATTTTGTTGAGTGCTGACTATTCTATTGGCCAGTTTGGTAGGGCTCAGTCTCCGGTGGCCATTACTGCCCTTTTAGTTATTTCCTATTTTGGGCACAGGGAAAAAGCATCGCAAAATACATAAATCGGCCATAAAAAAAATATCGCTGATTTCGTCAATCATGGTGAAAACAAATAAAAAAATTTGTCGACCGGTCACAAGGAGAAAACTGAAGTTCATGGGAAATCGGCAGCGGGAAAATATCACAAAATTCGTCAATCGATCATGGGAAAATATCGTGAAATTTGCCAGTCTGTCACAAGCAAATATCGTGAAATTCCTCAGCCGGTCGCAGAGAAAACGCGAAAATTTTCAATCGGATGCAGAAAAACAATCGCTACTTTCATGAGTATGTCGCAAGAACAAACAGGGAAATTTGCCATCGGTCAGAGAATAAAATTGCTATATTTGTCAATTGATCTCGAGAAAAAAAAAAATTATGAAATTCACCGATCGGTCTCTAGAAAAAGTCGTGAAATTCGTCAGTCGGTCCTGGAGAAAAAGCACAAAATTTTTCAGTCAGATGTGGAAAAACAACCATGAATTTTGTCAATTTGTCGTAAGAAGAAACTGTGAAATCTGCCAATCGATAGTGGAAAATATCACGAAATTTGTCAGTCGGTCTTGAGACTTAATCGTCGTTTTACAAAGAAACATTTTCGGAAAATGATTTTTTGGAAACAGGAGCCGCCCACCCACAATAGGGCATAATATAATAAATAGGGCACAATAATAATCTTTAGGGCACGAATCCTGCCATCCCGTCTCCCGTCTCGAAATTCAAGCCCTGTATCTACCATTCAAGCCCTGTAATGTATATTAATAATATTGCATAAAAAATGTAATTTAAACATTAAAATATTTTTTTATTTGTACAATGAAATGCTAATAATTGCTACTGGATTTGGATATGGGATTGACTATATTGATAATTGCAAAATAATTAATTTGTACAATGAAATGTTGATAATTTGTACAACAAATTTTAACCAATTAATATGAGTATAATTGTAGAGTATTTTCACAAGGAAATACTACATACTTTCTTTTTATAATTTAAACATAAAATATCTACTAATATACCCATGATTAAAGAGTTATTTTCCCCAGACATAAGTTTAGTTGATGCCCCTTTTCTGTTTTAATTATTTAATATTGTTTTTGCTCTAAGCCACGTTTAGTTTTATTTTAAGTTAAATTATTTTGATATTTATAAGTGAAAAGAAAGTTACTTTTAATTTTAAATATTTATAATGAAGTTACAAAAATAACTAGCTGGATTTGCCAATCCTAAAACTTCCTTCTAATACTTTTAAACTACTAACTACTTTTAAACTTTCTTCTAAGCTAATATTTCAAAAAGTAGTTCCACATGTTAATTAATACTTCAATATTATTAGTTCAATATTATACCAACTTTGATTTTGATCTAAAATTTCTGCTCCAGTCAATTAATCAGAATAAGAATAAGTTGATCACGATATTTATTAAAATCAATAATATTTTTGTTATTCTGTTGTACATCAGCTGTTTGTGAATAGCCAGCTTAGCAGGATGTGAAGTTCCCTTCGCTTCATGAGGCGCCAATATACAATACAAAAAAAAAAAAAAAAAAAAAACTGCTAAAAATCGAGAAAATTTTACAAAAATCTCTGTTACAGTGCCACCTTCTGGCAGAATATTTCCAAATTCAAGGAGAAACTGCTGACCATAGTCAAAAATATACACATAAAATTGGTTCAATTCTATGCTTAGCTTCATACACTTTTCAATGGTAAAATAATGAAAATAAGACAAAAATCTGTATTATAGCGCCCCCTTCCAGCAGCATATTTTCAAATTGAAGGAGGACCTGCTGGCCATAGCCAAAAACATACCCCCCAAAAATTGGTTCAATTCTATGCATAACTTCATACACTTTTCGATGGTATAAGAATGAAAGTGGCACAAAAATCGCTATTACAGCGCCCCATTCTGGTAGAATAATATTTCCAATATAAAGGAGAACCTGTTGGGCATAGCCAAAAACAAATACGAAAAATTTTGTTCAATTACCTGGATAACTTTATACACTTTTCGATGGTACAATAAAGAAAATGGCACAAAAATCACGATTACAGTGCCCCCCCCCCCCTTTCCAGAAGAATGTTTCCATATTGAAAGAGGGCCGCCTGGCTATAGCCAAAAACATTCACAAAAAAAATGGTTCAATTCTACGCATAACTTCATTCTCTTTTTGATGGTACGAAGGCGACACACGGACAGACAGACATTTTGTATAAACATGTTTTGGGATATCTGACCCCTAAAACATCCAAATCCGTCGAAAACCGGAAATCGAAAACAATTCTATTACAATACTTTCTTCTAAAAATAGGCCTGTTTAATTGTTAAACTTAAAAGAAAGAAAGAAAATTAATAAAGTCATACTTTAATAAACAACTTCAAATTTTGTTTTACATTCTGAAAGTAAAGGTACAATTTTCTAAAAGAAAGTAAACATAAATTCTTAAATTTATTATAAAGAGTTCAAGTATCAATGTTAGGAAAGCTGGCAATTCTTTAAACTTTTGAGAATTACCTTTTACTCATGAATAGTGAACTTACTTTCATATTTTGCTTTATAAACAAAATTGTCCGGCATTGTTTGGGGCCAAAAGATTTCTGTTATCCTTATATATTCGCTTCGCTGCGCTCTGCCGGATATCCGACACAGAAATCGGATATCCGGTGATTGTGATTCGGATATCCGACGGTATTTCGGATATTGAAAAATCAGCCGGATATGCCGGATATCGGATATTTACCGGATATCCGTTGCATCCCTACTTAAAATGCTGAATGTGCATGCTCAGTAGAGATGCAACGAATATTCGGCCGAAGCCGAATATTCGGCCCATTCGGCCTGTCTGCCGAATATTCGGCTTCGGCCGAATATCAAGTCTATTATTCGGCCTTGGCCGAATACTAATACTAATAAATGTTTTTATATTTACACAGTATAACTTTTTAATTTGACAATTTATATTCATCATGTATAAATGAAAATTTTATTTGAAATTAACAAACACTTTTTTTTCCATTAACTTTCATACCTCGAATGGATTTTATCTACCCATTTTTATATAAGAGGCTAATTTAGTAATCATGTTAAAAAAATTTTATTGCTGTATCAATAAGTACAAAAAATATCTGTAATAAGCTAACATAATCTGTTAAATTTAAAATTAATCAATAGAGTCAAAACACTGTATTAAACACTAGTGTCGTGAAGGAAATTTTCACCTTGTTATTAATAAACTTTATAACATACAAACATGCTTATTATAACTACTTAAAAGGTGACATAAACAAATCTCATAGATCTCAAGGTTGCATTAAATAATATTTTTTATATGTTTCTGTCACCTTTTAAGTAGTTTGAACTACACACGTTGAACTAATTTCTTCTTAGGAATTTTTAACTCATTAATTTGTATATCAGTTAATCTTGAACATGCTAATGGCGAATGATTAAAATGTGTAAATGATTTTTTTACCTACAACAATGAAATCATTTATTGATCTTTGGTATGTTAGACAGGGCTTGAAATTCAATTTTTCATAGGAGGGGAGTCTCCCTACCAACATTTATAAATGGAGGGGAGTTGAGCTATTTGGGAGGGAGAAAAAAATATGAAACCCACTGTTATTTTACGTGCTTTTTAAAGATTTGCATTAATTATTTTGTCATGTCTGTATTAATACAGGCATGACAAAATACCATTGAAGCAATTTAAATCAACAACTCAGAATAATGATGCAAAATGTTTTTTTTTTATTTAAAAAAGTAAGAAAGCAGGGGTGATTCTGAGTAAAAAAAAAAAATCTGAAACTGACAGCAAATTTTCTGAAAGGTTACAACAGAGGGGATGAGGGGGGGGGGGGGGGGGGAATCACTCCCAGCACTAACTTTGATGATTCTGTTTTTTGTGATCTTTTGACGAAATTTGCCGTTATTTCGCTATCTTTTGATGAAATTTGCCGTTATTTCGAGATCTTTTGATAAAATTTGCCGTTATTTCGAGATCTTTTGATGAAATTTGCCGTTATTTCGAGATCTTTTGACGAAATTTGCCGTTTTTCCGTGATCGTTTAACGAAATTCATTTTTTTTGCGCGATTCTTTGACGAAATTCTCGGGGTATTTTTCATGATCCCTGGACGAAATTCGCGATTCTTTGACGAAATGCGTGTTTTTTCGCGATCCTTTGACGAAATGCACATTTTTTCGCAATACTTTATCGAAATTCGCATTTTCCAGCAATCTTTTGACGAATTGCACGTTTTTTTCACGATTCTTTGATGAAATTCGCGGTTTTTTCTCAGCGGCCGTTTCACTAAAAACTAAATTCGTGTTTATTCCGCGATCCTTTGACGAAATTAGCTTTTTTCCGCGATCCTTTGACGAAATTAGTTTTTCCGCGATCCTTTGCCGAAATTAGTTTTTTCTGCGATCCTTTGACGAAACTTGCATTTTTTTCCCGCGTTCCTTTGCCGAAAATTGTGATTTTTTTGCTATCCTTTGATGTAATTTGCGTTTTTTTTTTGCGATCCTTTGATAAATTTCAAGTTTTTTTCCCGCAATCTGACGAATTCACGTTTTTCCGCGATCCTTTGACAAATTTATGTTTTATTCGCAATTCTTTGCGACGAAATAGGCGATTTTTTCCTCGAACGATTGACAAAATTGATTTTTTCGGCGATTATTTGTCGAAATTCGCGATATTTTTCTTTTGAACTGAGGACCGATTTTTCACAATTTTCGGAACCTAATGCCTTAAATTTTCAGAAAATTCGTAACAGAATCACCCCTGAATTCGCCAATCGGTCGCGGACACTTGTCAACTGATCTCGAGAAAAAAAATAATGAAATTTGTCTATCGGTCGCATCGAAAATTCGTGAGTTTCAACAATCTTTCGCGATAAAAAAAAAAAAAAAGAAAAAAAAAAAAAGAAAAAAAAAAAAAAAAGAAAACAAACACAAAATGTGTCAATTAGTCGCGCAAAGGTATCGGGAAATTTGCAAGGCGTTCGCGGGAGTTAATCGTAATTTCAAAATGCAAAATTTTCAGGAAAATGGTGAAATTTTCTGGACGGGAGGCTCCCGCCGACGATATTATTTTGGGCGGGATTTTAAAATTTTGGGCGCGAATCCCGCCCTGAAATTCAAGCCCTGTTAGAGCATCAGATACTGTTAAATGCAAGGAGTGTAATTTGCTTTTCCTTACAGATATTTCCTTCCTCTGAATCAGAAAACATTCACTATACACTTCTTAATAGTTCTATCTGCTGACAGTAAAGAAAAAAAAAATGATAATAATAATGATAAAAAAAAATGTTAATTGTGAGCTTTATATAGTCTACAATGATCTCTTTCTACCATTTTAGAGGGTATTTCTTTCATCCTTTCTATCAGTGGTTTTTCTTAAGATATTAAGATTTCTTATTTTTTATTTTATTTCATCTGAAAGCTTGAAACTTATGTTTCCTAGTACTTTTAAAATTTTGTCATTATTTTAAAATGTAACAACAACACACATAATATCTATTAAAATGTACCTAGACAGTACCTGATGAGGAACTTTTGCTAAGGATTTCTTTTTTTGGCTGAATTATATTATTGAGGCAATTTTTAGGCCGAACATAGCCGAATATTTTTTCAGAGTAAAATAATGCTTTCAAAAATTAAAAATTTGTATATAAATAATTTTTTAAAAGAAAACAATACATTTTAATTGTGAAATATACAAGAATTGTGCATATAGTGCATACTATATTTTATTTTTAGGCAAAAATAAGTTCATTATTCGGCTGCCGAATAGGCCGAATATTCGGCTGTAACTTGGCCGAATATTCGGTATTCGGTTATTCGGCCAAATCACTATTCGTTGCATCACTAATGCTCAGAATAGCCAAAATTGCTCTTACTTGTTCAACTTTGCATTTTAAATATATAGACAGCTGATGAAAACAAAAATATGAAATGTAATAATAATAAATAAGAAAATACTCTAGAACTTACATTAAAATATTCTTCTTTAAATGTTTCATTTGATATCACAGGTAATCTATGACACAAACTATAAGCTTCTCTCAATATTTCATGATTTGCAGCTACCTTGCCTTCTTTAACAGCTCTAACATAATCTAGTATCAAATGGACCCTACTATATAACATTTTAATGGCACTATGTTGAGCTTGCAGTTGTTCAGCAACTAGTAAAAAAAAAAGTAATTTTGCTATAAGATTTTATACAAATTTGAATATAAAATGCAATGACAAATCTATTATATTAAAATCTGTTTTACTATATTTTCTGTAATCGTAAACTAATTGAGTATAAAATATTTTGACAAATTCGTTACATTAAAATCTGTTTTACTATATTTTCTGTAATATATCTATATATACTGCAGAATAATGATGTTTTTCACAAATTGCATTTTATTATTATTATTATTATTATTATTATTATTATTATTAAACCTATGCATGAATAATAGAAATAAGTGTGCCTAAATCAAAAAAATTTATTCTTTATTGAATTTGTTTATTAAATTCAAGTTTGTTCAAAACAGAATTTAAAATATTTGGTTGCTAAAAAGTTAATTTTTCCAATTTTAGACAAATTTAAAATTTACTTTGAAAAATTGCAAACAAAAAGGTTTTAATTTTAGAATTCACTACTTTCATATTTAAATATACAAAGTCACATACAAATTGGTCATTCTTTAGTTTTCCTGTAAGAAAAATCTCTTTTTGTGGTTACAAAACATCTTTTTTTCCACCACTCAGAATTTTTATGCCAGGAGCTCACGGTAATGTGTTATAGTGCACTATTCATTAAAATTTTAATGAGTGCAAGCCAAAATTATTCTCACCTAAAATTTGGCAATCACAAATATTTATGCACCATTTGCATCACACTGCCACTGACTTTAATGGCAGTTTTGATGAGAATTTTTTCTCCCTCCCCCCCCCCCCCCTTTCTCCCCTCTGTGCAAAATGCAAATGAATAATAAATATATATATATTTTTATTTTACAAAAAAACTCAGAAACCTGCAGATCTGCAGAACAGTTAGTTGCCAATCTTTGAAAATGAAAGTAAGAAAGAGTTTGTGCTTTGTGCTAAAATAAATATCAATATAATAAAAATATAAAAAGGAAAATGTATATAGAAAAGAATTTTCTTGTACTACATCTGAAATTAATAGTCACTGTAAGATAGGACGGAATCATTCAGAGATTTCCTCATTAAATGCAAGGCCTTATACTAACAAAAAAACTACTAAACAATTGCTTTTAAAACTACAAACTGAACAAGTTAAAGAAAAAAAGGGGGTGAGGGAGATATGTCAAAGAGTAATTTTTTCAACTGAGAGCCCAATTAAATTAACCTTCAATTAAAAAGAAGATAACTAAGAAGGAAGGTAATAAAATACTGTTAAAATACAGTGTGTCCAATAAAGATCTTTATTATTCTAAAGGTTAATAACAAAAATATGAACAGTTTAAATAAATGCAAGTTTGCAGCAAAAAAATGAAGAAATGTAGGTTGGGTTTTTTTCTCAGTACCTCACAGAATGTAGCTTTAAAAAATGTTGAGTTTGTAGTCTATTTTCAACCATTTTTTTTTCTTCTTTAATCATTTGTTGTCATTTACATACCAATGAGTATTGTAAATTTCATCCTTTCCTTTAAAGCAGAAATATTAGAAACAGCTGTTTGGTAAACAATGCCTTTAACATAATCCAACAAAAAGAAATCAAGTGAAGTTATGTCAGGTGATTGTCCTCCAAAATCAATTCATTGTTTGGGAAACACTCCAGAACCATCTACCTCAGGCAAAAAAAATCACTTAAAAAAATCTATAAAGATTTCATTTTTTTTTTTTTTTCTGCAAATTGAATTTTATTTGACCTGTTCTTATTTTTATTATAATTCTTTAAAACAATAAAGATCTTTCTCGAACATGCTGTACATAAAGATAATAGAAACAAGATATAATTGAATAAGAAGAAAGATAAATAAAAATAATTCAAACCTAAAGAGCTTTCTCCTGATTCATTAGTAGACATCCTTGCCATATGGTCTAATCCAATTCTTTCAGCTTCTTCTGTTGCAAGAGTATACGGCAATTCAACAAATAACATAGTTGCCTATACATATATATATACATTAATACTTTTGAGTTTTTCAAAATTAGCGAAAATATTTACTTCTAAAATTAAAAAACCTTTTACCACAAATATAATTAATAGACAAGTGCTAGTAAAAACAAAAGTAACTATTGTATTATTTAATACCTTCTTATTTAATCTTAAAGTATTGATGGTGTGCAAGTTTTTATTAATAGTTATTCATTGTATCAAATATTCTTTTTTTTTTTTTTTTTTTTTTTTTCCCAGTTAATTTTTACTCTGGGGAAATCTGTTCAAGTATTAATCTGACAATAAAAAGTTAAATATTAAATAATTTATTTAATGATTCGAATGTGTTAACATATTACAAAAACTGGGTGAATTAGAAGTAAAAGTAGTTGTATAAATGGACTTTAAATGCAACTTTTATCACATTAGGCTAAAAAAGGCCCAAAAATGTGATCATATTTTTACTATAGAAATATTATTAAATAGCTAAATACAATAGAAGATCTTTATAACCAGGGTTGGGTTTCTTCCAGAAGAAACCAGTTTCTTCCAGGACAGTGGAAGAAACTGGAAAAAACCAGAAGAAACTGGAAGTAATGGAAAAAACTGGAAGAAATGGAAGAAACCAACAGAAAACAAAATAGATGCTCAAAGTTAAAGTATATTAACTACGTAAAAGAATTAAACTCAAAGTATAATTATATGAACCCTAAATTGGAAAATTTAATTAATATTAAAAATATTATTTTTTGAAAAATAAATAATTTTTTTAATAACATACTTCAGGTTCAGCAGACATTTACAGGTGATGGATTTTACAACTTTAGAGGATGAGGGATTTTTTTTCTTTTATTAATTATGCCATTTATGTAAAAAGAAAAAAAAACTACCTACAAAAAGTTTATTTTTTGTATACAAATAGATTATTTTCTTACATACATCATTTTAAACTGCACAACACAGAAAATAAACAAATTTGTAATTATTTATACTAGCATCTTGCATGCATATCTCAATGCTGATTTTAAAAGACTAATGTTCTTAAAATATCTATGGGTGCGTCAAAATGCTTTTAAACTCTCCTGAAGTTTTCTGTAGGACTTGAAAGAATTTTTTTTGTCTTTGCATTCATCCATTCTAAGTTGAGAAACTGATTGCAGCATCCTACTACTAAAAGACTTTTTGTTATACTATGCTGCATTTGTAGTAAGGAAAGTGAGGATTTTAATTTTTTTTTTTTTTTTTTTTTAATACAGTAATTATTGTACTCTATTACTTTACTTACCTTAATAAAATTGATGTAAATAAAAAGCACTGTCTTTTATTTAAATGAGTTTCATGCTACCATTCGTGAAAGATCCACGTACTGTTTACTACTAGCTTAAAAAGTTATAATTAAAAAATATGCTTGTTAAATTGAAATGGATAACATTTAATTGATTATGTGCAATTTTTTTTTTTTTTTTTTTTTTTTTTTTTTTTTGGATAAAATTACTTTTCTTCATTTTGCCAATGGTTGAAGATCTTCAGACAGATGTCATGTGTGATCTTGGGTAAAAAACTGATATAATTATTAATTTAGCATATATAATTAATTAAATTTATATAGGTCTGATGGAATTAATTTACTTAAGGTTGTAGGAATAAGACATTTATTGTATCTTACAAAGTTGAAAGTTATATGGTAAATTCTTAAAGAATAACAGTTTCTTCCATTTCTTCCTCTTGGAAGAAACCCATTTCTTCCAGCCGGTTTTTTCCACTGTGGAAGAAACTTGCCAACCCTGTTTATAACGCTATTCTATATAATGCAATTCACCATATAATGCACAATTTCTCAGATATAAACAACAAAGTTTGCAGTAAAGAAGCAATTCGATTACCACATTGTAAAAATTTGCTATTCTCTAAAGGACTAAATTTGATACACTAGTTCAACATTACTTCCTTAATTCAGAGTTTTTTTTAATAAAATAAATGCTACTAGCCACCCTTGATGACCAATTAGGTTAGGTCTCCCTTAAAATTTATGTCTGGGAAAGCATACTAAGCATTGTATCATGTTACTTTTATTCATAATTTAATTTACTTGGACCATGGGTGCAAGAAGTCCATCTAAGCCAAGACTGAAAACTTTTCAGAGTATTAGGAATAACCAAATGAAAATAGACTAGAGGATTTCTATGTCTTGCATAATGGCTAAAAACTGATTTCTTGCAATAAAAGAAAGTGCTTAATAGTAAAATTGCCATAATTTAAGTATATAAAGTAGAATTTACTATCAGTCAAAAATATGTCCAAGACTGAAGGTCTTGCACCCATGACTTGGACTCCCTTAAATATAATTAATATAATCCCTTAACCTAATATAAGTTTTTGTTGCATTAAACTATCTCATTTTGTTGATTTTATGTAATCAAGTAAACCCTATTGGTTTACAATGGAAATTTATGGGAAATTGAAGAAATATTAGAGATATCGGCAAGTTGCCGTCACTTTTGGTGACTAATTTTGGTTGCCAAATTTGGCGATATATCGCCAAATTGTCGACAAAGTTGGCAGCATTTGGCGACAGAACAGGGTCCCCTTATGGTAACCCCCCTTATAGGTATGGAGATGCATTAAATGCTGTTCAATAACCCATGAGATGCGTTTCATTCGGGCATTGCCATTAAACAATTAACAAATAATCGCGATTTCTGTGCCATGTACGATAGTGTAATATATATATAGAGATTATTACAATACAAATTTTTGAAAATGAGTAATATAATAAATGATTTGGTCAAGGCATATTTAGACTATGTTTATAAAGTAAATTTCATAATGTGTTGAGTGATCTATATTAGACCGGGAGCCAGTAGCACAGACAATCACCTCATCAAGTTCTCGGATGAAATTCTAGGATTAGTTAAATCTTGATTTGCATATTAAAACGCAACCAGTCTGCCAAGTCATATCTTGGTGGAAAACACTGGGAAACCTGATTTTAGCGGCTGACTCATAGGTTTACCATTGTGCTTTCCTGCACCCAAATGTATGAAAACATGGTGGACTGGGAGCAGGAAAACACAATGGTAAACCTACGAGTCGGCTGCTAAAATCAGGTTTTCAGGTGTTTTCCACCAAGATATGACTTGGCAGACCGATTGCATTTTAATATGCGAATCAAGATTTAACTAATCCTAGAATTTCATCCATGAACTCGATGAGGTGATTGTCTGTGCTGCCGGCTCCCAGTCTATATTATACAAAAATTTACAATCTGCACAACTCCTAGCAAGAAGGAATGCATCTCAGACATTATATGGACATGTTTACAATGTATGTTTAATGATGCATGAAATGTGTTCTACACAATGCAAAAGTCTATGTAACACACAACCTCACGTATTTAGGTTTGCGTCATAATGATCTTCTACTGTAATAACAAATTCTTATCACAACATCAGAATAATAATAATGATAAAATCTGAGCTATATGTCCAAAATTGACATTTGATTCTTGTTGTTGGACGAGTCATTCCTAATAAAACTGAGAGCAGATTAGAATCTTTGAAGTTACCCGCTGAAACTTCTATAATGCTCTAGAATTTAATCAAAAGAGAATGAGCTAAGATGATAATTGAAATTTCTGAACTGTTGTTCAAGTTTTTGATGCGTCAGTGAATTAGTAAGATTTTATACTATACTTCCATAGGACAATTAAAACAGTAATAAAAAAATTTAATGAAAGATTACAGTAAAATTTTGATTTAAGAGTACAATTAAACTTCTCAGCAATAAGTCATATAAAATATAACAAAATGAAGTGGAAAATCCTCAATGTACTTATGAAAATTTATAAACAATTAAAACAAATGCATACATAAAATGCACATATACAGAGTAGAGATGAGATGGGCTCAGCCTAAGCCCGACATGGACTCAAGTTTTATACCAGTCTTCAGGCTCAGGCTCAGGCTCAAAGTGAACATTTTTATTTAACCGCAAATTGAAAAATGGAAAAAAAAAAAATTGCTATTTGAAAAACAAGAATGTAGTTTAAGTTTCTTAAAGTGTTTCACAATCCTATAAAAATCAGTTTGAAAAAGGAATTAAACTATTCTTGAAGGGATATAAAGAGATATATTCTATCTAATTTTGAATAAATTATCTAAATATCTATTTCTTGGTCAATGTTAGTGACATAAAGAAGTTGTGGGATGTCCTTTGTTTATGTTCTATTTCTGTTTGAAAGGGTTTTTCAGAAGACAGAACTCATGTCTTTTTGCCAAAGTTATACAATATTTTAAAAGAATGAGAATTGTGACTTTTGCAGATTTCTGCCAATGATTGAGTATAAATAACAAATTAGTTATTTTAAAGTTTTTCAGAGATATGAAAACCACGAAACATTGTCAGGAGGGAGTATTCAGGATTAATACTTATTTTTAATGTAAGAAGATATTTTTAAATGATAAAATGAATCTTAAAACAATTTTAAAATGCTATTAAAATTTTTTTACTGCGTACTTTTGGTATCAGGCTTGGGCTCTGGTGTTAGTGACATAAATAAGTTGTGGGATATCCTTTGTCTATGCTCTATTTCTGTTTGAAAAGGTTTTTCAGAAGACAGAACTCAGGTCTTTTTGCCAAAGTTATACAATGATATTTTAAAAGAATAAGAATTGTGACTTTTGCAGATTTCTACCAATGATTGGGTATAAATAACAAATTAGTTATTTTAAAGTTTTTTTCAGAGATATGAAAATCACGAAACATTGTCAGGAGGGAGTATTCAGGATTAATACTTATTTTTATGTAAGAAGATATTTTTAAATGATAAAGTGAATCTTGAAACAATTTTAAAATGTTATTAACAATTTTTTACTGCGTACTTTCGGTATCAGGCTCGGGCTCTGGTGACACAAAATTTTTTTGGCTCGTTCAGACTCAGATATCATTTCGTCGGGCTCAGGCAGTCTCGGGTTCTGAAAAAAAAGAGCCTGAACTCATCTCTAGTACACAGAATTGGCACATAGATTTTCTATATTCTGTGTGAAAAAAGTGCCTCATTTTGAAAACAAAAAGTAAAATGCCATGTTATGCATAAATTAAGGAAAACTTCCCATTCTTACTTGCATACATTGCACCATAAGTTTCAGTCTATATAAATAATATATCAAACTTACATTCAAATTTATTTTATCAGAAATTTAATAGAGAAGTTATTGTTCATATTATTTAAAAGAAAAAATTTAAATATTAGTGCGGATTAGTGACTAGTTTATGGAGATTTCACTTAGTTAATAAAAAAAGCAATTTGTTTTAAATAAAATTTAAGGTTTATCTGAATATTTTGAAATTTTATAAATCTATAAACCATTGAAAGGTTATTATAAATCAGAAAAAGAGGAATGAACAGGGTGTCTACAGAAATTGGAAAAAAAAATTCCCAAATTTTTCCCTGACTATATTTATTAGACTTCCTTGATTTCCATTATTAACAATACACATACAGTATTTTTTCACGTATGCTGCTTCCTCATATAACACATTTATCCAGCTTGCTAATATCTCACTTGTTAGAAAAAACAAGAGAAAAACATAAAAATTGCTTAATATTCATAAAGTATTATTGGTTGAGTGTTTGTCCAAAAACTTCATACAGTGACGAGAAAATTTCCTCATTTTCAGAAAAATGTTCAATTCTAAGAAATATCTACTTCTGACAGGACAGCTAATTGGATTAAGCTGGTCACCTGGTCAGGTGTCTGGTTATGCTAATGTATCATTTAAAAATTTTAAAAATGGATAGATTGTCTTCAAAATAAGAGCTATCCAGAGAAAATGAGGACATCTGATCACCTTAATTTGTGTTAAACATCAAAAACTCATACCACATGCATCTTTTAAAAAATATTGGGAAAGACTAATCAGCATGTGAAAAAATATGGTACATAAAATAAACGAATCAGTCTCGTTGTCAAGATGAAAATGCAAATATTTTTGCATGTAGACAAATTTCTTTGACTTTTCCAGTTTGATAAAACTCCCTGATTTTCAGATTCTGTAGACACCCTGATGTAAATTATAAGTATTTCATATGACAACATTTTAATTATTTAATTCTATTCCTGAAAAATATGTTACACACTTCTCACACAAGTGTTAGACACTTCTTTAAAATAATCTACACACTTCTTAAAAACATGCATAGAAAAGTCTATTTTTGACATTAACATCAAATTTTGTTTCGATAAGCATTCATTATAAAAGTTATAATGTGACCAAGCAAATAAGATATGAAGAAAGTTAAGAAATATTTTTCAATCAGAATCAAATATCTGTTCATCAATCAAACAAGAAAGGTATTAAAAAATTTAATTACTTCATATAAAATTTTCAAATATAGTTGCAGTTTACAAAAACATTTAATTTTGGTGAAAGAAATTAGTTTTTTTTTTTTTTTTGCTAATTCCTCAAATAATTCATCTATGTTAGTTGAATGAATATCTTTTTCAAATGAAAAAATAGACAGGACTTTCAGTTTATATAGGTTTGCGCTTAATTTTGAATAATTTTAAAACAATTTACGAGCATGCCACAAAAATGGTTCACTTCTTTAACATGCAGGGCTAGAAAAAGATAAATTATTTATTTCAGATAGTCTTTAAGGTGTGTTCTACTGCTCTAGAATGAAACGATTGGCATTCATAAAAGAGCACATAAATAAGACAGGTAAGTTTTGGAAGTAGCTGATATAAAAACCACAAAATAATATTGAGAAAAAGGAGGAAAGCTCTAATCAAAGTGTCAAATATATAATATAGTGTGAGGGTGCATGGCTAGCAGCAAAATTGATGAAACAGAGTTCATTGAATCAACAATGAATAAATTTTACTACCTCCACATTTAACCTTTGCAATCATATTAAGTTTATACATAGGTGTCATTCTGGTCAGAATTAATTTTCGTTGAATTGAATGAACAGTAATACATAATATGCAAGATTATGAAGGAAAAACAAAATTTATTAAAATTTAGATATATATAACACAATATGTTGTTTTAATTTTATGTAAAAATTATATTTTATAGCTTCATGGTGTGATTGGTATCTTTCAAAGAAGTCTCCAATATGCAGTCCTTAATTTTTCTGTTTCAACATACAGAACAATCTCTTTAAATCTTAACTACTTTCAATTTCATGGTACACTTCTTTCGGCAACTTTCTTTTTGCTATTTTAGAGTATTATTTAAAAGATATTTTAAAAAACAAAAGGGCCTAATTACACTTAAACACAATTCGTAAAATATTATTTCTAATTCTACGTATCTCCAAAGCTGGTCAACTTAATATAATACAAGATCAATAAGGTTATTTGTTGTGGTGACAGAGCATGCATACGATTAAATCGGTAAAAAAGCTGTGGTGACAGAGCAGACATACGACTGGAACAGTAAAAAAGCTTTGGTGGCTGAGAGTAAACATACGACCACAAATGGTTAAAATGCAATTCAGAGAAAAGGGCAAAAGTGCTCAGTCTGAAAGATGAATTCACTTTGATCATGACAACGACCCAAAACTGACTACCACCAGGCATGAAAGAGGGAAAGAGAAAAAATCTTTCCATGTATACAATAGGGCCAAACTCGTATAATTCTAGACACCGTTTTAACAGTTATTCATACAATAAAATGAAATATAACTGTACATATGATTTTTTATTTTCTTTTTGTAATTTAGAAAGTATTAAAAACAAAACAACAACAACAAAAATTAAACTAACAATAAATGTATAGATTCATTAAATCAAAAAAGAAAATTGAAGACAGTTTGCTAAAGGTATAAATCCAAATATATCTGATGAACTTATACAGGATGACTACAGAAATTATGAAAAAAAATTCCCTGACTTCTTCTATTAACGATACACATATGGTATTTTCTGATGTATGTGCTTCCTCATATAACAAACGCATCCAGCATGCTAATATCTCATTTGGGAGGAAAAACAAGAGAAAAACATAAAAATTGCACAACTGCGTCTTATTATTTGCTTAAATATCACTTGCTTAGCAATAAATCAGTCTCATTGCCAAGGTGAAAACTTAAATATTTTCAAATACAAATTTCCTTGATTTTTGAGTATTTTTACGAAATTTCGAATATTTTTTCAGATTGATAAACCTTCCTGAATTTTCCCCCGATTCCCAGAATCTGTAAAACACCCTGTTATGTGCAGTACAGAGATTAATTTTTCAAAATAAATATTATTTTGAATAGCTAGACTTTAAAATTTTACCATTGTTAAAAAAATAAAAATAATCTCCATGCTAAATATATGCACAACAAATTGATCTTTGCTACAGAAAAACAGTTCCAAAAATGCATCGCTGAAATTACCCAAAAGTGTTGTATAAATAGAACAAAATATTCTATTCCAAAAAGAATCTTATGGAAACTTCCTTTCTCATTTAAGACACTTTAAAGAACTTCATTTACATGACTTTCAGATGCTTATAATAAAAGCTCGCCACTGATTTGATGGCTCTTCCGCACAGGAATTCAGAAACAAGCTCCAAGGATTTGAGCAGACAAAATGTCTTTTTATTAAATTTCCCAGAGATCCCTCCATTTCCACTGCCATATGCTTCCAATATTTTTTTATCAATCCAGAGAACATCCAAAATTGCTTTAAAAAGGTAGAATTTCTCCTTTAGGGGGAACTCTTTCATGCCTGTACCACTAATGTAAAGCTTCTGTTGTTCTACAGTCCGTCTCAAAAGTTTAAGCACAAGCATAAAATGTTGTTTTTTAATGAATAATAAAAAGTTAAAATAAATAGCATTTTTTAATATGTGTATTTCGCAACTTCATTTAAATAAATGATATCGAAAGTAGAGAAATTTAAATTACATATTTGTACAAAATATTTTTTAAAATTTGTTTAAACAAAACTGTCTCAAAAGTTTATGCACAGTGGCAAAAACAACTACATTTACCAATTTTACAAAACTGTTACATATAAATTATTTTTGCATGGTTTTGGATTAGTTCAAATAAACGCACATCCATCAAAATTATTAGTTTTTTTAGGGTTTCTGGTGGCAAAGAGTACCATGCTTTCTCTATGGCCTCTTTGAATTCTTCAAGAGAGTCATACTGTTTTCCATTGCTATAAACCTGATGGGTTAAAATGCCATAGACATTCTCAATCGGGTTTATGCCAGGACTTAAAGCTGGCAAGTCAAGAATTAAAAATTTTTCTGCGAAAGCCATGGTTATGTAGTATGTGATACGTACGTTGAGGCATTACCTTGTTCAAAGATCCATTCAGGATCCCCCAAAATGTCACCGAATGGAAGAAAATGTTGGTTCAGCATCTCTTGATATTTTTGGGAATTTCATCTTCCTTTTAGAAAGCCCGGAGAAGTCAGGCTGTTGAAGGCAAATACCTTCCCCCCAAACCATAACAGGCTTACTGCCTGTGGAAAAAACTCCTTAGTTCCTTTCGGAGATCATGCAAATACATGTTCCATCCATCAGGGCCATCTAAGTTCCATTTTTTCTCATCACTGAATAAAACAGTAAGCCACTTGTCCCCCATAAAGGACATGTGTTTTATAGCCCAGTTCATTCTTGCTTGTTAGTGATGTAGTTTGAAAATTGGTTTGCAAGCCATTTTCTTTAGTATGATGTAATCACATTCTTTAATACGTCTATGTACAGTATCTTTGGACACCTGTACACAGAGATTATTTTTAATTTGCTGTATGGGCATATTTCATCTAAACAGGAATCTCCGTATCCCCCTATCAGTCTCAACAAATGTCATACGTGGTTATCCACATCTTGGTTTCCGATTGAAATTATCATTTCTAGAGAGTACTTGATATAAATCGTTGCTTTGATCAATTAAAATTTTTTTGAAATTTAAGAAACAGTTTTATTTTGTGATTTCAATTTAAAATCTCACCTTTTGTAAATACTTTACCCTTCGTCATTTTTGGAAATGATTTTTTAACTTTTATATTTTCATAAAATTGGAAAATGATGTCATACAACCTCATTACATCCTTCCAATCCTGTGTTTCTAAAAAAAATTTCATAAAGTGACAAGCTTTTTCAGCACCAGTTTAGTGTTTATTTATTTTTGCTCCTTCATATGTTTAGAGAACATAGCTTAATATAAATCTAATAATATATCTATTTTTAAAAGAATACTTAGAAATAACGCAATAGAAATTAAACTTAGTGTCTTTGTTACAACAAAGGTAGTTTTTCGTGTATGCAGACTTTTTCTACCAAGTGTACCTTTGGATAATTAAAGCTGAATTTCAAAAAGACTTCAGGATTTTAGCATAACTACATAAATTGTCCATTAAAGCTAAAATTTTTCTCAAACATTTTGATAATTTTTTGAATGTTCATAATTATGAAAAATTTGCAGGTGCATGTGGTATTCACTGCACCTGTGCATTTTGCAAACACATAGCCTCTGCATATACCGTATTTTCCTGAGTATAATCCACAGCCGCAATTTTTAGCCCTTAAAAAGTTTCAGCAGATGATCCGTGGACTATACAAGGATTACTCATTGTTTTCAACATTCCAAAGTACTAATAATAAACCACCTCCCTATTTACTTAGTTGCTCTATTTAAATGATAATTATAAAATAATTGTAAAATAATTACAAGTTAAAAAATACAAATACCTTTTTTTCATTGAATCTTATATCTAAAATGTAGAATGTCTTGTAAATACAGATAATTCTACAATAATTGCTTTTTTAAATCATCTTCAACATCTTCCACTTTTTTAATAACGTTCAGTTTAAATTCTGCAGTGTTAACTAACATGTTTTCTCTTAGACATTATTACAACTTTAAACGTAATAACAATACAGAATACACTATGTTTCATAGTTTTTCATTTCGGCTAAATGATTGATAATGCAATTTTTAAATGAGATGAGTTTAGAAATGCTTTTTTCTTCATAGAAGATTGTTGCCACAAGGCTAAAAAAAATATAGCATAAAAATTAGAAACCACTCCCACTAGCACATACACGTCATATGTGAACCAATCAGGAGCAACTCTGTGAATGGTCGATAGCAGACAATCGTGTGATGATTGTTTACATTTTTATTTTATGACTGCCGGTAGAAACTGGGTATCTCACGTGAACTTCTGCTTAAAAGGAATTTCAGCAGATAAACTGAAACTTAAAATTTTTGAGGTTTTTTAACAGATAATCCGTGGATTATACGCAGAAAAATACGGTACACACAGATATACTGAATTAAATTACACAAAACTATCAGCCATTAAATTTTATTAAAAAAAATATATAAAATCTTCAAATAAAAAAAATATATTGTGTTTTTGTATATTCAATTGATTGCTGAATTTTCAGCATTACAGTTTTTACTAGTAATTTTCAGCATCACAGTTTTTACTAGTATCTTTTAAAACTAATCTTACAGCTATTTAAAACCCATGGCTTATAATTAATTATTAACATTTAACTCAAATATATCATTCACCTCTTGCATTTGACAATCAAAGCCAGTACCTATAAAACAAAGTTAGTTAACATCCTTGCCTACAAATGGCAAGTATCCTGATAACCCTGAAGTTATATTATAGAAAAAAAAGAATTGGGAACATGATTAAAATTTCAATAATTAACTTTAATCTATCTAACAAAATTTGAATGTGTTATACAACTAAAAATACTATCAAACTATGAAAGATACTTTTTTAATTTCCCTGCAAATAACATTTAAAAAAAAATCATTGAAACATAATACTTAAAATTTCTGAAATTGGGAAAAACATTAGGCAAAAAATCCTGAAATCAAATGAACATCCCTACATTTACAATAAAGACACGAAGAGAATTGCAAAAACTACAAGGAAAAAGGGTAAAAATATGTAACTCAAATACAGCTTAAATGTGATAAGTACTACAGTAAGTAAAGTTAGGAGTTAATGTAGGGGGTTTTTTTCTTAAGGCCCATTTCATAAAAAAAAAAGTTATTTTTGTGAAAAATAAAATTTTGCATCGAAAGATCAAATCCAGTTACTCAAATTTGACCCAAGAACTTATTAGATTAATTTTTAACACAATTATTCAATTGGTAAATAAATGATATCAGTTGTAAATTTCCAAAAGTCCGGGCCAGGATTCGAACCAGGGATGTCTTGTCATGGCTGAAGCCGCCAATGCTGTACCAACTGAGCCATCCCAGAAGAATCTGGAAGACTAATTCACCCAGCTAAGCTTTAATGAT
This sequence comes from Maratus speciosus, assembly GCA_963932465.1. Taxonomy (NCBI): domain Eukaryota; kingdom Metazoa; phylum Arthropoda; class Arachnida; order Araneae; family Salticidae; genus Maratus; species Maratus speciosus. The sequence continues at coordinate 51,544,260 of OZ010788.1, forward strand.
CACAACATCTGATTTGATATCTGAATCAGCTCAACAGAATAAATCGTAGTTTTTTTTAGTTTTTTTTATGGAACTGCATTAAACACTGCATGCGTAATTATATTAGATTAATTTTTAACATAATTATTCAATAAGTAAATAAATCATATCAGTTGTAAATTTCCAATAGGGTGAAAAAAATACCAATTGAACTTGTTTAATGTCCAGAAACAGCTTTGTTAAGAATAGAGTTCCCTGGTGGTGGAATGTGGAACTAAAAGTTTCAAAACTGACTTTTTTTTTTTTTTTTTTGGTAACATTTTGCAATGCGTACACAGCATGCCTGTGATATATCATTGGAAAACTCTCCGACCCTTCTTACATATTAAGAACCTTTCTACACCCCCTCACTCAAATTTGCCAGGCAAATTTGAAGGAGGGGGTATAGAAAAGTTGTGTGTACGCACTGCAAAATCTTACAAAAAACAGTCTCGAAACTTTTAGTTCCACTTTCCACCAACAGCAAGATTCGACCTCATTTGAAAGTTTGACTGAAGGCGAAACTCTTCAAGGGCCTTCGATTGGTGGGGTCTATTTTTGACCCCAGACAATTAGGGAGCATTCCTGCCGTGAGGGCAGAAATGAATTTTCGCATGTGACATATTGTTTTAAAGCTTTTGGCCTGTATGTTACTAAACACTTAATACTCTCCTCTTAACTCATTTTTTTATCAGTAGAGGGCATTTTAAATTTGTTCATTACTACCCCATACAGTTTTCAAAAAATCATGAAAAAAATTTACATAACAAATCTTAACAATTAGCAGCTTTTACCCCATTTTCACACAGTAAGCAGATGCATATTGCAGACAAAATCGAGTTACAGATATAAAATTATATAAATTTAAGGTTCATTTAAAAATATTATCATGGGCCCGGGCAATGCTGGGTGGGTCAGTTAATTGTTTATAAAACAATGTCTACTTAAATTCTTAAAAAAGGACAAAATACCTCTTGAAAACAGAAACACACAACACAGAAATTTTTAAACCTTAAAATGCATGAGCAAAAAAGTTCATACTTAAAAATTAAAAGGTTGAAGCATTATAAGAAAATCATACAGTACCTCTCCACCAACCAAATCAATGACAGATTCATACATAGTAACAGGAAGCTATAAAAGATAAACATTAAAAAATCATTGATAATACAAACATAAAATTATCTTTTATAAAGGGCATAAAAAGATATTTCAATTACATAAACTAGCATTGAGAATTTAAGATATGACAACTCTTATCATAATTTCTGTAAGCCATTATTTTGAATTTCTTATAATATATATGCAGTAACAGGCAAAGTATTAAATGCTGTATCAGTTAGCAATCGGAGTTGGAAGTTTTTCTTAATTTACTTTGATTTGTTGTTACAATGGATTGTAGTGATTCAACTTCGTTGGTTAGCTTGCCAAACAATACACAAAATTTTTAGATTTAGTTTTATTCGAAATTATTGCTTCAATTTACATGTACATGTCAAACTTAAACATGGCATTTTTACACGGAATGATATACACACCAGAAATTTCATTTTGTGGGACGGGGTCAATCTTTGCATTCAGTAAATTCTTAAATTTCGTTGGGGAAACAATCAAATTTATTTCGAATGAAAAAAGAGCATGTTGCAATTTTTCAAAAAGGTCAGCTATGTAATTTTGGACAAATGCAACATGCTCTTTTCCCATTCGAAATAAATTTAATTGTTGCTTTCCCCCCCCCCCCCCCCCCCCCGCCAAAAAAAAAAAAAAAAAAAAAAAATGAAATTGAAGAATTCACTGAATACAAAGATTGACCCCATCCCACAAGATGAAATTTCTAGAGTGTATATCATTCCATTTGAATGATCAACAGCTTGAATATATCAGGATGACAACTTGAAAGTTCAAAGGTCGGATAAAGGAACATGAAAATGACTTACAATACAACTGACCTGGTATCGTTCTTTCCAGACTTTATCAAAAGCAGAACATTAAAATTGATTTCAATAATGCAAGAATTATAATGCCCTCTGAAGAATTATTACGAACTAACAATCAGTGCATCTATAAAAATAATAAACAGGAGTGGAAAAGCATGTAATGTTATTTTATCTTACAACGTTCCAAATATATGGCTGGGTTTGTTCAGCGAGCAATGATTTTGTAATAAGAAACTCTACCCCCTCCCCTACCTCTTTTCTGTTTTTCGCAGTGTTAGTGGAATCCACCATGGAACCAGGATGAATGGTATAAAGCGAGGCTTTTATGAGTGAGATATGGACAAGTAGTGTTTGTAACGACTGTTTAAATTTTAAATCCTAATGACGGCTAGGTATTAGCCGAAAGTACTTGATTTTTTAACATCTTTCTAATTGTGTAGTCATATTTTAAGTAATGAATCATTTATGCAATTTTATATTTTACTATTAAGATGAATTTTAGCATTCTAAACTAGTTTATGCCATATTTAAATATAATTACACGTTAAAAATATAATTACCTCGGTATGTCGCCCAACAGGATTTAATTTAAGAAATACAGGACTTTCGTTAATTTCACATATCTAAAAACAAAATACACAAATTATACATATGAAACATCTTTTTTTTTTAAAACATTATCTGCTATCACTCTGAAAAAAAAAAAAATCAAAATAATAATCACCTGTTTATGAACTTTTATGTCAGATTCATTAACAGAATCTCCAGTAGTATACCAACCAAAGAAATCTAAATCACTAAAGACTTGTTTAACTAAAAAAAAGAGAGACAATAGATTAACATTTTTAAAAACGAAAAAACAAAAAGATTTTTGAACATTAATTTAAGTTTTGTAAATCAATATAGAATTTTAAAAATATATCTTTTTTAAACATGCTTTTATAAGCATTCAATGTTTATCTTAAAACAGGGTTCATACAGACTTCAGAAAGAAAAATCGAAGAAGTCTAGAAAAATTCTAAGGAGTACAAGAATTTTAAGTGACTTAAGTATTTTTTCATGTATGCTGTGGCCTAATGTAACACATGCACCCGCCCTAACTTTTAATACCTCATTTAGAGAGAAAATAGATTTTTAAAACTGCACAGAATTCCCACTATATTGCTTATTGGTTTCATAAGTTTGAATACAAAATTGGAAGTGAACTACTTTATGCAGTGAACAATGGTCATACATATAATATAGAGGCCAGTCACATCTCAAATATCCATCATGTATCATATGCATCTAGATTTTAAAAATAAATTTTGAAAGGGAAAAAAAAAAAAAAAAAAATCACATAGCACATGCAAAACAGATGAATTTTTTTTTCTTTTTTCTTTTAAGAATGGCAATAATCAATTGAACTTCACCTTTGTAAATAAATAGCAGATTTTTATTTTATTTCCTTTAATGGTTAATCTCTTTCCTGCCACATATGCATAAGAAAGGTGATTATACACGCAATTTGTTCATTGCGTAAGATACAAGTTACATTTTCCACTCTTGTATACTTCAATTAGATCATTGTTCAAGACTAAATTTTGTTTTGCGATAATATAAAGAGTATTTAAGTAGTCTAAGGAGTCAGTATGAACTTTTTTAACAGTCATGCCTAATCAGGGCTGGCTATTTGCCGGCAAAAAAGGGTTTCTGCCGTGCCAGTGGCAGAAAGTGGTTAAAACCAGTTTTAACCGGCAGAAACTGGCAACAACTGGCATAAACACATTTCGTGACATAATCTGAGACTTTTTTTACTAGTATTAAATTCCTTAAGTACATTTTATTCCGTTTAAATAACAAATGAAATATTGTGGGTAGTTTTAATTAAAAAATAAATAGATTTGTATTAGAAAAAAATGAGTAATGTAACAGATAAAATTTCAGTTTAAAAATCAAATACAAAACTATATCCAATACTTATTTTAAATGAAACAATGAAAAGAAAAGAAAAATATTTAATACTTGCTCAAAATGCTTTTCTGTAATTTAATGTAATAATTTAATAACAACACTATAAATTATTTCTCATAGAAATGTTATAGTTATATGTGGATCTTGTAATTCTGTGGATTTAAAAAACATTTCATTTAAATACAGTATTCAAAGGAACAAATCTGACTTTTCTTTGTTTTTTTAAATTTAAGACTTATAAGCATAGATCAAACTTTGTGCTAATTTTAGTAGAAAAGCTAAAATTTTTAACATTGATTTTACGCACAAACAACGTACAGACATGACAAAAAGCAATCATATGGGATTTTTTTGTCGTGTCTGTATGTTATTTGTGCGTAAAATCGTTGTTAAAGATTTTAGCTTTTTTATTGAGACTGTTAGTTGAAAATGTTCCAACCACATTTTGCACTTACAAAACAAACAAACAACTACAAAGGTTCAAACCAGATTTAGTACAGTAATAACCGACTACCATATGCTAGCTTATTTACTTCATCTTAAGTATATGGGATCAAAATTGACATATGAGCATAAAGAAAAGGCAACGAAATTGCTTTCTGATATTATCCCAATTTTGTGCCATATATAACATCCATTGAAGCAAAATCGACTCCTGTCCCAGAAACATATTTCTCCAAGGAAGCCTTAGAAAATGTTTTGCCCTTGCCTGTGTGGTGGTCATCTTTAAAAACGAATACTGGTGAAAATGAGGATTTTTCAAATTTTGCATCCTCAAAAATGACATTGCCAGCAAGTAATGATAGTCTTGAAAGAATATTTTCAAACTTTTCTTTCATTCAAAACAAATTAAGAAACAGTGTGTTCAGGAAGATTAGCAAAATTTTGTCCTATGCTATGGAATGCTCTGTGGAAAAAGTAATAATAGTATATTTGAGTGGCAATTTTGTTCTTTCAATATTGTAAAATAATTGTACAAGATATTTCATTAATTTTTTTTTCCATTTTTTATTGTTTCAATTATTTACTCATATATTTTCACAAGAATCATAATCTTTAAGTTATTGCATTGCATTATTTATTTAAAAATACTCTTGAAAAATACATTTGTTAAAATATCACAGATTTTCTTTTGTAAATTTCTTTTTTTACTTTTAAATAAAAATTCAACTCTAAACAACAATATAAAATAGTTAAACTTGTACAGCATCAGGCTACCATTGAAAATTTCTGTTTTCAAGTGAAAGAAAATTAGTACCTATTATTATTACATAAACAAAGTATATTTATAAGATCATTTTGAAACTTTTTTACAACTTTGAATAACATTCATAATCTTTAATTGTAATTTGTAACTTAATTGTTTACATATC